>OX457040.1:67101890-67546890 GCA_949752735.1 Lumbricus terrestris | reverse complement strand
TCGGCAGAAGCAACGGATAGAATTTCATCATGGATGGATTTAACGTCGCTTCTTCATTTAAAAAAGGTTCATGAATCTGTCGTAGATAAGATCCGGTTGCTTCGATGATGACGGTGACAGGTAGGTAAGTAAGTAAACAGATAAGCAGGTAAGTAAGGAAACATGTAATTGAGTAGCAAGTAGCAAGTAAGTAGGTAATTGAGTAGATATACGTAGGTAAGCAAGTAGGTAGGTAAGTAAGTAAGTAAATAATAAGGTGATTCAGTAGGTAAGTAAGTAAGTAGGCAAGTGGGTATGAGAGTAGGTAAGTAAGTAGGTAAATAACTAAGTAGGTAGGTAGGTAAAAAAGTAGGTAAGTAAGCAAGTAGGTAAGTAAGCAAGTAGGTAAGGATGCAAGAAAGAAGGGAAGCAAGTGAGCAATAAGTAGGTTTATAAGTAATATATTAATGATAGTAATGGTAAGTAAGTGGGTAGCTTTTATTTGCTTCTGACATGCGCGCATACTGTATACGCCGTACACAACGATTGCATATTATATTATTTCTAAAATAAGTAATAGCATCAGCAGATTTAGAAGTTACACATGCGCCGTATACCTGTTCTCTCAAAGTGGTGATACGAAAGGCTGATGAATGGAGTGGACAAAGAACTGTGATTTCTCTGAGAGTCTCTTGTCCGCCCACGCAGTATGGATTATCACACATTGTGGGATCTATTACGAGACCTTTTCAAGGCTGCATTATGCCATTAAGAAAGAAACGAATAAATCTTTATTTTCTGAGCTCCCATCCGCTCAGAATCTTGAAATTCATTCTGATTATGTATAGATAATGCCGAGGTTGGGGGACAGAAGGAGATATGTCTCTGACGTTTATAGATTTCGCGTCCCTTTGAACCAGGCCCTGTTTGCCTCTGTAAGCTCTGTCTTATCATTCATTACCTTACCTTAATAAGGTCTAGCTTTAACTGGGTCGCTAAAAAAATTTCGGGCTTCTATGCAGAGCAGTCACAATCCCAAACTATCTGATTGCTTTATGGCAAAAACGTTAATCAAATTGAAATAATGAAGGTGCGACGGGATCTTCGATCTAACATTCACTCTTACGATTTTTATTTAATTCTTAATTTGAAGTTTAAGCCGATTGTAGTCATATGCCAGTAATATATTACATTGAAAAGTCATGAGTAACAAACTTCGATCCAAATAACTTCCAAGCCCGGGTATTCACTCTCCATAGATCAGGGGTTCTCAAACTTTATTTTTTATTGTACCCCCAAGTAATAAAATCGAATGATGGCGTACCCCCAGCAAAGTCAGATCAAAAACAAAATGCCAATGCGAAGTCCCCCATGCAGTGACAACTAAAAGTCCATTTAATCATTGGTGATATCGTTTATTATATTATAGAGTCGTATATAGGGAGCAAAATTTTGTTTGAATCATGATTCTTACATCATGGTTTGAATCATATAATTTTATCAACATATTCAAAAGGGAAAATTGGTCTACAACCTCTGTAGGCCTATTATAAGAAATAGCCACACTATAATGTTGTGGCAGGGTGGATAAAAATCGTGATTTTTTTAATAAAAATCAAAAAATCGGATTTTTTTGATTTAAATCGGATTTTTTTTATTTAAATCGGATTTTTTTGATTTATATCGGATTTCTTTCTTATAGTTCGTATTTTGTATGTAGTGCCTTTTTGGGGGTATCAAGTCACATGCTTCATTAGGTAACAGTAAGTGTTATTACCTTTAATTCTACAGCTATGCAATACAGGGTGGATAAAAATCATGATTTTTTAACTAAAAATAAAAAATCGATTTAAAAAATTTAAATTCCGATTTCTTTCTACTAGTTCTAAGTTTGGATTCACTGCCTCCATGTGGGTATCAAGCCACTATGCATTATTGTAACTGATATTTGGTATTCGGTAACAATTATTACCTTCTTTAGTTTTGCAGTTATACAATACAAATTAACACCTTTGAAGTGGTATATATACTTAATACTAATAGTGCGATCGATGAACAATCAGTTAAATCCAATGAAGAAGTCAATGTTCTGTGAAATCCAGTGGCGTAGCCAGTTATTTTTTCATGGGGGGCAGTGGGGTGGCAGCTTAAAATGATGGGGTGGCTACCGTTGGCAATTAAAGCGTGCATCGGCATCGGTATATTGCCATAGACTATGTATTTTTAGATTTTGGATGTATTACAGTATTGGACATAATACGCATGCAAGCCTCACTAGCTTGTCTGTCCCACAGTGCACTATAGTGGCCTGTACCACTTTCCCATCACCCACCCTATAAGAAGTTGTACAGGAAGTTGTATAAAAAATAAAATAAGTCAGAAATTATATAACATTCTTTAATTCTTTATCACTCGTAAAAGTAAAAAGTAAAACAAACGCAGGGATTGGGGGGGCAGCTGGGGGGGGCAGCCCTCTCATTTGGGGGGGGGCGGCTGCCCCCCCTTGCCCCCCCGTAGTTACGCCACTGGTGAAATCAGATCGCTATGTAAGTGGTTAAGCTACTGAGTCAGCGAGTCAGTCACACCTTGCAAACTAGAACACTATGGTACTAATATTATTAGGTCACTGCTGGTGCTAGTCACCAGTAACTGTTGTCATTCAGATGTAAAATATTTTAGTCACAATACAAGTGTTCATCTTCTTCTGCTAATGGCTTCTTGTTCATAAGTTTGAAAAGAAACACCAGCTTTCCAGTTTTTTCAATTCCAAGTCGATTTCGGAGTTTTGAATGTACGAGGCCGGATAAAGAAAAGACTCTCTCAATGCCAGCCGATGAAGCTGTTGCAGTCAACAGTTGATAGACAACAGTTAGAGTGTCTTGGTTCAAGTGGTCTGCATGCACCAACTGGCAGCTGCACTGCTGCAGCTAAGTGGAAGGAAACAAACCTGCAAGTTGTGTGGCACAAAAGCATCGATTGAAATTTATTTTCACTATTCGATTTAAATCGGGATTTTTATTACCGATTTAAATCGTGATTTAAATCGATGATTTAAATCAACCGATTTAAATCATCTCCACCCTGTGTTGTGGGCTTGTTTAGACTAGCACAGATTTTTAAAATATAGTTTAATATTTATCAATTTCAAACGCAAATCACCCTATGTTTGTTTTTGATAGCAAGCATACTAAAGCATAGTTTAAAAACCAGTTTCACCCAGATATGACGTGCTGAAAAAAATCGCAAAATTGAAAGCTAGACCAGGAAATTAAACCTTAGGCCAATTCAGCTATCCGCTATTTCAGTTCTGTATAAGTAGGCTATATAGGCTGATAATTTCTGGCTTTGGTACTTTCAACCATTTGTTTCAACATTAAAGTGGTAGGCCTAAACATAAATATGTCTAATTATATGTTGTGAAAGAAATAAATGACGATGCTGTTATATTTTGCAACGTTAAAAATCATTGCTAATCAAAGAAAGATGGACACAAAGTCCATTAACTCAAAAAATTATATTTCTGGAATCTTTCGCGTACCCCTTACCGACGCCTGGCGTACCCCCGGGGGTACGCGTACCACAGTTTGAGAACCCCTGCCATAGATGTCGTCATGCCCCCAGGGCATTTCTCCTCTCTCACTCTCGGCGTATAGGCTACCTGCGCTTTGACATCATTTTGCCTTAGCATGATCTCAGTTAACATTTCGACAAAAACGAAGTAGGCTAACGTCACAGTAACGTGACCTATTTAAACTGCTTCCTGGTTTATCTAGTGAACTATTTCCACTCGAGCATTTCCACGTTCTTCTCAGAATCACGAGCACAATGATTGCAGCATCAATCTCACACGTACAGTTGATTTGTAATCCAACCGTCGACGACTCATTCGTTCTTCGACAGCATTTCAGTTCTGAAGATAATTGGTTTTGGTAAGATGAGACAATAGCGCCACCACTGAGACGCAAAAACAGAACCTCAAGAACCGCAAGAACACGAAGCCCACCAATTACAATGAGGCGATCAGATCGTCACTGAAGAACACAGAACGTCACAGAATTAGAACAAGACAGAATGTCGTAGAGTAGGATTGAACAAAACATGCAGAACGACTCATATATTGAACACGACAGAACACGGCAGAATCGAAATTGGCAATTCAAAACGCGATAGAATAAGTATAGAACAAGGTAGAACGTGGTGAACACGTATACGTACAAGATAGAACGTTAGGGAATAAAAAAAGATGAACAGAAACGTAGTAGAGAGAAACAAGGCGGAAAATTCCAAACCTATACAGAATGTAATCAAACGAAATAATATTTATGATTCTCTTCTGGTGTGGGCTGCAACCAGTTACCAGTATTGCAGCATCAGACACTAATGACTTCTGTAAACTGTTCCAAATTTAGTCTGACGTTTCCGCGGCTGTATAATAATGGAATAATCTGTCATTCGACTGATGCAACAAAGTCATGTTTCAAGTCCGTGCAGCAATTTCCAGAAATAAACGATGATGATGGGAAAAACCCATTATAACGAATTAACGACTAACTGGAATTTTACATGATCGTTAATTTGTTTACGTCATTGTTCGACCATAGATATATATTCAGTGAGGTCAACTTAGCAGAAATGTAGAGCCATATAATAAAAATATAATTACATATAGCGTAGATTTATATAATAATTGCATAGGCTACACAGGCCTACCTACCCAAGGAGGTCCGATGTTCTACGAATAATATAAATTATACGTGGAACATTTAATTGCTTGCAATGTGTAGGCCGGAATAAAATATTGAAAAAGAACAAGATAGAATTAGTAAGAGCCAATTATTAGAGAACAAACTGGAGCATAGCAATATAATCGTATCGTATCGTATCTGACCATTTGTAAAGCGCTTCTTGCAGCAAGAGCCTTTCAGAAGCGCTCCCAGTGCGTGCAACTCCGAGAGAAAAGGCAGGTCTTTAGACAAGAGAAAGATGACGAAAGACTACCAGAGAGGATGGCAGAGCGAACGGATGGGAGAAGACCATTCCATAGGGAGGGAATGTGAATTATGTAATGTAATGTAATGTAAATCTTCGAGAATTTCTCAGCGCCCACAAAAGCCACGTCAGGGAGACCAGCTTATTCACCGGCGCGATATCAAATCAAGTCCGCAATAGCCAGAGCTGCCTTTTCGTTCCGGTGTCATGTCAAAATCCGAGGAGGTCAAGCCGAGGAGACAGCGTGGTGCTACGGTGGTTGTCGGTGATGGTGGTAGTTGGGTGGAACCGGATTAGAATCTGGATAGGATAGCTTGAAGAGTTCGGTTTTCAGTCGTGAATGGAAAGCAGCAGAGGAGAGTGCAAGCGGAGGAGATGTTGAATTTGGAGGGAAGATTGGAGAGATAGGAGAATGAGCGAACAGGCGGAGGTATGTTGGGAGTCCGTTCCAAAGAGCTGGTGTACAATTGTACATGTATGTACGAGAACTTTTTATATATATAATTACCCGTCAAGATTGCTACTCAGAGGCACTCCCAGCCACAGTGCGGACACTAAATCGGAGTTTCACGCTGAAGCACACGAGCAATTGCATTGAAGGACTTGCCCCACCGCCCAGGTCCCTACGCGGCGGCTTGAGGTGAATTTGAACCAGCCACACTACGGCTCCAAAGCACCGAACGCACTACTACACTACCGCACTGAAGTAGAAGATGCAGCAGAAGATACGTGTTTCAATGTGGCCTGTTCTAATGCAGAGTAGAATATAGAACATAATAAAAAATAGAGCAGAACAAAATGGAACATAGCGAAATGAGACGAAATAATTATTTAAAGTAGAACAAAAGTAACTTAGACGAAACATATTAGAACAGAACGAAGTAGAACAGGCGCATTAGAATAGAATTATAGTAGAACAGAGCATGGAACAGTGCAGCCGTTTCAGTTTGACTTTTTCCAATGTAGATTTATCTGCATGTACTTATTGTACTTTAACGCCACGTCTACCATCTACGTTGCTCGCTTCTTCTATTTATCTATGTGGAATCGAACTTGAGCACCCCAACAAATTGAATACGTTTGACGCGGTCTGAGGCTTCTAGGACAAAATGGTAGCGGAAAAAATGGTACGGACAAAACGGTATGTTTAAATGGAAGCTGGATGAGGGTATACTTTGTTGCTGAATAGAGGGTGGATGGCTTTTTTGTGGCTGAAGTAGAGCTCTAGAGAAGAAAAAGCTTGAGAAAAAAACAGCTCTAGTGAAGAAAAAAGCTTGAGAAAAAGAGGCTGGATTTGCGAGAAAAAAATGCTTGAGAAATGGAAGCTGAATTGATGTCTTTCATTTATGTGTTTCATGATGTATCCAGGTTCAATTTCAGCCATAAGATTCCTTAAATCAGCCTCCATTTGTAATGCATCTTTCATTAATCCAGCTTCTATTAATCTATTTCAGCTATGAAAATACCCTGATACAGCTTCTATATCTAAAGCGTTATTTTCATCAATCCAGCTTCCATTTAATATATGAAAATATCCATGCAGAGCCTTCATCCAGCTTCCATTTCACATGCGTCTTTTAATTAATCCAGCTTCTATTTCATATATAAAAATTCACTAATCCAGCTTTCATTTCATCCATACCATTTTGTCCGTACCATTTTGTCCGTACCATTTTGTCCGCTACCATTTTGTCCGGTCACCGGTCTGGTTCGATATGTGTTCGACTGTGGGAGTTTATACTGGCTGATTGCAATTAATTGATAATATTGGGGAGGGGATATTAATTCGGCTGGGGCAAGGTTCCGTCTGGTAGTCGAGGGAGAGAAAGGGAGAGTGTGGGAGAGTGGGAGAGAGTGTGTGAGAGTGGGAGAGAGTGTGTGAGTGGGAGAGAGTGTATACTATAGAAGAGGTTATTGGACTCTATGGTCAAGTTTGGCTGATTGCTGTAAGTGATGCTGAAAATAATGACAGAATGAATATCCATTGCACAGGTACAATAGGTTACCGACAAGAACACACACAGACGCACATATAGACAGACGTCTACACAAAACGACAGACAGGCATGCAACAAGACAGAAAGACAGACAGACAGATAGAAAGACAGACAGACAAAAAGACAGGCACACAGAAAGACTGACAGGTAGACACACACAAAAGCAGACACACATAAATTTAGACAGAAAGGCAGATACACAGAGGGTCACAGACGGACAGACATACAGATAGACCGAAAAACAGGCAGACAGACGTGTGGACAACAATAGTTCGCGTAATGGCAACTGTACAGAATCCGAATGGAATGAACTGAAAGAATGAAATAAATGACTGCAACGAGAAAGCAACTCATTCATATTAATTCTCGTCAATAGATTCTATAAATAAACCTCAATGTTCCAAATGTTTGCCATGCTTTCCCGCTTTAATTGCACTTAGATAATTCGACCCATCTCCGTTCTCTACCCCGTGCTACCCTCCCCGCCCCACCACCCATCTTGTTAGCAAGCAAACCCAGGACAGGTATTACGCCAGGTCGCCGCAAGAGCGCGTGTTGTGCTCTCGCGACCGAGAATATTACGTCCACGCGATATTTTGGGCTACTTTTGAATTGTCCAGCGGTCCCTACGGTAACATTGCGAATAAATTATGATAATTTTATTGCTGGTTACTAGAATACCTTTACTAGAAACTGTTCATATGTCGCGCTACTAACTTAATAATCAATCCATACTCTATGGCTCTTTGACATGATCTATGGCATAAGGAGTCTGGTCTACGGTTAGAACCAGACAGTCTGCCATCTAAATTTCCATGTCGACGATTTCATCAGGCGTCCAGACTTTCGAGTGGCGCTTTAGAAATTTGAAGATTACGATTACGATGTAATTAGCATTTAGCCAACAAAGTACGTTTTAATGTGCATAAGAACATTTGCTAATGTTTCATTTAACTGCTCATCTCGCGACTTTTGGGCTACTTTGTGACGCGATCTCGCGACAAAGCATTCCGAAATTTGGCAACCCTGGTCCAGACAGCATTTGTGACGTCAGAGCAGACATCTGGTTTCGCCATCTAGCGATTGTGATATGCGCTCTAACTTTCGCCAGATGGAGACGCCATCTCTGCTGAAAGGCTGGGCATCATCTATCTGCTGATTGGTCAATGGTCACCCTATGCATCTAACCTCGGGTAGCCTTGATTTAGCCTACCCTGATATCGAAAGCTATTGATTACTTCATTGGATAAGATTTGCTATAGTCGTCATAGGATTAGAATAGATTTATGACTCAGTTGATTAGATCAGTTGTAGATTGTAAACGTGGAAGGCATAATACATTATCATTCTGTCGTAGAACACCAATCCGAATTATGATTGTTTATGATTCAAATAATGGCTATCCTAGTTGGCAACCCGCAATTAGTCAGAGGTAACCAGTAACCTTAGTAGCTGTTCCCCCACCTTAGTAGTTGTTCCACTCCTCTGATCCTACGGTAACTCGACCCAGACCACCATGGACTACTCTTACGGACAACCCTTTTGACTCAACGCAGCGCTCGTGAATAAGCCAGTGCCCCGCGCTTGGCTGTCGAGTGGCGCTTTAGGAATTAGGAGATTACGATTACGATTACGATTAGGTAGCCAGTTGGTAACCTCCTGGTAGCCCGTAACTCCGGAGTGGGCCTAACCCTACGTTGGCATCAGGTATATGCTGGGTGACCACGTGGGTATAACCTCGTGGATATCCCATTGGTGACATCGCGGAAAACATCGTAAGTAACTCGTGGACAACCGCGTGGGTATTTCATGGGTGACAACGTGGGACGGTGGGAAACCTTGTGGGTAACACTTCGGTAGGCCTACTCATCATCGCAGAAATGATGACAGATTTCAACTCCAAGAATTAACGGGAATTTAAAAAACGCAACGAATTAATAAATAATTTATATCGAAGTACACGTAGTACAAGTACACGCCAAAGTACACTTAAAGAAACGACAACAATAACAAGTTATTAGGGCCCAGTACAATGCATTACTATGATAATAAACAATTTGCAGGTATGTATGTTGACACATAGTATAGAGTCATTAATATTTTCACAAAATTCACCTAAGAATTATTATTCATCAAGAGATCGGTACACTGCATTGCATGCACACATGCATAACATAGGCCTATAATTATAGCTGGAAGATTCAGCAATATGGCGCGCACCAACTAGTCTAGTAGAATTAGCTTTGACCTTACCAAAATTAGGGCACATTTTGGGAAGGTATTACACATGTAATGAGCTAATTCTACCAGACTAAACAGTAATGGAGATTGGAGAGTCCAAACGACTAATTCTCAACCAGAGCTGCATGACGTTAATAATAATAATAATAATAATAATAATAATAATAATAATAATAATAATAATAATAATAATAATAATAATTATAATAATAATAATAATAATAATAATAATAATAATAATAATAATAATAATAATAATAATAATAATACATCATATGTCTGTTTGCATTGGAGGTTGGAACCTGCCGAAGGGCAGAGAACCTAAAGAAGATGTTTGTTTGCAATATTTGTTGAAACAATAAAAATAATAATTACAAAAATAAAATAAAATAAATAAATAAATAATAATAGTAATACTAATAATTGTTATTATAATGATAATAATAAAAAATAATCCTCGTTTTTTCAATTCTAACAAACCGCTGTATGAGGCCATAGCACGAACATAGTAGAAACACTTATGAACAAGTTAAATAAGCGTCGACTGTATGGCTGTATGGCAGCCTGTTCTACTGCTCAGTCTACCAACACCTCTCAGGGATTGGACGACTGAGCATCTTCTATTATAGGCTACCATCTGCAAGGTACTGCTTGCAATGCGGTAAGGGTCAGCCATAATGGGGCCAACCATAATGGGGCCAACAATAATGGGTAGACCTGGGAGTCGACCCCAATAAGTCGACCCCAGTCGACTTGGTCATCCCAAGTCGGGTGGGGTCGTTTCTGCTCGCCGCAACTGACCCCAAGTCGAATTTTGTAGATAGAAGTCACTTGAAGTTGTTTTTACCTCAAGTCGATTTAAACCCACTTGAGACACAAACATAGTTAAATTTGTCACTTCGAACCAATGATTGTGACAACATTTAAGCAGCTTTTGTTGCCTGGTGTGTTTACAAGAATGAACGAGGCCGTTGCTAAACAGAGACTTTGGCTAGGCTACTGATTATTTTGCCAGTAGGCTATCGTGCAAACTGCCGTCTGCCGATCTATTCGTATAATTTGTTATTCTATGCTAAAACGTCACGCTTAGGCATGCGCTTAATTAAAATGGTGAAACAAAATGTTACTAAAATATTGGCACGTGTTATGTGCTTATCAAGCAATCAATGAACTTCTATAGTGATAAGTGAATTCGGCGATAAGAAAGCTGGATCGACAAGGCCTATAATAAATCGATAGTTTGGCACTACTTTGGAGCGCTGCCTCTGGAGTTGTCTGCAGACAGAAAAACTATTGCAGGGCCAATTGGACAATGAAAGACTTCACTGTCAGTGAGTAGGCCTAGTAGCTGTAGTAGTCTACTGTAGGATGATGCGCTTACAATGCTATATGCATTGCTAAGTTGTGAAATGATGTTAGTGGCCGAATAATTATGAAAACAGAATTACAAATTAGGCTTATCATAACACTCCATTCAGTGCAACCATGCAGTCCACGGTCCGCTATTTTATCTTAGACCTTGCGCTTTTTACAAATTTATTTAATATTAATATTAAAAAATAATAATATTGAGTGTAGGCCCCTAATCTGAATAATCACAGACAATGGACACATGGGCGCCCGCAGAAATTTTTGCAGGGGGGGCAAAAAAATCTTTTTAAGGCGGTCACGTTTAAATTTCCTAGTAAGAGCTTAAAAATTGCAGAGCTGGAAAGTGAGAACATGGGTATTTTTCAAAGAAGTTTCTTAATGCATATTTCCCAGTTTCATTTTGTGTAGGCCTATCATTTTCAATATGAATAGTTTTCTTAGTGCGAAGAAATTTATTAAAAATCAAAAATAGAATGTTAAAAAGTAGGTTTTTAAGGAGCGCTATATAATGATTGAATGAATAAATAAACGAAAAACAGGTATCGGTTTTAAAGGGGCAAGTGCTCCATCAAGTTACTTCTATATTTTAATCATAATTTCTAAACTTCTAAAGTGCCACTCCAAAGTCAATTATAGGGCACCAGCTTATTCAGAAGCGCTGCATCTAGTCATCAGGCTGTTCAAAGGGTAGTCAAGAAAGAGGTCCGAGTCCGGTAGCCAGAGGGTCAGATGTTAATGCAGGTGTCGTTTAGGAAAGTGGAGGATCCCAACAATCGAAGGATGGGGTATCAATTCCTTTGAACAGACGAGACATTGCTTTGGGAGGCGTGATAACCAAAGCCAATTATCCAAGTTTCTCTACAGCTTGACCTACCTAAATTCTGTTCTGGTAGCATGCAAAATGGACAAAATGCAGTCTTACTTCAAGCAGACTTGATTTCCATAGATAACGCTGGTGAATATGTAGATCTATTTTACTTAATTTCAATGGGCTGTTGATAAATTTCAAATTTTTACAATAGTGTAATTTATTGATAATTAATTTTTGTGTAGTAGTGAAAAATTGCATTAGCCTACAGCGAGATTCCAGACAAGTAGGCAATGATCGATAGGAATACTATTTGAATGGGCACCCACGGGAGGGTTAAAAGTCATTGTTACAGTTTTCAGCAAGAGCTTGAAAAAAATGCAAGGCAGAAAATTAAGAGCTTCTTTATTTCTACAGAGATTTCATTACTTAAATTTCTGACTTTCACTAAGTGTATCATTCGCAACATTAGTATTTTAATGGGAAGAAATTTCTTAAGCCCCAAAAGTAGTAGTTAAAAAAATAGGTTTCAGTTTTCCAGGGGGGGGGCAAGTGCCCCCCCTTGCCCCTATGTGCGGGCGCCCATGAATGGACAAGCTAAAATGCATAGGCTTAATAATTTGCCGTCGCATTGTCTAGGCTACTAGATGACCCAAAGCATCACAAAACTATTCAAACTGAAACACAAACAACTTGAAATAACACTTTAACAAATTCATGCATCAACTAATTAAGGGTTGAGGCCTCATTACTCAATTGTAGGCCTAAATGAAATTAATGCTTGCAGGAAAATTGACTTGACTTCTTGCATTAGTAGCCGTATGTAGACCTATATAGACTAATGGCTATTATAAGTAACATGTCAGAAGTCGACTTCAAGTCGGAAGTCGGTTGTTTTTCTGCCAAGTCGGGTCAAGTCGTTTTGACGCCGAGAAGTCGACTTCAAGTCGACCTCAAGTCACTTTAGGGTCAAGTGGGGTCAGATCAGCTGACCAAAGTCACTCCCAGGTCTAATAATGGGGCCAGCCGTCGCCAGCGAAAACATGTTGAAGGTGGTCGAAATATCCGGCGATACCCTTACCATTGCATTGCAAGCAGTACCTTGCAGATGGTAGCCAGCCTATAATTATAGAAGATGCGCCTCCAAACAGGTTTGGTAGTACCAATAGAAACAGTACTACTTGGCAACAGTACTTATAGCAATAATATTTATAACAATAGTACTCATAGCAATAATATTTATAACAACAGTACTTAGCCTATAACAATAATATTTATAGCAATAGTACTTGTAGCAATAAAATTTATAGCAATAGTACTTGTAGCAACAGTATATTTGTAACAATAGTACCTGTAACAATATATTCAACGCCAACGACAATAGGTTTATTTAACATTTGATTGGCAACAGTGATGCATTTCAAACATTGATTGACAACGGATTACGGAGGGATTGAAGCATAGATGACGGGATCGAAAGGTATAAAGGAAGGCCTCGCCAATGGGACATTGTCTCAGCCAAGACAGAGAGATAGCCAGAGAGACACAGAGAAACAGGAAGATCCAGGGAAACAGAGACGAAGAAAGAAAACAGAAACAGAGAGACAGACAGAGACAGAGACACATAGAGACAGAAACTGAGACAGACAGATGCACACACACAGAGAAACTTAGGGACACGGATACAAAGACAAACAAAGGCAGAAACAGGTAGAGAGATAAACACACACGGAGAAAAAGAGACAGAGATAGAGAGACAGACAGTGACAGAGAGACAGACGGACGGACATGATACGAACAACCTGACGGATAATTTATTCCCATTTAACCAGCTCGCAAAAGGCAGAGAACAATACACAAACACACTGAGACGTATGTATTAAGACGCACAGACAAAGATACATACAAGGATACAAAATAACTCAAGCAGACTTCTCGATGTAATACGATTTATTTTGGCCAACAACATCGACAGCAAGAGAGCCACGGAGCAACGAACACAGCGTGGATAAATTATGATGCCGTATTCCTTCAACGCAATGAACTCGTATTTCTCCTCATTTTTTTAACCTACTAAACGCAAGTTTACCGTGCCAAAGGAATACGGCATTATGATTACCGTAGTCACGCAGACGGTTTTAATGACGCAACCAAACGACGTGTAATCAACGTCGTCACCGTTGCTATGGCTTTGCCTATCAATTGACAACCAGGATGCGGTTGCCTTAGCGACTGTGCAACACGAGACAACGGTTGGACTGTGACAACGTAGCAGTTCTGTTGGCTGTTGTGCTTTTAAGACCAACATGTTAATAAAATGGGCGGAAGAGCTAAGCGTTCATCAGAGAACGCAACTCACATCGACCAATTACAGTCGTCGTTTAACAGGTGACCAATTTAAACTGACCAATGACCAGCGTCGGTTTATGAGTAACCGTTTTGAACTGACCAATGGCAGGCTTCGTTTAATCGGAAACCGATTTGAACTGTCCAATGGCATTCGTTGTTATTTTCGGCACATAAACTTCAAATCAGCAGACAATGTTAATACGATACTTTTCGTTTCTGACGACAGTCTGAAAGTTTCCAATTCCCTTGTGAGAATGAGAATTATTCTTCAAGGTGTCTTTCCCTATCCGGGGTAAATGTCGGATGGGGGCAGATTGTAGAGAGGGTAGAAAGTGGTGACGTTCAGCATTGTGTCTGTCAGCGCAGCCGTTGAGTTCAGCGGTTGGCAATGGTCATGTGACGAATGAGGGCCAAGCCAGGCGTTCAGGAGGTACGCCACTGCACTACCGGTGGTCAGACCGAGGCTGTAGGAGAGCGTCATGATGTTACCTAAGCAGGGAAGAAAACAATTCGCATGATGTTTAGGATGAAAATAAACAAAAGGAATTTCACTTTTCCGTCAAGGAAAGTAAAAAAATTAATACAGTTTCTTTTTTCGTCCTTATGAGAATTGCGGAAAAATAACTGCGGGGGATCAGCTATTAATTTTACGTGAACGTGGGATGTTGTGCACTAATGATTTTGTTATATTATTATTATAGCATCCTAGGAAAGACTGGGGATTGAGCCCCCTGCAACCTCCCCAGCAGTTATCACCCTGGTTTTCGATGCAATAACGTTCCCGTGCAAAAGAAGTTTAAGTGAATAGCTCTGTGACTAAATTGCTTTTTTTTATAGTTTTTAACGCTTGACGAATCGTAGACCAAGTTAATCGAATTGATTAATTGAATTGAGAATTGATTATTGATTAGATTTGATTAATTTGGTCTACGATTCGTCAAGCAAATAGCATCACCCTTAAATCTATTCGCGTAAATACTTGTGAATAATCAATTGAAATTGTTTTAATCAGTATCAGCCATACAATTAGCATAATTTATTCATTTAGGATGTATAGCCTACATCTATAAAGACGAATGTGCTTAGGCAAAAAAATAATGCTGTGTTTCCGGTAACAGAGCTCTAAAAAATTGGGTAGGTAGGTCGAAAAATATTTTTATTTTGGTAAAATATTTTTATACAGTGACTATCCGAAAAATTATACCCAACTACTCTTTTTTGCATAAAGGTACACGCTGCAACAAAATAGGCCTACGTGCTCTAAGCAAGTATAAACTGCCTATTTCCCCGACTGTCTGTACCTAAAATTGCTCTAGAAAACAATTCTATTAATTTAATTTTGTTGACATCTTTTCTGGTAAGATAAAGTGGGAAGGGAAGGGGAAGATGAGTGCGAACAGAACATCACTGCTAGGGGTCGTTCCAGACTGGCCGAGCCAGTGACTAGCTAGCCTACACCTAGAGGTTGCTAGATCTATTTTCCCTAGTCACCGTTAGAGGTGGCTCAAGTGAGAATGATAAGGCTAGAGGTTTTTCAAGACTGGCAACCAGGAAGTAGCTAGGCAGGCGTGAAACTCTAAGGCAATGCCACTGTAAATAAAAAAATTGCACAAAATTTTCAGAGTCTCGGCAATAAAAGTGAGTCGGTCGGGTTACCAGAAACACAACTTTTTTTGGCCTAAGATCCAACTTTATACGGAAGGCAATGTCACCATACTATGTCAATAAAAAAAATGTTAAAGTTCGAAAAATTTTGAAATTTATTTAATTTAAATTTTTTTTTAATTAATTTTTTTACAAAATTATTTGATTCGCGGCAATAAAAGAGGGTCGGTCGGGTTACCGGAAACACAACATTATTTTTTTGCCTTAAGTATGAGTGCATGTTTTTCTAGAATGCACGTCCACAGTTTTCGCAGCTATTGGTCTGAAACTTTGCACCTAGACAGAGAGCCACCAGGACCACGCAGTGGAGGGGTTTGCAAATCCATCACCATGGGGTGGGGGCGCTGTGGGAGGGAGAGACATTTCACTATTTCAACACCTTGGCCACAGTTTCGTAGCTATTCATCTGAAACCTAGCAGCTAGAAAGAGTGCCACCACAATGACCAGGCCCACACACCACCCCTCCCACACCTATTTTCGCACCTATTCGTCTCAAACCTCCACCTAGATAGAGGTCCACCAGGACCAGCGCGTCACCCCCCACCTCAGGGACTAACAAATGCTTTACACACAACGTCTGGCACCCCAGCAATGTCCAGATACAAACGACAAGATGATCTAATAATATTTCTATTGTATTATAGAAAGGTTAAAAGTGGAACCTGTCAGCTCCTTTTGATTGTCTGGAACGCGACTAGGAGCCAGGATCATCGGAACGCTTCCGAAGTATCCATTTGTGATACCAAGGATAGCGGATAGGATGGCCGACCAGATCTCCGATGTGAGGACGGGGTTGTCCCTCGGGGCGGCGCACAGCATCATCAGCGGTACAATGGTCAGGCGGGACACGGTGCAGAGCACGAGACGACCACGAGGCCAGTCGTATTGCACTGACGCTATCACCTACGCAGCACAAGTAGAAACAGTGTTGGCAACACTATGGCAGACTGTTGCCATGGTAATACAAGTGCAAGCAGTATTACCATGGAAACAGACGATTATTATCAAGGAAACCATAAATTGTTTCTCAAGCTCTCTTTCTCACTGTATCTTTGACTGTCTGTCTGTCTGTCTGTATGTATGTGTGTATGTATGTACGTGCATGTGTGTGTGTATATGTATGTATGTATGTATGTATGTATGTATGTATGTATGTATGTATGTATGTATGTATGTATGTATGCATGCATGCATGTATGTATGTATGTATGTATGTATGTATGTATGTATGCATGTATATATGTAGGTATGTATGTATGTATGTATGTATGTATGTATGTATGTATGTATGCATGTATATATGTATGTATGTATGTATGTATGTATGTATGTATGTATATATGTATGTATGTATGCATGCAGTCTGTCTGTCTGTCTGTCTGTCTGTCTGTCTGACTGACTGGCATTGTCCCTTCAGCGCCAAACGAAGATTGCCTTGATTAATTTTCCAACACAAAAGAAAGGCCAATAAGTTGAAGTCGCCTGTTTGCACAAGAGACAGCTAATAGATTGACAAACACAATAGGTTATTGTGCAGCATAGAAATGGTCTAAATACCTTTCCTATGAAGTCGAAAAGATTGAAGACGGCGATGAGTAGGACTGGCATCCAGTCGCCCAGCTGACAGCTGCGAACCTCTGACTCGATGCCAGGGAAGAGGGAAAGGGTGACGAAGTAGGCGAACCCAATCGCCACCATGTATGGCCAGACGAACTTCGAGACCTCGTAGCGAGCCAGGAAACCATCTGCCATTATTGTGTAAATAGAAGAGAGATTAGCAAGAGACAACACAGAGTCTGTCTTTGTGTCTGTCTTTGTGTCCGTCTTTGTGTCTGTCTGCCTGTCTGTCTGTTTGTCAGTCTGCCTGTCTCTGTGTATGTCTGTTTGTTTGTCTGATTCTCATTGTGTCTTTGAATAACCCTGTCTAACAGTAAAGTACATAATTGTCATCCATAATTTTAAACTAATAAGTCATCCATCTTACCATTGTGGGGCGCGGTGGTGTAGTGGTGGCGTCGTTGCCTTGAAGCCGGAAGGTTCGAGGTTCGAATCCACCTCGCCACGTAGAGACCTTGGGCAAGTCCTTCACTCGCAATTGCTCAGCGCTTCGGCGTGAAACTCAGATGCAGTGTCCGCTCTGCATTCGGGAGCGCCTCTGAGTAGAGAGAGCTTGAAGGGGCGCTATAACAAGTGCACATACAAACAAAATCCATCCATCCACCAATCCATCCCTTCATCCATTCATCCCCTCCAACCACCTGTCACCTATTATAGTGGTTGACATAATTTATCCATGCAAAGCAATGCTTACTTCTGATCGTATCCCATAGACTGAGATGGCTGCGATATGATTGACCCAACCATTTCGACTCCGACTCCGACTCTCGGTTGACGCCCTGGTTGACGTACGTCGGATTGGAGTGCACCGCCTGACCCCAGTCTCTGTGGTAACCAGCGGAAGTGGAATCCGGAAGAGAGGAAGGCGACGGACTCGTGGGACTCTGGACAACCAGGACTCCGTAGTTGTCGCGCATAACGTTGCCGTCGAGTATGTCAACCTGTGAGACATCAAGCTATCACCCATGTCAACCTATCACTCACGTCAACCTATTCAACATATCACTCACATCAACCTATTAGATCTATCGCTCTGTCAGCCCTATTAAATCTGTCACCCATGACAACCTATTAAATGCATCGCCCATGTCAACCTATTAAGTATGTCACCCATGGATGTGAACCTATTAAATATATCACCCATGTCAACCTACTAGATCTATCACTCTGTCAACGCTATTAAATCTGCGACCCATGCCAACCTATTAAATGTATCACCCATGCTAACCTATTAAATATATCGCCCTTGTCTACCTATTAAATATGTCATCCATGTCAACCTATTAAATATACCAATCACGTCAACCAATTAGATCTAGCGCTCTGTCAGCGCTATTGAATCTATCACTCACGTCAGCCTAATGCCTAATAAACATAACAGTTCATGTCAACCTGTTTAATAATTATATCACTCAAGTCAACCTATTAAATATATGTTTCACATATCAACCTATTAAATCTATCAAGCATGTCAACCTACTAGAATCTTTTACTCACATCAACCCATTAAATCATAACGTACGTCAACTTACTAATTAATTCTGTCAACGAATTAATATCTCACGCTTATTAACCTATTGAATCTTTTACACATGAAAAACTATTAAATCTTTCACACGCATCAACCAGTTAGCCTACATTCTTTATGCATATTATAAACCTACTAAATCAATCGCCAATGCCCAGTATAATAATTGCCAACCTATTAAGCTTCTTACGCATGTCAACCTACTAAATTATGACCTATCAAATCTTTTACGCATACTGTAGAAACCCAATAATTTTTTTAAAATAAATATTATTCGTTTGATCTCAAACTGGCACAATGCATATGATTAAACAAATCAAATAGTTGGAACGTATGATCACAAGTTATTACAGGAATTGAATCTAACTATCGTGACGCGATCGCGTATCCGTACAATCTTCGTGCGAGGGTGTTGACCATGACACTCTAAAGCCCTTCCACTCTATGTCGTCTGTCATGCAATCTTTCATTTCTATAGCGCCACTTCAAAAGAAACCCGTCAGAGGCGCTCCCGATCTGACGACTCCAAACCACAATCAAAAAGAATGGCTCTCAAACGCTCGAGGAACCGGGGCAAAGAATTCTCAAGAAGTTCATTGCGGAGACTGGTAGGCAACTTATTCCAGAAAGATGGACCTTCCATTGGGGGGGGAGGGTATGGGGGGGTTTCAGCCTATTAATTTACCTATTAAAATCTATCACGCTCATCAACCTATCCAAACACGTAACGCGTATACGATGAAACAGTTGATCCGTCTTACTAAGCTTACTTCCTCGGCATTTCCCGTCTGGCCAAAGATGGCGCGTTGGTCGTCGCTGTAGTTGGCTGATTTGCAAGCACCGATGTAGAATCGAACGAAGTCGGTTCTTCTCGTGACGTGGAAAACGATGCAGCAGATGAAGACGGAGAAGATTGAGATGGAGAAGAAGATGATGGTGTTGCTTCGAACGTCGTTGATCAAACTCTTCGTCAGGATTCGATTTATCGATGCGATCAGACCGGCGGCGCCTGATGATAATCATCAGAGATCGATATTTGTTGATTGATTAATTGATTGATTAATTGTTTGATTAATTGATTGATTTATTGATTGATTATATAAGGAACGGCTTTAGCGATGATGCGAGCGATGATGATGATGATGATGATGATGATGATGGTGATGATGATGATGATGATGACGATGACGACGACGCCTACAATGACGAAAATGATGATGATGATTAATTCGACAATGATGGCTAGGATGATAACAGAGCGACGATGATCATAGTAATGGTGTGGTAGATGGCGATTACAACAATATAATAATTATGATAATTGCGAAAGTTAAGGTAGCGATGATGACAGCGATAATGAAGGCATTGTTCGTAACAACAACAATAGCAGCAAAAACAACACCACCACCAACAACAGCAACAAGAACAACAACGACAAAGAAACGACAACGACAACAGCACCGACAAAAACAACAACAACGACGGAAACAAAATAGAAGCAGTGCTAACAACAACAACAACAACAACAACAACAACAACAACACAAACACCAACACAACAACAGCAATAACAGGACAACATCAGAAACATCAACAACAATAGTAAAACAACGGCAGCAACAGCACCAATAGCGACAACAACAACAACAGAAATAGTAACTATAAAAGCAATAAAAGCAACAAAAACAGAGACATAAAAACATAAACAATAAAAGCAACAGAATTAAAAAAACAACAACAGAAATAACAACAACTAAAACAGAAGCAAGGGCAATAACTGAAAGAGCAACAACAACAGCAACAACAACAGCAACAGCAACAACAACAACAGCAACAACAGCAACAACAACAGCAACAACAACAGCAAGAACAACAACAACAACAGCAACGTACTCTCTCCTGTCATCACGGCCTGTGTGTATCTTGGAGGCAGCATACTTGTGTAGCCATAGAAACTGGACTGCTGTACTGCAACATTGAACAAGAAACGACTTCACAGCTCTCTACTTGAAAATATATTTATATAGAGCAATCATAATTATTAGCAAGTTAGTAAGTCAGTTAGATGGTTATGCGTCGGATAGAAGTGTTGTGTAATTAACTTGGATGGGCGGATGAATGAATGCTTGTCGCCGTATGTGGCTCTCTCTTTGAATGTGTATACATGTCTTTGTCGAGGCGCCATTGTAGCAGCGTGGTTGTGTTATGGCGCCATAGAAATTGTCGTCATTACATTACATTACATTACGAATAATGATCAGGATTGAGAAGGATGATTGAGGAGAAGGATGATTGAGGAGAAGGATGATTAAGGAGAAGGATGGTTGAGGAGAAGGATGATTAAGGAGAAGGATGGTTGAGGAGAAAGATGATTAAGGAGAAGGATGATTAAGGAGGATGATTACGGAGAAGGATGATTAAGGAGAAGAGTTGACGATGAAGATGATTGAAGCAGAGGATTGAGGGAGAGGACTGAAGAGAAGTATTAAATAGGAGAAATGAGAAGGAGGATTGAGGAGAACGAATCTGAACGATGAGGAATAGAGAGAGAAGGTGATGAGTAGGAAAGGATGAGGAAGGGGAGGAGGTCATGAAGGAGGAAGTGGAAATGCCGACGAGGGAAGCGAAGGCGGATAGGAAGCGAGCAGACGTGTGCTGCTTGTGCTGGTGCTGCTGCTTGTGCTGGTTGTGCTGGTGGTGCTGCTTGTGCTGGTGGTGCTGCTTGTGCTGGTGGTGCTGCTTGTGGTGGTGCTGTTGCTGGTGCTGCATCGCTGGATTGCAAAGACGGAGGCCGACTCCGCCGCATGGTAAAACCATAAACCATCTGGAAGTACCACGACAGGAATGGAACAAATAGGAGCGAACAGGCGGATACCAGGATTAACCCAGACACAAGAAGGGAGAGGGTCACGCAGAGGGACAGGCAAGGACAGAAGGTTACAGGAAGCATCACAGGAATCCAGAAGCAGAGAAATAAATCTACGGGCAGAATGAAAGTTAGCCAGACAAGCAGAGAGACTGCAAGGCAGAAGGATTGCAATATACAGAGGTAGACAGACGGATAAATAGACAAACAGACACACGGAGATACGGAGAGAGAGACAGACAGAGAGGCAGTCAGACAGAGACAGACAGAGACAGACAGAACCGCAGCTGCGCCGTCTGGTGACAAACACGTTGCCTAATTGCACGCCGGTGCACACAGTCATGACGACAAGAAATCAACCGCACCTCGTCACGAAAGATTCCGAAAGCTATAAACTGCACCCGGTCTGGACAGATAATATTACTAAAAATAAATAAAACACGGAACGCCTTCCTTCAAACAGATGAATCAGGACAACTTTTGATATTTCTGGTGGCTTCAAGAGGGAAGGGCGGGACAGGGGAGGGAGTGGACGGGTGGGTGGAATGGGGAATGGTTATTGCTTGTTTTTTTGTACCAGGCTTTCCATGTTAACAGTTATTGAGGCAACTACTAAAACGTCCCTAGCGATAAATTGCAATGACATTTTATAGCCCGTTATACAGCGTTGTAAAACTTGTAACGACTGATTGGCAGATTTGCGGACTTTAAAGATTAATTATTAATCGATAAAAGTTTGATCGATTAATTAATTAATTAATCCATACAAATGTTTATCGATTAATTTACTAACTAATCGATGCAAATTTTAATCGATTAATTTATTAATTAATCGATACAAATTTTAATCAATTAATTTATTAGTTAATAGATACAAATTTTAATCGATTAACTTATTAATTAATCGATACAAATTTTAATAGATTTATTAATTAATCGATACAAATTTTAATCGATTCTTTTTTTCTTCTTCGATTGATCTTCGATTAAGTTTGTTTGCATATTTTCATTAAATGTCAAGTGGACTTTCTCTGAGTAGACATCATGTAGAACAATGATAATTTGAGGCTTTTGAGTGGAAATAATTTAGTCATTATTTTGCATCTGAGTCTTTACACTGATGGAGGAATCCAAGATGACGACAAAGTTTAATTGTTTTAGTTTTTGCAAACAGATTGACTTGTGTTTTTTCTGTGCAATGAAAGCAGCCACTACATTTCTGACAGTTTTTCACGTTTTACGTAACGTAGACCAAAATAATTCGCGAATTAAAATCATTTGGACTTAGACAATTTCCTTCGCACCAAAGCTCCAATGTTAGCCTACACACAAAATGCAACTGCAAAATTTACATTTAAAACCTCTAAGAAGATATTCCATTTTTTCTGAATTTCCTGCTCTGCATTTTCAAGCCCTTGCTACAATATTTAGCAATATTTATTCATGGCCTTAAAGTGTGGCTGGACGGTAAGGGCGTTCAAGCACTTCTGTTGGAAAGGTATGGGGCTTGTATGCGTACTTGTTATAGCGCCCCTTCAAGCTCACTACTCAGAGGCGCTCCCGAATGCAGAGCGGACACTGCATCGGAATTTCACGCCGAAGCGCTGAGCAATTGCGAGTGAAGGACTTGCCCAAGGTCCCTACGCGGCGACTTGAGGTGGATTCGAATCTCGAACCTTCCGGCTTCAAGGCAACGACGCCACCACTACACCACCGCGCCCCACAAGCCACAAGGTACGTCCAGGCACTTCTTTTTGAAAGGTATGGGGCGTCCGGTCACTTATTTTCCCACACTGCAAGCACTGAGTCCGTGGCCATTGTGTTTTGCACACCTGCAAATAATATCTGCGGCGGTCTCCCATAATCCCATTCATCAACTAACCGTCTCACTGTCTGCCTGCCTCCCTTTCGATCCTCACCTGTAACCAACTTACACTTTACCTGCACCATCAATTTGTTTTGGCTAAGCCCATGTGAATCCTCTTAACAGCGCAACAGAAATCCCAAGAATACGATAACTCCTTTGGACGATACTCTGGGTTAACGTTTCAACCTCAACCCGGTGCAATGATCTCTTTGCGACGCCCCATCCGGACAAAAGCATCCGCTGCAAATTGCACGGACGCAATAAATGCGCTAAGAAGAAGCTTCGGTCAATATTGCGCGGCTCCCTCTGTCGCTTGCTATGCACAATTTGCACATGCTATCGAATGTCGGCTGTCGTCCTAACCTAAAAACTGCAGCAGCATGCCAGTATGGTTGGCTCGTCAGCCGCCAGGATCGCCAGTTAACCTATGCAAGGCACAGCTGGACATCCCATTTTTATATTCATTTCTAGGCCACGCATGGGCGCCCCAGATATTTTTGGAGATGGGAAGCCTGAAGATGCAAAGAAGGATATTGGAGAAGGCGGGCATTTTTCACAAAGGTTTCTCGATGCTGATTCTCAGTTTACTTTTGTGTATCATTAGTAGGTGACTGTAGGTCTATCCTTTGCGTATCATTAGTATCCTCAGCGCTTTAGTGCAGATAGACAATGGACATCCTAAAATCCAAGAAGTAATTATTGTTAAAAATAGTTGTCAATTATCCAGAGGACGCAAATTAAGTGCCCCTCTTGGCTCTATGCGCGCGGGGGGCTCTTGAACCCCACTGCTTTTATGCTATACAGTAGGCTACTGCATCAATGTTCCATACCACACCATAATTACGAGTCGATATGCCTACTAATACTATTATATAATTACTAGCTGGGGTACCCGGCGTTGCCAGAGAATTTTAGGATTCGGGCCGTTCCCCGCCAATCCCTCCCTCCGTCCCTCCCTAGATGTCCTTTCATGTCTAGTGTACAGGTCAAGGTAATGATGGTGCCAATTCCTATTAAATAGATATCTTTTCATGTCTAGTATACAGGCCAAGGTAATGATGGTGCCAATTCATTTTTTTATAAGAGAGGCAGTTATGGCTTCATCAGCCACTTAAGTTGATTGAAACAATGACTTTGACTTCCGCAATATATACATTCGGAATCCTCTTTGTCTCGCTCGAGCCATGCACCGTGGCTTCATCATCCATAGTTAGGAAACAGGATCGGATTCGGAGGACAATCAAGTGAAGTGCAATGCCTCTGGATATTATGTTTAACGAATCGATCTAAATTGGATTTGCGTCAGCGTCCAATCACACGCACGAAACCTCAGTGTCAACACCACATCAACCGTCTGATTGGCCGTCGTGTCACTTACATCCACCAATCAGAATGGCTTTCCCGAGCTACCGATGTGTCTGTCTGTGTATGTGTGTATCTGTATGTCTGTGCTTCGGTCTGTCTGTCTGTCTGTCTGCCTGTCTGTCTGCCTTCATCCCAATCAGCAGTCCTTATTGCCACTGACATGACTCTGCTCGTGACCAATCTGCGAACCGCGAAATTATTTCTGACAATTGGCTTAGCTTTACTATCTGCCGTGCAGATGGAGGATTACTTTTCGACAGCATTCTGAACAGTTTGCATGGCAATCTTTTCATCCAATCAGATGCGATCATATCCGATTTCTTAATTTCATCCACGAGATCTTCATCCTGTCAATCAAAAAAGCTCCAGGCCAATCAGCGTCTTGGTAGGCGTTTCACTTTCGTTCTGGAAGTCGTTAAATTGATGAATTCAAGAGACACCAATGATGACATTTCTTGCTGTGGCCAATCACAGTGAATCTCCATTTTCATCGTATCATCATGAATATTCTGACAATATTCAACACTACACACTTAATTCATCCATGTTATCCATTTTCACTGATTGTCACGAAACCAAATTTTCACAAAAGTTGATAAAACTGCTAATTTTCTTTTTACCTTTCCTTTTTCATTACAGTCCCCGAACATATTCTTTCTTTAACACATGCTCTCAGCACCGCCCATATGTCTCTTTCGTCAAATGGGCTCAAAATTGTCCAGCCAATGGCAACGATTCTACTGTTTCCTGTCATGTATACCGCCAACAAGTTAACTTCTCTTTTTAAGCCCGCCGACTGTATCTCCAACCAATCAGCTTCTTTCTATAAACTCATCCTACCAATCACCTATCAGTTTATTCAGTAAACCCGCCTATTCTATACTGCTGCTCGCCAATAGGCTTCCTTCGTTAAGCGCGCATACCTTATTGGCCAATCAATCAACTTTCTGTGTAAGGTTGACCAATCACAGATTTCTTTCTTCACGTGTCTTCAGAGACACCCAACACAGCGCTGCTTTTAGGATAATTCTATTGCACGTCTACCGTGCAACGATCGAGAATTATAAATAGGCAATTTGCACGATTGATGAAACGAGGAAATTAATCGTAAATCAAGTCGCAAATTGACGAGTGCACAAAGATATATTGTCGTCAAGAGAAGAAAATTTAATATGAAGGTGATGCATGTAAGGAGGAAATGGAATGGGAAGCAGTCATGATGGTAAATGGGAAGACAGCAAAAGAGAGGAAAGATAACAGAATGACCCTCACGGAGGTGAAGACACATGTACCTCGTGATTAATGTGTAGACTAATGTAATTCATTTAAATTTCTTGGCAATACGACTTATAATCATGCATCATGATTATACATTACAATGTTAACTATAATATTGTCTTGCATTATTTTCTGTTTGTTATGTTTTTATTGTGGGACCAATAAATGATTTTGATTGATTGATTGATCATCATCATCGTCATCGTCGTCGTCGTCATCATCATCATCATCACCGCCACCGCGGCTGCCGTCGTCGTCATCATCATCAACATCATCATCATCGTCGTCGTCATCATCATCATCATCATCATCGTCGTCATCTTCTTCTTCGTCATCGTGTTTATTATTGGAGCTGAGTTGCAGGTCTATTTGTATGGTAGAGAATTGAACGACATGTATATGAAGTCCGGATAATGGCGTATCGGGTACTGTACGGGTACGGGTATACCTGCGGGTACGGGTCGGAGAGTAATTTTTACTACGGGTCGGGTACGCGTAGCGGTCCTATTTACGGGTACGGGTCGGGTAGCAAAAATGCTGTACCCGCAGACAACTAGTTTGCGTACCCAAGCAGAATCGGAGGGATCTGAATGGGGTGCACGGGGTTGGGGTAAACGGTAAATCTAGTCGGTGATGGTTGCCGACGGTGTTGAAAAGAACGTATAATAGATCTGTGTCGAACAGGGAATTAAATGTCGTGAAAGAAAATCTCGGTGAATGAACGGCAAACATTTCTTCTTAATTATACGACAGACGACAGACGACCACAGCTTGTGAAGAAGAAGCTGTTGGTTGGCACAGCAGCAGCTGCAGACGGGATTGAAATCCCACAGCGACGATCTGTGTTCAGATCTGGAAGGTCGACCTTTTTCAGTCTCCTATAGAGCTGCCGGTATTTATGGAGATAATCAATCACCAATTCAACAAGACTGAGCTCAAAATCCCACTGCGATATATTTAAATTCCTTTTGATCCTTCTCCAGTTTTTCAAACGTCCCATCTGGCTATTTAGATGGGAACATTCCGAAATTAATTTCCATGACTTGTAAGACGCGGTATATATCCAGTTAAATAACTTTCCGTGCAGTAACGCGTCTGTATATATATATATATATATATATATATATATATAGACGCAGGGTGCGAAATGCCAGAGAGGTTAAGGGGGTTCCACCCATACATAGTCTCTGTCAGGACCTGGCAGTCACTGCATATAGGCTACTTCAACTCCCCCTAGATCAGAGTCTATACAGGGTGGGCCAAAAAAAAGTAATCCCCTACGGGTTTTTGTCAATATCTTGGCCAAAAATTGGAATTTTTCAAATCCAGTTTTACAGGCTTGAAGGTAATTCATATCTACGTACAATAGCCAAATTTCATCGCCATAAGTGAAACGGAACAAAAGTTATATCCCTTTTAGTGAGGCCACCCGCCGTTTTTTGACAATTAAAAAAGTAACGCAACAAAAAGTAGGTTTTTGCCAATATCTTGGCCAAAAGTAAGAATTTCGAAATGAAATTTTACAGGTTTATAGACAATTCATATTTACATATGTTGGCCAGGATTCATAAAAATATTTCAAACGGAACAAAAGTTATATCATTTTTAGTGAGGCCACCCACCGTTTTTTGATGATTCAGAAAAGTCAGAAAACGATGGGTGGCTTCACTAAAAGTGGTATAACTTTTGTTGGGTTTGAAATATTTTGATGAAATCTGGCTATCATTTGTAAATATGAATTGTCTTTAATCCAGTAAAATTTCATTTCGATATTCTTACTTCTGACCAAGATATTGGCAAAAAACTAATTTTGTTGCGTTTCGTTTTTGAATCGTCAAAAAAACGAGGGGTGGCCTCGCTAAAAGTGATATAACTTTTGTTCCGTTTGAAATATTTTGTTGAAATTTGACCGTTGTACGTAAATATGAATTGCCTTTAAGACTGTAAAGTTTCATTTAAAAATTCTTATGCTTGGCCAAGATATGGGATACAAACCGTAGGGGATTACTTTTTTATGGCCCACCCTGTAGATACCCACACCAACTGTTACTTTTTGTATACAATTCTTGCACTGCGTATAGAAGTAGTTGGCTAACTGTCTTAATGAGCTCAGTGACGTCACTGAGTGAGCTCATTAAGACAGTTAGCCTGGGTGAGCTCATTAGTATGCAGAGCTCAGACAATGACAAGCTCCGCCCCTAATTAATATTCATGCTGTGACGTCATTTGCTAGAACTTTCTGGACCATTCTAGAAGGTCTATTGTTCCTTTGTCCGCCTCTTTGTCCGTTTGCATGTCTGTTTGGCTGACTGTGTGCATATCTAGGTGATTAAGAAGTCGTTAATGATACGCCCTAGGGTAATGGCTTTATTATGCATGATAAGAATCTCTACGGCGCGCCAGCGCAGACGAATTTCAAAATAAAAAAAACAGAAAACTCCAAGATTTTTCACTTAGACAAAGCACTAAATTTTCACTTTTATCTTTTAATGCAGTGAATGTACTATAGTCAATGCTTTAATTTAATAATTAAATGCGTGCAAGGAGGATGCTTGTCAGATGGCGCCACTTAATGTAATTACTTTATTTAAAAGATGATACTTGTATCTTTAAGAATTATTTGTTATGCAATCTTTGCGAGTGATACACGGTTTATGCAAATATGTGTCCGTCAAATGTTGAATGTGAAATGGATGTGTTTGGCAACTACAAGTGCGAATGCGACATTTGTGGAATCGATGAGCGAACGGAGGAGAAAGCTACGAAATATCGCCTCATGAGATTGAAAGCGGAGAATGAAAAACTCAAAAAAGCAGCTACTTGCGCGGTATGTAAAAATAAGCAAGTGGAAACACTGCTACTTCCATGCAGACACGTAAATATGTGCGACCCATGTACAGACGAAGCTACAGAATGTCCTCAATGCAAAGAACGCATATTGGGCTTTGTCAGAATATATATTGTATAAAAGTTTCTTACAACATTACAAGAACTCACTTTTCGTTATGGATCCAACTTGGCAACATCCGTTCTCGGCTATAGTTAGTGGACCTTCTGGATGTGGAAAAACACAATTCACGCTACGATTTATAGATCATTTACATTATATGGTCAAACCTCAGATAGAAAAAATTATCTGGTGTTACGGAATATACCAAGAAATTTTCGACAAATATATGCAAATACAATTTCACGAAGGATTACCCGACTTGAATATTTTCGATGGTAAGCAGAAAACGCTTCTGATATTGGACGATCTTATGAGCGAGACTGATGACCGCGTTACCAAATTATTTACAAAGATCAGCCACCACAGGAACGTTTCGATTCTGTACCTGACGCAGAATCTATTCTACAGCAGCAAACATACGAGAACCATCAGTTTGAACGCACATTACTTTGTTCTTTTCAAAAACGTGAGAGATTCGACTCAGATAGCAAACCTGGCAAGGCAGATGTTCCCCGGCAAGTCGAATTTCATGATAGAGGCGTTCGGAGATGCGACAATGGCGCCTTTCGGATATCTGTTGGTTGATCTCAAGCCGGAGACGGATGAACGTTGCAGATTAAGGACGAACATTTTCCCTGGCGAGACGCATTTTGTATACGTAAGAAAGTGAATATAAGGTCGTGTAATCGCTCGAACGTTCATTCGTTGAAAATGACGGCTCCGCTGAAGGAGAAATTTGAGAAACTGAGATTGCTTAAAGAGTCGTCACCCAAAGTGAGGAAACGTATTTTGAAAGATTGCAACACCTCTCTACTTTACTGTCTCTGTGAGTGTGCACTCAACGTTTTAAAAGGAGTTGTTCCTTTGGAAAAAGCTCAGAAGAAGAGACTTGGTCGTTTCAAACACAAGTTAAGAAAATTGGCTTCCAAGAAAACTCGTGTAAAGATTAAGAAACGATTAGTACAGACTGGTGGTTTCATAGGTGCATTACTTACCCCCGTGCTTTCCTTTCTGGGTACCTTGCTAAGTAATAAACTGTAGTATGGAACATACAAAGAAGATGGTCTTGGTTGAACCCAGACAGATTGAAAAATGGAAGGAAACCATGTTGGACAAGACTTTGTCCAAATTGGATACGCAGATGTACGACATTCTGCATCGCGATATTGCCGATGACGATAAAGCCAAACTCTATTCCAACAGTCTGAGTCGCTATCTGAACATTGATAAACCTACTGTACTTACCAAATTCGAAAAGAAGGAAGATGAAGTGTCAACTGTTGAGAAAGCACAACCGGTCAAAACCAATAGCATAGAAGCTCAAGTCTTGGAAACCGTGCCAAAGAAATGGAAAACGCAGGCTGCTAGACTTTTGACTCACATGAAGAGCAACCCGGACGTTTCGTGGTCTACTAAAGGCGAACTTGTGCTGAAGAACGCGACCGTTCCGAAGACGCACGTGGTGGACTTGGTAAATGATCTGCTGAGAAAACGTACAACAGCTTCACCGCCTACCGGATGGATGCAACTGGCCGACGCCTTGAAAGATTCCAACATTCCTCGCGAGTTGATCGGCAATCAAGATCGTTGGAAATATATTAACGGCCCGCTCGATGATAGTCAGTCATTTACACCGAAAAGTATACACGGAGAACACCATCAACAACACCATCTGAATGCGAGTTGGTTACCCTACTGATGGAGTCTTACTTCGATCCTAAACAGCCGGCTAGCTTCGGCGGCGTATTTTCCTTTCAAAGACATATTGACGATAAATTTAAAACTAAGGATGTTAAACAATGGCTTTCGAAACAGGACGCTTACACGTTACATAAACCTGTCAGGTTGAACTTTAGGCGTAGACAGACTTTTACAGTAGGAATTGACGATCTATGGCAAGCTGACTTGGTCGATCTTTCTGCATTGTCGAAACATAATGATAAAAATAAATATATTTTAACGTGTATAGACGTCTTTTCTAAATATGCTTGGGCAGTTCCGCTCAAGTCAAAGTCGGGATCAGATTTGACTGCCGCCTTTTCGACCATTTTGGTAGATAGACAGCCCGCTCATTTACAGACCGACAAGGGAACAGAGTTCCTTAATAGAAGTTTTCAATCCATGCTGCGCAAGAACTCCATTCGCTTTTACACATCTGAAAATAGCGATATAAAGGCCTCTGTAGTAGAAAGATTCAATCGCACGCTTAAGACGAAAATGTGGAAGTACTTTACGTATAAGAATACGTATCGATATGTTGATGTTTTGCAAGATCTTATGCAATCGTACAACAATACATATCATAGAAGTATAGACATGATACCTAGTCAAGTGACAAAGGAAGACGAAAATAGTATTAGAAGTCGTTTGTACGGTCAAAAGAAAAGTCCAGCAAAGTGGAAATATGCAGTAGGTGATAAAGTGAGAATTGCAAAGGCTAGAATCGCATTCAAAAAGGGCTACCTTCCCTCTTGGTCCGAAGAGATTTTTAAGATCATAGCTCGCATACCTTCCGATCCAGTAACTTACGAATTAGCTGATTTAAAAGACGAGACGCTAAAGGGTAAATTCTACGAAGTCGAATTGCAAAGAATTTTGAAAGATGATGACGTGTACGGTATCGAAAAGGTCTTAAAAACGCGTAAGCGGCGTGGAAAGACCGAATATTATGTCAAGTGGAAAGGTTACGACGACAAATTTAACTCTTGGACTCAGGATATATTCGATGTCTAGCACTGACAATGCGCATTCTGTAATAGTCTACATGCGAGTATGGCTCACTTTTATCTAGCGCTACCAAGCAACAGCTCCATGCAGTATTATCCAAGCAATACTGCGGCACACTTTACAACAAAATTGGAAAACGGCATTTCGTTATCGGGCGATTGGGAAGTTGGCTTGATTGAAATACATTATCCGCACACGTGGAACAATATAACATCCGACGATTGTGAATTTATTTATTGGCAAGAATCGAAAAAGTATTCTGACGGTTTGCATTGGCCAGGCGATCAAAAGACAATACAATTACCTACTGGGTATTACGAAAATATGCATGATATTGTATATGCTGTAAATACGAATATACAGGAGTTTGCGGTCGAACATAAACTTGATAAATATTCACATTTTAAATATGACACAATAACGAAAACACTCAAAGGTGAAATAAATCTAGGAGCGGGAGTAAGATTCTCCACAGCATTATGCTTTATTTTGGGCATAGACGAAAGACAGAATCCTATTTATAACCTCAATTTTGGTAAATATGACGCTGAAGAGAATGAAGAATATTATAAAGAGCATTACGAAGAGTTTAATAAAGTATGGGATGAGGTACCCGATGTGGAATGGGAATCTGAGTATATTGGAGATATAAATCCAGCATTCTCAAGCATATACGTTTATTGCAACATTCTGTCACATATACCTGTTGGCGATACGACAGCCCCATTACTTCGAATAGTTCACATTGAAGGCAAAAATGGCGTCAATGTGCATTTCATGTACGAGAATGCAGTCTACGTACCCCTTCAGCAGAAAAGCTTCGATTCGATAGAAATAGATATTAGGGGCGACACTGGGAACGCAATACCATTCGAGTATGGGAAGTCGTTCGTATTACTTCATTTCAGACAGTGCAAGAAACCGCATCTCATTCAATAAAATATGGCTCAATTTTACCTTACGCTCCCCAGCAATAGTTCCATGCTGTTTTATCCAAACAATACCATAACACATTTTACCACGAGATTGGAAAATCCAATATCCCTAACCGGTGACTGGGAAGTCGGGCTAGTTGAATTACAGTACCCTCATAGTTGGAGCAATTTAGAAAGAAATGAAGGTAGAATCTCGTATATGCACGTCAAGTTTTCTGAAACGGGTGACATACTACCAGGATCGCTGCATAGAACTACACGACTGCCAACCGGTTACTATGAAACACCACAAGATCTTATCGATTCCATAAACAAATTTATAAGTCTTGTTGTGGATGAAATGGAATTGACTACATTCCCAAAGTTCAAATACGATCCTATATCGAAGCGACTCAAGGGTGATATAAACAAAGGTGCAAATATTCAGTTTTCACCAACCATATGTTCAATGCTGGGCGTTGATGCACGTCAAAATCCAATTCTCAATTACGATGATGAGGATGACTACATTGTTGATTTCGTGGGCGACAATGCTTGCGATGTAAATCGTGGGTTTTGCTCTCTGTACGTATATTGCAATGTGTTGGAACAAGTCCCTGTGGGAGATACGAAGGCACCACTGCTCAGAATTGTAAACGTGTCTGGGAAAAGTGGCGATAGCGTGCGTGCTACTTACGAAAAGCCCGTTTACATTCCGTTGCAACAGAAGACTTTCGACTCCATCGAGATGGATATAAGGGGCGACACTGGAAGTCCTATCCCATTCGAATACGGGAAGGCAATTGTGACACTACACTTTAGACATCGTAAGATACCTTATCTTTTGCAATGAAAAAACAATTTTGCTGCGATGCAAGTCGTTTGGCATACGAGGACTACTATGTACAACAGAGTGGCAATGGCATGCCAGTTTTTCAAGGTGCGCGCATGCAACGTGGGCATGGCGTGGGCAGCTTTCTTGGCGGTCTGTTTAGAAGTGCCTGGCCGCTTATTCAGACTGGCGCTAAGGCAATTGGCAAACAGGTTTTGAGAACCGGTCTGCAGATTGCCAACGACGTCGCAGACGGTGGTCAGTTGATAGACTCGGCCAAACGTCGCGTTCCAGAAGGTATAAAAGCGTTTACATCTTCCAAAGATGACAATGTGCAAAGCGGTGGCGGCAGGAAGAGACGTAAAAGATCGTTGAAAAGAATTAACAAGAGAACCAAGGAAGATATTTTCGGCAAAGTTTGAAAAATGGCATTCGTTCATCCACAATCTTGCGAATGTACAAAGAGCGAATTGGATCTGTTTACCGTACCTCCCACACAGACCAGTATCGAAACCGGGTCGTACGTAGAGTATAATCCAATAGCCACCATTTAGCAAGGTACGCCGATCGAATTTAGCATTACAGGGGCCGGCCAAGATTATTTGGACTTGTCGAATACACAACTATACGTCAGGGCAGCAATAATAAGAGCGAATAACGATCCGACTGATGCTGGCGACCATGTTGGACCTATCAACCTATTCCTACACAGCCTGTTTTCGGAAGTCGACATCACTTTAAATGACACGCTCGTTACTTCTTCTAACAACACGTATGCGTATCGTAGCTATATGGAGACCATACTTAGTTACGGTGATGCAGCCAAAGCTTCGCAACTTACCTCTGCTCTCTTTTACAAGGATACAGCCACACACTTGGAAGACGCCAATCCGCACGACGACGATATAGCGAATGTCGGTTTTAAGAAACGCAGTGCGTTGACCGACGAAGGACGCGTCGTTGATATGATAGGAGGTATTCACAGCGACCTATTCTTCCAAGAAAGATTTCTCCCAAACGATATTAATATAAAAATCCGACTCGTAAGAAACAAGGATCCATTCTGCTTGATGTCAGCGACGCAGGGTGCCGCATATAAAGTAAAAATCTTGGAATGCAAGTTGTACGTTAGAAAAGTAAAACTAAGTCCGTCGGTGTTTCTAGCGCATGCCAAAGCGCTTGAGGTTGGCAATTTGAAGTTTCCCATTCGAAGAGCCATTTGCAAGACTTTCACGGTTCCGGCAGGAAACTTGGATGCGTCACAGGAGAGTCTCTTCTCCGGTCAGATTCCTACACGTATCGTTATCGGTTGCGTGGACAACGACGCGTTTAACGGAGTCTATACGAAGAATCCATTCAACTTCAAACATATGAATCTGACCCAACTAAAAGTATACTTGGACGGTCAACAGCAAACCATCAAACCTTTGGAAACGAATTTCGCAAACAATCAGTTTGTGAATGCTTACGCTTCGCTGTTTACTGGTACCGGAAAGTGGATGCGCGACGAAGGAAATCAGATAGCGAGAGAGGACTTTGCCGGTGGATACGCTCTTTACGCATTCGATTTAACACCGGACCTGGCAGAAGGTGGTCACTTTAACCTCATCAAACCGGGAAATATTCGTGTTGATATGAAGTTCGGCCAGGCTTTGGCTAGAACCATAAACGTCATCGCATTCGCAGAATTTGAAAATATTCTGGAAATCGACCGCTCCAGAAACGTGATTTTCGACTATACCAACTGAAATGGACGGTGACACGATATATTCGATACTACGTGCAGATGCAAAGTGTGATCCCATGTTTCTGGGTGTGTTTCCATGCGACCGCTTACCTTCAACGATAAACAGAAATCGCCCCTCCATTCTCGTGTGTAATACAGATACGTACGGCAATCCAGGGAAACATTGGATCGTTATTTACATAGAGAATTCTGACTATGGGGAATACTTTGACTCGCTGGGCGCACCACCCGAAGCACCGTTCAGAACATTTTTACATAGACATTGTGCACGCTGGATTTTTACTGATCGGCAATTGCAAAGCTTAGTTAGCAAATTTTGTGGACATTACTGTATTTTATATTCGTTGCATAGAGCTAGAGGTAGAAATATCAATGCTGTAGCGAACATGTTAACTTTTGATACTGGATTGAACGATTATTTAGTTTATAATTTCGTTTCCAAAGCATAAGAATAAAGTTTCTGGAACTTGAAAAGTGTTGTAGTTATTTGTATGCGTGAATCTGAATGCTAGAGATCGAAAACATACCAAAGTTCTGCTATGATCATTTAATAATGCACACACAACAGATGGCGTCAACGTTGTAACAAACTTCATCCTTGTAAGCATTAAAAGATAAAATTTATAAAATCTTGGTTTTTTTTCTGAGTGGAAAATTATAGATGTAAAATTTTGGGTTTTCTAGGGTTTTTTTTTTCTAGGTGGAAAATCTGGGTTTTTTTTTTTCTAGGTGGAAAATCTGGGTTTTTTTTTCTAGGTGGAAAATCTTGGGTTTTTCTGGTTTTTTTTTTTTTTTTTTTTTTCTAGGTGGAAAACCTGACTTTTTCTAGGTGGAAAATCTGGCTTTTTTCTAACTTTTTAATTCGCTGCTTCTAGCATATTTCTTTTTCTCGAAGATGGCCCGCGGCACAGATTCTTATCGCAGCAAATAAAGTCATTCATAGCCCTTTCTTCATTAACGTATCGCGTCGGTCGAGTGACCATGCTGAATAATACAATGGTTTCTTCCACCATAAGAAACACTGATAGTGCCATTCACAAATCTGCATTAGGAGAGGGTATCGCTTTTCGCTTTTTGTAGAATGGACTGGAAAGAAAAAGTATAGTTTAAAATGCATGCACGTTGCGATTTAAAATGCATGTATGAACATCGGTTTGACACTTAATTATGACATACACATGTGGAGCAAATGCCCAGAGGGCTTAAAGAGGACCGGTGACCTTTGTATAAGACGCGCGTGATCGGTCCATTGTTAACACAATAGGTGTATGCAGAGTCGGTCAGAAGCGCCGGAGGGCACAGAGGTCGGCTTTGTCAGACTCGTGTTCCGTCACGCTGCGTGATTTCTGGTGTCGCTGTCCCGATGCTCTGTACAAACACAGATATTCGCCGAGTATGCGCTCGCGCCCTTACTCTAAATTTCTATATGTTCCAAATTTTACCCTTATATCTCCAATGCGTTTATTAGTTGCGCCTTGCGTAGAAAGTTGTGTCTGTCGCACTGCCAGTCTAGTTCCTATATAATCGAGGAGGGATCCGTAAATGTTTCCTCTTTTTAAGATGCAGCGCTGAATAAATTTTAAGAAACACCGCTGCTGATTGTATTGATTTATTGCTTATGACAATTGTGAATAAAAGATTATGTAGCGCATATAGAATGAACTATGTGAGTGAAGCTGGTCAATTCTTAGTTCTTTTTAAAATTAATGCGAGACGAGAACGGTTGGTTTGATAGCGCTCTCACACGCATAATGAGAGTCACATACACAAAGGGCAATAGTCAATATGCAAATAGGCAAAGCGTGATAGTATCTAGGTATGCACACAGACAGGCACAAACATATCCAAAGACAGTAAGGCATACAGACAGACATACAAACAGTTACTGGAATCTTCGAGAAAGTTCTCGTAGATGACGTCACAGCATGAATATTAATTAGGTATGTCATTAAAGGCTGCTTATAGCCAGTTAGGTATACACACAGACAGGCACAAACATACACAAAGACAGACAGACATACATGCAGACATACAAACAGCTACTGGAACCTTCGAGAAAGTTCTCGTAGATGACGTCACAGCATGAATATTAATTAGGGGCGGAGCTTGTCATTGTCTGAGCTCTGCATACTAATGAGCTCACCCAGGCTAACTGTCTTAATGAGCTCACTCAGTGACGTCACTGAGCTCATTAAGACAGTTAGCCAACTACTTATAGAGTATAGCCTCGGGATTTTAATTCCCTGAGATGGTTGCTTTATATAATTATATACGTATGCCTTCAATAGTCAATGCTATATAATTTATAGGCGCAACTGACCGATGTTTGATCATTAGGAAACGGTGCACGTGTAATTAATAAATTAATTAACACAAAGAAGGATGTGGAATAACTTCCAGCTAGGGGTTGAAGCACCAACCATGTGTTTAAGGTTATTCCAGGTTCAAACCCCAAACTGTGTCATTTCCGAATGTTTAAAACTAATTTCTGTCTGTTTTCTGTGTATTTTGCAATCCATGGAACTCCCCGGAGTTTTGCCTGACCCAAAACATCCACACCCCAACAACTAAACCACTATGATCCTAAGATCCAGAATTCCAGTAACACACAGTTGAGGAATATCGCACATACAAACTAACTCACCAGTGCATCCAAGGGCGACAGTTGCCACGGCAACCAGCGTGACGCGATAGGACTGGTCGGCCGTGAAGATTCCAAGCGAGACGTCACAGACGGTGACGAGCAGCAGCATCACAAACGACAGAGCGTAACCAACGGTGATGCGGATACGGAGGCTGACATACTCAACGACGAGGTTGTTGATGACGACGCCGATGAATGCGACGCAGATGTAAGTCAGACTCATGTCGAAGATGATCGTCGACTCCTTACCGAACTTTGCCTGATAAATCAATCAGTACTGCAGGTGAGCACAGGTAAGGTCACGTGGGGGGGGGGGGGTGAGGAGGGGAGAGGTGATGTTGATAATTGTTGAGGTAATATGGGTCAAGTGAGGTCAGGACTCAGGAGAGGTCAGGAGAGGTCAGAGGTTAGGTCAAGTGAGAACAGATGAGATCAGGTGTTGACAGGTTTTGTCCAGACTGGATCAGGTATAGGTGTAGGTGAGGTCAGGGAGGTCAAGAGAGATCAGGAGAGGTCAAGGTCGAGAGGTCAAGAGAGATCAGGAGAGGTCAAGGTCGAGAGGTCACGAGAGGTCAGGAGAGGTCAGGTAAGTCAGAGTGAAGACATATTCCATTAATTTAACCTTCGTCATTCCGTCCTTCATACTGTTCTGTACTTCCCACCCTCCCTCATACCTGTATTCATTCATTCATTCATTCATTCATTCATTCATTCATTCATTCATTCATTCATTCATTCATTCATTCATTCATTTATTCAATCAACCATTCATTCATTCATTCATTCATTCATTCGTTCATTTATTCTATCAACCATTCATTCATTCATTTATTCAATCAACCATTCATTCATTCATTTATTCGTTCAATCAACCATTCATTCATTCATTCATTCATTTATTTATTCAATCAACCATTCATTCATTCATTTATTCAATCAACCATTCATTCATTCATTCATTCGTTCATTTATTCAATCAACCATTCATTCATTCATTTATTTATTTATTCAATCAACCATTCATTCATTCATTCATTTATTCAATCAACCATTCATTCATTCATTCATTTATTCAATCAACCATTCATTCATTCATTCATTCATTCATTTATTCAATCAACCATTCATTCATTCATTCATTTATTCAATCAACCATTCATTCATTCATTCATTTATTCAATCAATCATTCATTCAATCATTCATTCGTTCATTCGTTGTGCCCCCTCCCATCCCCCATCTCACCTTGTAATAGTCGACGGCCGTGATGAAGCTGTTATACGGAAGAAGGAATCCGATTCCACAGAGCACCAATGCCAGGTAGATGCATCGATAGCTGTCGAGCGGCGGAAGGATGCGACTGCGAGCACAGTAGCGACCTCTCGCATTCGCAGGTGGCGATGAGACGATCTCGACCTTGGCCGACGTCTCCGATCGCAGCTGACAATAACCTCGCGTCAGATTCTCGTCCATTGCCAGATGATCTAAGTGTAATGTACACTGTACAGTCAGAGTGTAATGTAAATTATGGTCTAAGACTCTAAGTGTAATGTACAGTCAGAGTGTAATGTAAATTATGGTCTAAGACCCGACAGTCAGAGTGTAATGTAAATCACAATCGTAATGACGAATTTATATAGCGCCACTTAAAAGGAACTACTCAGAGGCGCTCCCGACCAAGGCTATAGTGGCAAATTAAAGGTGAGTAGACGCTACAGTTGCGTATTAGAGGCCGCCTCTCTGCAGGTCATTTTTCTGTATACACTAAACACAAATTATTTCTGTGAGGTGAGTAGGCCTAAACTCTGCGTGAGAATTGTTTAAAAATAACTGGGGGAGGAGTTGCACTATGATCCTCTTGGAATTGGGGTGCGAAAAACAGACTTTACTATGGAGCTCTAAGAAATATTGGGAGGTTGAAACCATCAACCTTCCCGGCAATTCTCACCTTGAGTACACTCTGTGTACACTCTGTGTACCGACGTATAGGCCTATAGGGGACTATAGCCTCGACTACAACCCTCCTCCCGCTCTGGCAGGCAGTGGCAGCACTAAACCACAATCAAAGAGAATGGTTTTTAAACGCCTGCGTAAAATGAGCAAAGAAAGACAATGAAGTCCATTACGGAAACTGTTAGGTAACTTATTCCAGAAAGACAATAGCGAAGCTTTCATGCTGCACTGTGTAAGTAAGTTCCAGTTACGGGGACAATCGTGTCACCTTGCGTGGCAGAGCAAAGGAATCTACGACCTGGAACAGAAAGCACCGACACACAAAGCTCCCTAAGATAAAGGCGACAGCTCAGCTGTTAACAATACATATTGTATTGGAAGCACTAAAACAGGAGAGATTTTCTGAATTGACACCAAAAAACGAGGCAACTCAACGACACATGCGTCAATTATTTAAGACGCCTGCAGATGGAACATATTAGGACAGGAAATATTCTACAGCGCAAGAGCCATAGACTCGTGAAATGGCTTGGTGGTGGCATTTGCAGTTTAACGTCACTGTGCACGTGGTAACAAAGACCATTAGCGAAGCCCTTCTCTTTTATCCAGGCTTGGGACTGGCACTGGCAGAGTGCAACCAGTGGCGGAGTTAAATGGTTTGGATGAGAGTATAAGCCTACAATAGGACTATAGCAGACAATGTCACGGCTTTTAAGGAGAGAGAAGCTTAAGGAAAATTGGGCTACTTAACGTTCCATGTGAATTTGCGATGGTTCTAACACAGACTAGGCCTATAATTTGAACCACTCAAGGACCTTGTTTGCGATGATTATGACAGCGCTATCAAGCGTGATTTTACAAGACGCCCGCTCAAACCCGCAAAAATTTCTACGATTTCTGCAAAAATTAAAGACAATAATTGGCCTACTTTTACACCTAGATATTTATTTGTTCGTAACACGGTTTATCATTTGCAACCGGCGAACACGAGAGGACGCCAGTGGACGACGTGCTCAATTATTCATGAGCCTGGGGCAGCGTCCAATCAGAAACGTCCAATCAGAATGGACGGATGGAATTAGCGTATTGATCGCGATAGCAGCTGCAGGTGCAATGGTTGATGAGACGGTTTAGAGAAAAAATCAGGTTGTACAAGAACATCAACACAAACTCTTCACCATGCATGGCTAATGACTTGCGTGCCTGGTTTTAACTGTTAGCCATGTCCCATGCTTTGGGCTTCGTGCAATTTCGGTTATTCTTTAATAGTAATGTGTATTTTGTATTGTTCTGTAAAGCGTTGACTTAGTATAGGTCTAATTATGTCGCCATTAAAGCATGCAAGTATGTATGCATGCTAGTAATATTTGGATAGGTATGTACATGTATGCATGCATGCGCGCATACATATGTGTGTGGGCGTATGTAAGCTAGGCATAAGTATATGTGTGTAACTGTGTATGTACGTTATGTATGATTGCATGTATATGTATGTATGTATGTATGTATGTATGTATGTATGTATGCATATATGCATGCATGTATGTATGTATGATTGTATATAGCCTATGTATGCCTGTATGTATTGTATGTATGCCTGTATGTATGTATGTATGTATGTATGCATGCATGCATGCATGCATGTATGTATGTATGCATGTATGTATGTATGCATGCATGTATGTATGTATGTATGTATGTACGGATGTATGTATGTATGTATGTATGTATGTATGTATGTATGTATGTATGTATGTATGTATGTATATGCAATTTGGGCATGAGACTTCTAGAAAATAGCTGGAGGTCTGGACGTTGATTTATATGGAGCTGTGGTGTGCGATGAAGACTTTACGATGGGTGATAAGAATTACTAGGGGAGGTCGAATCTCTCAACGCCCGAAATTCTCACCATGTATGATGGACGCATGTAATATAGCATGCAAAAAAACTGGCTATGTAAAAGTATGTGTGTGTGTGTGTGTGTGTGTGTGTGTGCGTGTGTATGTGTGTGTATGTGTGTGTGTGTAAACGTAAGCCTATGTATAGCCTAGGCAGCCTAGGTACATGTATCATGTATGCACGTATGACAAACTTAAGGTACCGAATTGTTGTTTAGTTTCTACGACCCAATATCATACATTCCTTTAACCTTTGCGTATGAAATATTGTGAGCTCCCATTGCTAAGCCTGTTTAGAAACGAGAGGTTGACTCAAATATGGGTGGATTCAGATTTAACGAGGGTTTGTGACAACAGAGGCCGATGCCATCGAAAAAATTTGTTTGGCATAATACAGCCCTTAAGTACAATTTTGAATCAAAATGATTTGATAATAATTTGTGGATCTTGACAACAAGCGACTTAATATAATAAAAGAAACCACAAGGGCTATAATAAAAATTATGATTGTCATTTTGGAATAAGTAGCACAAGCCGTACACTTTAAAACGGTGTCTTATTAATTAATAATCTTACTGCCGCTGATTCTGAAAATTTAATAATGAATGCAGGCAAAATAATAGCCTAATTGTAGCGAAAAGATTGTGTTTCCATCGCCAGATGATGCCCTGCAGTGTTCTCAGCCATCATGGGCGGAGACTTAGGGGGACAGAGGGTCAACCAATGTTTGTGGTGGGGACCCTCCATGCTCATGTGCTCCCAATATTTAAGAAATATTTATAAATAGTGTGCCGGAAATGGCTTCCGGCCCTAATTGTAATTTCTTAAGCGCTATAGAAGTCGGTTGGATGGGATAGGAGGACCAACTGGAGGAGTGTGTTGAAGAAGAGAGAGTTGAACAAGAAGGTCTGATACAAAATGGCGATTGGTAGCGTTTCATAATTTAGAATGTTGTAGTAAAAAGTTGATAAGAAGTTAGTTCGAAAACAACGTGGCGTCTGGGCGTTACTTTCTTATCTCGGACTTTTGAATGGATAGTTCACTACAGTTTTAATTACGGTTGTATGCGTTTTGTGACCTACAACGACATGGAAGACAATACGGACGAACGGTATCGCCTTTTACTGACTAACTCTGCCTTAAAACGTGAATATGAACAAAGGTGCCGGCAATTGTTGTCGGAGTTGGCTCGGAGATATGCGGAGGAACAAGACGACGCGCCGGAATATGTCGGAGGAGAGGCGGAGGTTTCACCGAGCTCTGGAGCACGACTTATAGGGTTCGGGTCGGCGATGGAGGCTGAAACGCACCCAGGATCATCTCGAACAGAGGTGGTCACTCCCTGCTCGGGAGTCACGGACACACACCGTGCCATCCTGTTAAACGGTGGAGAGGCCGACAAAAGAACCGAAGAGGCGGCTGCTCTATTAATGGAGTTCGGGAGAAGACCTCGGCGTGAAATGAAGGAATCCGAGGCGTTACCAACCTCTGAAGAACATCCATACTCAGGGTCTTATACTATCAAGAACGCCTCCATGGATAAAAGTGATCCCTTCAGGGTACCAGTAGAAAGGAGAGGAAGGGACATCGTAACAATTGGCACCAGCATAAGTGGGGTTCAATTTGCTGAAATTGATAGTATAAATGACTACACGAGTATAAGAGAAGAAGCTGTACCGAGGTTCATAAATAAATTGAGTGATTTTCCTGAATCACGTGATGTTGAACATACTGAACTGAACCAGCCATTTGCTCAGTTAAGGATGAACAGTACAATTAGTGACCACAGAGGGAGAAATGTAGTTCAGTCGGATTCAATGAATGCTAAAACTGTTGATCGTCGTCACAAAAGAATGTTAGATGAAGTGGAACCATTCCAGGCTAATCCGAATTTCTCAGTTTTAGATTCTGTGCAGGATGCTCGGAAGAGTCAAATCGGTTATGGGTCCCCGGTGATGGGAGCAGAATGTTCTCGTCGTGCTTCCTACGCTGTCGCACCTGAACCAGAATCGGATGAACCATGGTTGCAGCAAAGAATCGGGTCAACCAAGGGTACCAGTGTCAACCGGTTGTCAAGCGAGATTCGTTCTGAGGTGAGACACCAACAATTGCTTCGCAAAAACAATCCTTTGCAGGACAATGAATGTAATCAAATTGCATTTGGTCGTCCTGGGTCGAAGACATTTGAACCTCAAGGCATAGGTCAGGACTTGGTCTACTCAGAGACCATGATAAATGAACATTATCGAGCCATGTTCCGTCAGTTCCTGAAAGAGGAATTGAAATCGTTGTCGGTCAATGAACGTGTTGCAAATTCGACCTCCACATCATTACCGTCAAATCTTGAACAGTCGGATGTGAACTTAAGGTCAACACAGAGAAGTGAATCGGTAATGGTGCAGAACATTCAACCTGCTTCGTCTTCGGTTGTATCCGGTCTTGCAAAGACAGCCATTGAGGACAGAGGCAGCCCCTCCTCCAGGACCCAACCGGTGGAGAAGGCTCGTCAATGGATAAAATTAGGTTCCTATAATGGGAGAACTCCAATCGAAGCCTTCCTACGCCGTTTTGAAATTTGTGCTGAACATAACAACTGGACGAACAGTGAACGACTGAATCAGCTGCAGTGCTCGTTAACTGATTCTGCAGCGCAAATTTTATGGGACGTTGAACCTAGTGCTGTAACAACGTGGATGGATTTGGTCAAGGTGTTGCGCCAAAGATTTGGGAGTACGGATCAAGCAAGTCTGTATCAAGCACAACTTGCAACAAGAAGACAGAAAGATGGTGAAGATATAAGTACTCTAGTTCAGGATATACGAAGGTTGCTTGCATTAGCATATCCGGGTCCATCTTCAATCCACAGAGAAACAATTGCTGTCAGATCCTTTCTGGATGCCTTGAGGGACAAAGTCCTGTCGCTCAAAGTTCGTGAGCGAGAACCAGCAACTCTAGAAGAGGCATACAAGGTGGCGTTACGGTTGGAATGCTACCTGAAATCCGAAGAAGATGCTGTGGTGAATCAAGATCGTCGATTCGGAAGAGTTAAAGCTGTCCATGAAGAATCATCAGCCGAAACAGTTCGTCGCATCTTGAAAGAGGAATTGGCTCCTCAACAGCGGAGGTTAGAACAGTTAGAACAGTCACTGTCAACTTTGCGTAATCACGTCACCAGATCGTCGACCGAACAAGAGCCGGAAAATCCGCCGAGAACTTCGACCTGGTCAAACCGTCAACCGCGTGGTCCAGCTGACTCTAGACGTTGGTCGAACAACCGTAACCAAGGACAACAAGGGACGCGTTGCTATAGGTGCCATGAACTGGGTCATTTGTCACGTCAATGTCCGCATCGTCAGCAAGACGCTCGAGATCCTGATGAAGATCAGACTCTGCCGAAAACCGAAACAGAACCTGCTCACGTACGTTATGTGGAAGGAAGCACAAATGCCTACCTGACGGTAAAGATAAATGGAGTAACTCTTCCTGCGCTGATTGACACTGGTAGTGAATTGAATTTAGCTCCTGCATCCTTGGTTCGTCGCAAGGATCTGGTACCATCTCAGCAAGTTCTTCGTGCCGCAAACTCCAGCGAGATCAAAGTTTTGGGTGAATCAAATCTTCGTGGTGAAATAGACGGTTTCGAGTTTGACATTCCCTGCTTGGTAGCGGAGCAGTTATCGGAACTTATACTTGGTTTAAAATGGTTAGAGCAGCACCGAGCAACATGGAATTTTGCTGAACGCTGCATTAAGGTTGACAATCATGAACTCGCATTGTCTACAGGTCCACCACAACGTGCTAGAAATTGTCGGAAAATAGCTACAGCAGAAACTCGGTTGCCGAATCGAGTTTGGGATTATGCTGTGCCTGCGATGAATCCGACCGAGCGATCATTGCGGGTGAAGACAGGTCTTCCGAATCTGATGGAAGAAGCCACAGATCCATTGAACGACCAAGCTGCAGGTTGTGCAACCATTAAGCCGGTTACTTCCCCTGGTGTGAAAAACTTCGCTGAGGAAAGTCATGCGCAGTTGCTGGAAGCCATAGTTGAAGAAGTCTCAACAGAGGTTCAAGACGGGTTGAAGTCGCTTACAAGGGACAACCAGGCTGCTGTTTCCTTTATACCTTGCAAATTGTTCATTGGAAGGGAACTAACTTTACCGATTGATTGTAATTCTGCGAATCAGTGTCATCGTGATGTACATGATTTTGTAATGGAGCAAGACAGAAATATCCAAGATGCTTTTACTAAGGTCAGAGAATTTAGTCAGCGTCTTGCCACTAATCGAGCCACCAGGTACAATTTGAAGGTACGTCCTGTTGAGTTTAAACCGGGTGATTGGGCTTGGATGTACTATCCGAGAAGGAGAGCACAAATTAAGGAGAAATGGGCTAAATATTTTGTGGGTCCTGTGAAGATCTTGGAGCAAGTTGGTCCAGTGCTGTATCGGGTAAAGAAAAGCAAAAAGGCACCACCCCAATTGGTTTATGTGGACAAGTTGAAGGCTTATTATGGTCCGACCCCAGAAAGTTGGGAAACCAAACAGGAAGACAAGGGAGAGGATTTGCATTGGAGGAATCTATTGGATTTAGGAGATGATAATTCTGATGCAGTGGAAGAAAACATAACCCCTCGTCCCAAACGTGAAACTAGGCTTCCTGTGAGATTTAGGGAGTAACATTCGGTGACATTGTTTAATTAGCAAATACTGACGGATAATAGCTAGAACTAATACTTCGCTTGATTGCGTTTGGTTTTACTATTGCTCTGATAGAGAAATGTTTTGTGTTTGATTTTGATGACATATTTTTATTTTACAGGACGGATAGTCCTGTTGCATTTCATTGTAGTTTTAATATGCTTGTTTAAACTGTGTAGTAAGGATTTGTTGATGTTTTGACTCTTATGTAGGTCAAGACCGGTGTATGCTTTCATGGCAATAGCTGTATTGTGATGTCATTGCTATTTTTAGTTCATTTGGAGGAAGGCCTGTTGGCTTAAGTCTGCCAAGGAAATAGATTGCTTATGACGTAATGTTTACAAACGGCCTTCAGCTCTTGAGGATGTCTTAAAATAGCTCACACTGTGGAGAAGTTATTTTGGTGCACATGTTTTGGTAGTTTTAGCCATTATGCTATATAGCCTATGTTTGTCATGTATAAGGTTTAATTCCATCTCTTAATGATATATGGAGATTGTTTCTCACTTTGCTTATTAAGAGTAATCTATAGTGATACTTGAACAATGAAGCAGTGAAGTAGTTCAACTTGTGGGATACCTTCTGGCTGTTTGATGATATGCGTTTTAAGACGCCTGATGTCTCATTTAGGCCCTGAGAAGTTTTGTACAGCAGGTTGTTGATGAACTACATGGAATTTAGCTTGCTTATACAGTGGAACTGGATTGTTCTAGAGTAGAATCTTATGGAACTTCCGAGAATTATTGTATTGAGAGTTTAAGCTAGGATCTTAATCTGTGAAGATTGACAATTTCACTTGTTATGACATGCTGAACTATGGACGATTGCTTAAGTTTCTAATACTTGTCTAGTGTAGAAGTAGACAATGATTAGTTTTAGTTTCTCTTGAGAAATTTTGATTTTTGAACATTGGTATGGAGACACTGAGACACTTACTAGAATTTCTCTGCTAAGCAAAGAAATTTCGTGAGGTGGTGGTAGTGTGCCGGAAATGGCTTCCGGCCCTAATTGTAATTTCTTAAGCGCTATAGAAGTCGGTTGGATGGGATAGGAGGACCAACTGGAGGAGTGTGTTGAAGAAGAGAGAGTTGAACAAGAAGGTCTGATACAAAATGGCGATTGGTAGCGTTTCATAATTTAGAATGTTGTAGTAAAAAGTTGATAAGAAGTTAGTTCGAAAACAACGTGGCGTCTGGGCGTTACTTTCTTATCTCGGACTTTTGAATGGATAGTTCACTACAGTTTTAATTACGGTTGTATGCGTTTTGTGACCTACAACGACATGGAAGACAATACGGACGAACGGTATCGCCTTTTACTGACTAACTCTGCCTTAAAACGTGAATATGAACAAAGGTGCCGGCAATTGTTGTCGGAGTTGGCTCGGAGATATGCGGAGGAACAAGACGACGCGCCGGAATATGTCGGAGGAGAGGCGGAGGTTTCACCGAGCTCTGGAGCACGACTTGTAGGGTTCGGGTCGGCGATGGAGGCTGAAACGCACCCAGGATCATCTCGAACAGAGGTGGTCACTCCCTGCTCGGGAGTCACGGACACACACCGTGCCATCCTGTTAAACGGTGGAGAGGCCGACAAAAGAACCGAAGAGGCGGCTGCTCTATTAATGGAGTTCGGGAGAAGACCTCGGCGTGAAATGAAGGAATCCGAGGCGTTACCAACCTCTGAAGAACATCCATACTCAGGGTCTTGTACTATCAAGAACGCCTCCATGGATAAAAGTGATCCCTTCAGGGTACCAGTAGAAAGGAGAGGAAGGGACATCGTAACAATAGTATCTTAAATTTCTACGCAGTTATCATATTCCGGACATTTGTGGTTAATTCTGGTAACTTCATAAAAATTATGCATGTGTTCAGAAGATTTTGACCAAATGACTAAAAAAGGTCATCAGCTATTTTTCAAGGAAAATTGGATGTTTTTTTCAGGAGATTTTGACCAATTAAATGACTAAAAAAACTCGTCCAAAAATTTGGTCGATGAAAATGGAAAATGTCGTCGGCGACTCGGCCGTCCACCCAAAATGTCGCGCCTCGACCATCGTCCTTCGGCCGCTCGTTCGTTCCCCCCTCAACTTCTACGCCAAGTCTCCGCCAATCACTGCCCCTTGCGGCGTTTATCCTTCAGGCACCCTCGTCCCTGCCGACTGCCATTAGGCCTACGCCGCAGTTCCCTGATCGACTGGGAACGTTAAAGCCCTCGATGGTCGACTACAAGTGACACGCGAACGGGGGTGGGGGGACAAAATCATATTTGCAGTAGGAAGCTTCTGGGTTTTTTCCGTAAAATAATTATAATAATGATGACAATAAATAATAATAATAATAATAACAATAATAATATTAATAATAATAATAATGATAATAATAACCCACCAACTAACAGTCTCCGGACAATTTTTTCCTTCCTGAGGGATTAGAATAACAACAACAACAACAACAACAACAACAACAACAACAGCAACAGCAACAGCAGCAGCAGCAGCAGCAGCAACAACAACAACAACAACAACACCAACAACAACAACAACAACAACAACAACAACAACAACAACAACAACAGTAGTAGTAGTAATAATAATAATAATAATAATAATAATAATAATAATAATAATAATAATAATAATAATAATAATAATTTAATAATAATAATAATAAGACAAATCTGCTTTTTATCGAGAGTGTTGAAGTCCCCGAGGGATCATGTTTACCTCGGGGCAAAAAAAAAATAATAATGATAATAATAACCCACCAACTAACAGTCTCCGGACAATTTTTTCCTTCCTGAGGGATTAGAATAACAACAACAACAAAAACAACAACAACAACAACAACAATAATAATAGTAATAATAATAATAATAATAATAATAATAATTATGGATAACCGTAGCGCTGCAAATCAGTCGCTGGTTTTAGCGCTCTCGGAGATTTGACGTTTTTTGCAGTAAAACGATATCGTCAGAATTCGTTTTTAATACCGTTGCTTTTCTCCTGATTCCAGGACATGGAATATCTGGATATTTTATTAAGTTGCACTCAGAATTTTGAATGGCTGTAAGTTAAGTTTGCGGACATTGAGCTGGAGACTGGATTATTACTTGATTTAAGAAACCGGTAAAACAGTTATTACTTTCTATGACGTCACAATGCGTGTTGCTTAGCAACGCATTAAAGTCGTTTGCTTAAGGTCATTTGAACCGTAATTTGTTTACATCCAGGATAAATCAGTATAAAACGGGTTAGAGCCATGCCGAGATGGTCCAGCCAATCACAGACCAGCGTTGGTGAAGTGCACACATCAAGCAAGGCCAGCGGTGTGTGCAATCATTGCCTGGCGGTCAGACAGCTACACCTGCGCGATGGCACTGTACACGTTCACGGCCCACGGAACAGCCCGTGCCCGGGGTCACGGCAGCCGCCGCTGACCTCGGCGCAGTCGCAAAGAGGTCAGGTCGAAGGTGGCTCTGTATCGGTCGTCGGCGATGGGGGGCTAGGAACGGTGGACCCGCGGAGTCTTCGCTCTGTTGCCTCAGCAGATTTGGAGTCAATGTTTGACGCCCGGGTCGCGGGTGATGGTCTGGTTCAGCACCCGAGACAAAACAACGGCAAAGTATTAAAGCATATCCCGAAAGGAGCCCGGTTCGCATGCTCCAGGGCCCTCTCCGACATCCTGCAGTCCATAAACAACCACCCTGATGGCATCGAGGAGTGGCGCAAACTGATCTGGTTTGCTTCAAACATCCTGACACAGCCAGCGCGTGCGGGCCGCAGACGAAACACGGCCAATATCATCAAGAAACGGATCGCCAACCACGATGTCCTGCTGACAAGGGACGAGGGCGAGCGGGAAGATGGCCCCGATCGAAAATACAAGAGCGCCAAGGATCTACGCCTGGCTGCGGTTGGTGCAAAACTCGAGGAGGGCAATATTCGAGCCGCCACCCGCATCCTCTGCAGTCAAGATAACCCGGTCAAGGCGTCGCCAGAGTCCTTCGCAGCCATGCAGGAAAGGCATCCGTTGGACAACTGGGCGGATAACCTGGCTGATTTGCCAGACGCGGCGCAAGCGGCTCCATTCCAAGTGACGGAGAAAGAAGTTGCGGACGCGGTGAGATCTTTTCCGGTGGGGTCTTCCGGGGGGCCGGATGGAATGCGTCCCCAGCACCTGCTTGATCTGCTCAACAACCGCGAATCATCAGAAACTCTCCTCCAGGCACTCACATGTTTCATCAATGTGATGCTGAGGGGCGAATGCCCGCAGGAGGTACGGGAGATACTGTTCGGTGGCACTCTCATCGCCCTGTCCAAAAAGTCAGGAGGGCTCCGGCCAATAGCGATCGGATACGTCTGGAGAAGACTGGCAGCAAAGTGCGCCAACAAGTACGCTTTGACTCGGCTGGGATCATTCTTCGCCCCATTCCAGGTGGGCATAGCAGCACCGGGAGGCGCCGAGGCGGCGGCTCGCGCCGCCAGAAGCTACGTTTCGGATATGCCTCGGGATCACGTCTTTGTAAAACTCGACTTTGCAAACGCTTTTAACACCCTGCGGAGAGACGTCATGTTAAAGACAGTCCACGACACTATTCCGGAACTCTACGCATTCATCCATCAGGCGTACTCGGCGCAATCCCTTCTACAGTTTGGGCCCTTTGAGGTACGGTCACAGATGGGGCCGCAACAGGGTGACCCTTTGGGCCCGCTGCTGTTTTGTCTGCCGCTGCAGTCGACCCTACAATCGTTGCGGTCCGGTTTCAGACTCGGTTTCCTGGACGACCTCTCGCTGGGCGGAGGGCTGGAAGATATGCGACATGACCTGTCCGTTATGAAGGAGCTGGAAACCTCGCTCGGCATCTGTTTGAATAGAAACAAGTGCGAATACTACTCGGAGGTCGAACTAGCGGGTGAGGAATTTGATGATTTCCGAAGGATGGACCGCGATTCATTGGTCCTCCTCGGCGCCCCACTGTTCAAAGGGGAGGCCCTGGACGAAGCGCTCCTCGAGCACAGCAATTCGCTCGAACGGGCCTTGAGCGACCTGGCATGTCTCCAGGCTCAGGCGGCACTGATGCTGCTGCGGTCGTGCTTTGGAGCGGCCAAAATGACATATCTCTTGAGAGTGGCACCGTGCTGGAATTATCCCTTACTAGTGAAGATGGACGAACAAATGCGGATTGGACTGGAAAAGATCATTAACATCGAGCTCAGCGATCTGCAGTGGATCCAGGCCACTCTTCCGATCAGAGACGGCGGACTCGGGTTCAGACGCGTTTCGATGCTGGCTTCATCAGCTTATTTAGCCTCAGCTGCATCAACCAAGTCGCTCGTGCACGCCGTGCTCAACGTGGATACGTGGAGCGACGCTTACGCGGTGGAAATCCTGGAGGCCCGTGAAACAACGCGTCCGAGAGGAGAAGAGCCAACCCTTACCAGCCAGAAGGCCTGGGACAGGCCTCTGACTGACGCTGACAAGGTTGCAGTGTGGTCCGCCAACACCGACCCTCTAAGCCGGGCAAGGCTGGGCGCTGTGGCATCACCCCACGCGGGAGACTGGCTCTCGACGGTTCCCGTGGTCTCGTGCGGTTTGGGCCTCAGCAACGAGGCCGTGCGAGTCGCGGTGGGTCTTCGGTTAGGACTCAATCTTTGTGCACCTCATCAATGCCAGTGTGGCGAGCCCGCCGATCCCGGAGGCAACCACGGGTTTGTCTGCAGACGATCTGCGGGAAGAGCGGCACACCACTTCGCCATGAATGACATCATATGGAGAGCACTGGTAAAATCGGACATTCCAAGCACGAAGGAGCCACCGGGCCTGATCCGCACGGATGGCAAGAGACCGGACGGAGCAACACTGGTTCCCTGGGCGAGGGGCAAGTATGTCGCATGGGATGCAACATCCATCCACACCTGTGCTGCCTCCTACCTCAACATTTCGGCTGCAATGCCCGGTGGGGCAGCCGAACACGCCGCAAACCGGAAGTGCGCCAAATATTCAACACTCCCGGCCACCCACGACTTCGTCCCCATCGCCATCGAATCGCTGGGCCCCATCAATCGGTCAGGTCGCGAATTCCTGTCTGAGCTGGGGCGCCGTATGACCGCCGCTTCTGGTGACCCTCGTGAGACTGTGCACTTATTCCAACGGCTATCGATATGCACTCAAAGATTCAACGCCATAGCATTCAGGGGCACTTTCACTCAACCAACCGGAGTCGAGGACGACCAGCCATACCAACAATAATTGCATTATGTATTAGGCTTTGCATGCATCTGTGGGAATACAATTAGCACATTTTGCTAGTGTCTAGCCTAGTGCTCACCGTTAATCAGTTCCAGCCAGTTGATGTTGCTCTGTTGGTTTTGAAAATAAATGATGGTTTTTTCATAATTAAAAAAAAAAAAAAAAAAAAAAAATAATAATAATAATAATAATAATAATAATAATAACACACTATGCTAGGGTTTTGCTAAGCGTTCAATGTTCATCAGGCACAGCCAGTTGGCGTTTCACTGTTTGAATTGGAAATAAATGATGGTTTTCATAATAATAATAATAAGACAAATCAGATTTTATCGAGAGTGTTGAAGTCCCCGAGGGATCATGTTTACCTCGGGGCAAAAAATAATAATAATAATAATAATAGTAATAATTAATGAATCGCATGAATCGGGTCCACGGGCGGCATGTTTGAGACCATACTAATACTAGCCTAATACTACTACGGTAGCCTACTACCAATACTACTACTACTAATAATCGACAATTAGGTCTATAACAATAACAATCCGTTTTACGCACACCAGACCCGAACAGTCAAGACACGAGAGTAATATAGAATTGAATGAATGACAGCGTATAGGCATGGCTTAGTGTGCCGGGACGGTCATGGACGACGTCCCGGCACTTATTTTCGAGGCGGGACGCCGTCCTATGACTTATTTGGTCCGCACTGACAGGACGGCCATCCATGACGGATGAATTGGTATCTTTTCCCCGGAAAAGGTCCCTTTTTCCTGTTTTGCCCGAAAATTTTGGCGGATGACTTAAAAAAAGGTCATCAACTTTTTTTGGCGGCGCAATCGGTTTCTTTTTCCTGTTTTGCCCGAAAATTTTGGCGGATGACTAAAAAAAAGTCGTCAATTTTTTTGGGCGGTAAGTCTACGTATACAATCCTGGCACTTCTTTTTTTACACTTTAAGCACTGCGTATAGGCTATAATTATGTTGAAAACAATCATTTAATTAGTCTGCAAATAAATTTGTCAGTTTTTTTATAAATAAATGTGTCCTATTCAATAATAAGAAAAAATAATAAGAAGAAGTAATGTAAAAAACAGTTTCAGCTGCAACAGGCAGAAACAAAGACTAACAGCAGCAGCCTCAACAATAGCAATAACACCAACAATATACATGTAGTCAACATTCATTCAACAATGGCGCATCAGTAACATCGTCAAGTGAATGTGGATCACTTTAAGACACCTTTAAAACGTTTTCCAGATGTTACATATTTCCAAATCGTACGAATAGAGTTTGAGTTATAAGCTTAGGTCAGGACGTTATTATATATGCCAAACAAATTTCTTTCGAGAGCAAAGCCACTGTAGTCTGTAGTCATAAGACCTCGTCAAATCCGGATACAGTACTGCTACTGCTGCTGCTGCTACTAGTCGTCTACTACTACTACTACTACTACTACTACTACTACTACTACTACTACTACTACTACTACTACTACTACTACTACTACTACTACTACTACTACTACTACTACTACTACTACTACTACTACTACTACTACTACTACTACTACTACTACTACTACTACTACTACTACTACTACTACTACTACTACTCAGGGCTTAAAGTGTGGCAGGACGGTCATGGACGGCGTCCAGGCACTTATTTTCGAGGCTGGACGCCGTCCTGCCACTTATTTGGCCAGAACTGCCTGGACGGTCGTCCATGACTGCATGGACGGCGTCCATGCAGTTACGGAGGTCGTCCATGACTGCATGGACGACCGTCCAGACAGCCATAGACGGCAGGTTTCTATAGGACGTTCCGTTTGATAGATTGCCCTAGTGAGCCAAAAGATACGTGCGTATAAAGTTTCAGTCATATTAGAGAGTTCAAATTTTAGTTGAACCGAATCTCTGCATCCCCTGTCTTTCCTTATCTCTCACTTCGCCATCTATCTCCCTCCCTTCCTCCCTCCTTCCCGGTCTGTCCGTCTGTCTGTCCGTCTCTGGTCTTGCTCCAATTCCCTTATCCCCTTGCGCTCGCACTATGTATATGGTGGCGTGGGTCTCCTAAGGGCATCTATAATACACGGTGAACGAAAAAAACGAACCTCTCCTAGTGCTACGACAATTTGTGTAATAATTTGTTTATTTTAATAAAAATATGGAGAAATTTCAGTTTAAAGGACAAGATTCAGATAACTATACTGTGCATCATTTGTTAGTTACATTGTGTGTTCAAAATTTCCTCCTTCGGCCTCAACACACGCCCACAGACGCGCGCTTGCCAATGATAACTAATTGCTGAATCGATTACAACTTTACCAAATTCGCCCCATTCCTGTATTATACGCTGACGTAGTTCTCCGACATCGCGTACCTTTTCTTGTAAACTTTCTCCTGCATCACAAACCCGATTTTATAGTCCACGGGATTAAGGTATTTGAAATGTGCCAAGTTTGCTCGATAGCGAATCGACAACTGCCTTGATCGCTCAAGCCGTGCCTGCCTGTTGACCTCCATTAGTTCAGTCGCTCTATACGCTGAGTAGTAAGTAGCCTATTTTAAGCATTTTAATTACTTCAAATTTTAATTGGAATAGCGCATAATTATAAAAACTAGTTAAGTTTGTTGTTTGGAATAAAATAGGTTTATTCTTAATTTTAGTTTCGCATAGGCGTATTTGGTTTTAATTTTTTTATTGTAGAGGTTCGTTTTTTCCCGTTCACCCTGTAGAATGGAACAAAGTCATAAAAATTAATCGTCAAAATTAATGTGTTTTAATGTTGTTGTTTAATATCGGATTGCAGTCACTCGCCCATAGGCGCAAAAATACCAAGATACGCCACTATAATAATTATGATGCATTATTATATCTACCTTATATACACAGGAACAATTTTCTATTGTGAGTCTGTGACTTTTAAAAGTGGTGGTGATAGTCACTACCACTTTTTGATTCTGTAAGAAAAATTTTATGGTTCTGAATCATGAAAGCATTTGGCTGTCTATCGTATTCGTATGGGCTGTGAATTCATGCGTATACAACCTTATTAAAATCGCAATGGGGCAGAGCTGACATAATTATAGGCGGCTACAGTGTGTTCACTGTCCACACGAACTGATATATGAGTGTCGTAGATAATGAGGAGGGAAGGAAAGAAAAGAATTTCCCTCCCCCACTTTTGAGCTATGGGGTGGGAACGTGAAGGAATTGCAATCCCCTTCCACAAATGGCGCGAAGCAGAGACACGCCCACACAACTCTGGGTTCATTTGTCACAATCAAAATATCATATGCTGGTATCTAGATCGTGGAAATTCTATACTCTTTATGCCAATTCAACTGAAAACAAGCAACATAATTATGATAAGTTATAGCTGCTGACAGATAAATATTCTGCGACGGTGAAACAGATAAGAGAGCGAGGAAGCAGAGAGGCTGCATAGGCCTCATATATCAGTTCTTCACAGGACGAAGAGTCGAAGACTATCATCTTAGTGTGCAGTGGATAATTCATAATTTTAAATAAGTAAGGTAAATAAGCAAAGCACTTTGTCTAAAGGAGCGCTTTTTAAAGTATTTGAACAATGTTATCCGTTGTTTTCACCATGTCACCAGCTGTGATGGTAAGTTCAACTAAGCAGACTAATAATTCTGTGTAGGCCTATAGGCTTATGCAAAAAAACTGACAAACAGCATTAAGCTATGAGCGGACAACATTCTGTATAATTCATTTCTTCCATACAAAACAATCGTTTTGGTAGCAGTTTCTTGCTTGTAATTGCAGCTGTGATCTCCAGGTTTCTTTAAAAGCTCAGCCGCGGGGAACATAACAAAATGTAGGCTATATAAACAAAAGTCGACAGACAACCAAGGCTGAGAATCAAAATAATGGTCAATTGTGCTGCATGGCGGAAAGCACGTGCTGTCTATATATATTGCATTGTGTTCAGAATTGGAAGTAGCAATTGAATGAGTCAAATTATGGAGTAGAAATGTGGATAAGAGATAAGAGAAAGAGATACAAAACTGTAAGAAGTGATGTTGTGATGAGTCAGTGGAAAGAATCGACCAAGAAGCATTAGGATGAAAGAGGAGCGGGTTGAAGAGGAGCCGGTGACTGATATTAGCCTGCATCATTAGGCCTGTATGGATCCATGCCCAAGTATATTATACGGTATTTATTATCCACACACACATATATATAATATATATATTACTAGCTGGGAAATTTAGGAATCGCCCCGCTCCTGGCCAATCCCCAACTTCCCCACCCTAATTTCACCGCGTCCCCACTCCGACTCCCCATGCCCACTTGTTTTCCCCACCCCATGCACTCACCCAGTGTTTATTATATATATATATATATATATATATATATATATATATATATATATATATATATAGATCTATATATTATACGCGGTGCGTTGGCTTCAGGAAGACGGATAGAGATAAAGAGAGCGAGCGCGCGAGCGTGACAGAGATGAAGACAGACAGACAGACAGACAGGCAGGCAGGCAGGCAGACAGACAGACAAACAAACAGACAGACAGCGGATATATGAAGCAATTAGGGGCGTCCATGCACTTCTTTTTTGACACTTTAAGCACTGCTACTACTACTACTACTACTACTACTACTACTACTACTACTACTACTACTACTACTACTACTACTACTACCACCACCACCACCACCACCACCACCAGCAGCAGCAGCAGCAGCAGCAGCAGCAGCAGCAGTAGCAGTAGCAGTAGTAGACTAGTAGCAGCAGCAGCAGCAGCAGCAGCAGTAGCAGTAGTAGTAGTAGGCCTACTAGTAATAGTAATAGTAGCAGCAACACCAGTAGCATTAATAGTTAATAATAAATTAAACAGATTAGGCCTATAGTATGCCTGTTCCGAAGATTTTGTCTCGATTCCCATTCAACTCTCAACCTCTTACGCCCTTTCAATTCCAAATACCATTCAAAATAGTCATCAGTTTTGACTTCCTGACCTGGTGGATCCTAACATGTAACCAATTTTGACCTACTATCAGTTACCTGCCTATCGATTCCGTTTTGACTAAGCGATTGTTGATAAACTGGCGACTCCCTTCTGTGGGCACGGTAAAAATCTCGAACTTACAACATTCATTCATTCATTAAATGCATTTATATAGCACCTCTTCAAGAAGGTCACTCAGAGGCCCTCCCACCCTCAGCGCTGCCAAATATTGTCATGCATGCACGATACCGAACAGTAATAAGGATCATACTTTGCTCACTCCCTTGCGTAATCTCCAAACTTCCAAAGTGCCACGGGACAAACTGTCAGAGAGGGCAGCAGTTTATTTACGAGCGCTGCCTACATACTTACCTAACAGAACCATGGATATGGCATCATACCGTAGCGTCGCCATGAAGCGATATCCAAACACCGCGTTAGGCTAAACATAACAGCATGTAACGGTCGAATTTATATAGCGCAGCGAATTGATTAATCTCTACCTGGTGATGTTGATGGTGATGTGACAGTTGCGGATGCTGGCTTGGAGATACGGTCTGTCAAGCATCAAACAGAACCATCGCTGCAGCCATACTACGGCGAAAATTCCAAAATCATCTGTATTCCTCGTTGAGTGTGTTGCCGCGGATGAATACATCGAGTGAAATGGCGGCTGTGCTGACGTCCAATCATTATCCAAGAAGCGTTTTACTGCGGAACTAATGCCAGCGCACGTTCGCACAAGCGCGCCGACGGAAGCAAGTGTTGACAACGCACCAGATGTGGTAAGAAGACTTGATGAGGTTTGCATTGAATTTTAGATAAGCGAAATCAAACTAGGCCTATAGGTCTATTGGAATTGCACTCTGGAATATGCTCCTCCCATCCTCCTCCTTACGTGCTTGCTCCATTCTTTCCATGTCGGATTGTGTGTATTATTATTATTCGTTTAATAAATTCAATCTGACAAACCGCAGAAAGATTACAGATACATGTTATACGAAATACGGCCCGCTTCGCACGACACACAGGTCGGCTACCAGCGGGTAGCTTAACACTAAACGACCAAAAACGACCAAAGTGCTGGAACACTCCTGGTCCGGCCAAGCCAGGAGTGGGAGGGGCGGTCTTATTTTCAGCAGATCCCGAGTCAAACCGCGCAACAGCAGAGCGCCAATGGCAGCTAACAGAAAATTCATTTGTGTGTTTGTCTGTCTGTCTGTCTGCTTGTGTCTATGGGCAGGGCTGTACTCTAGGGTATACGCGGGTATACGGCGGGGCTGTACTCAGAATTTTTTAGGTGAGTACACGCTGACGCCGGAAAAATAGACTTTTGGGGCCAAAATTTCTGACGACCTTTTTTAGTCATCGAAGTTTTTGCCATCGTATTTCGCACAGAGAGCCTTTAAAACAGCGTAAAACGCTCTACTTTCATGATTTTTTCCCTTCGTAATTCGCGATATTTGCCTGCGTGTACCCACTTGGTCTTACTGAGGTGGGTGTACGCTGTATACCCGCGTGTTTTTTTTAGGTGAGTATACGATGGCATTTTCCCCCGGAGGTGAGTATACGCCGTATACCCGCGTATACCCTTGAGTACAGCCGTACTCACATCACAAAAAGCGTGTGGGTAGGCCCAATACGCATGAAAAAATCGTGAAAAATCGCAACTTATGTTGAACGTTTGACCTCGTAATCAAGGATTTTGGGGCGAAAAATCGTCTGAAACTACCCAATGACTAAAAAAGGTCGTCAGAAATTTTTTTCCCCAAAAGGGTCAATTTTTCCGCCGGTAGCGTGTATAGGCCTACTCACCTCAAAAATTCTGAGTACAACCGCCCTGACTATGGGTCCTAAGAAAGATTGGTTGTTGAACCGCCACAACCCCTACCCCGGTATTTCTCATCCTGGGCACACCACTCAAAAAATGGGAAGTACGTGTACTACGATCCAAAAGTGGGGATTACTAGTACGGTAACGTCTACATTGTAGAAACGTACGCCACCCGATGAATTTGTATCTTAACGCATCCAGCAGTACGTACAAACGTGGGTTAGTCGATCGATAACGGAAACATCCCGCACGGTGTCGCTAGGATTCTCCGTGAATATCTTACCTCCGTGCGCCAACATCAAGTCATGAATATATTTTTGTTCGAGCACGTCAGAATTTACACCATCCTGTTGATCGCTATGGTCCGTTCAAGGGCACATTGGTGATGACGAAAATGATGACGTACTTTGTAATGACGATGATTTTTTATATCATGGGGATGGGGTTCATGGTAGGTTAATGGGCAGCACTCTGATTAGTAAGAGGAGCGAATAGACGCGGGAACAGCGGGATCGCTTCCCGCAACGTTGACAAAGGATCCCATTAACCATCCAATCGGAAGATGGCGTTGGTGAGCTGAGCAGTAGGATGTGTTTGGTGGACACCTTTAGTTGCATGACTGCCAACAGTTAAATTCGACGACTGTAAGAGACAAACAGGTGATCACTTGTTCATGTGCACTAATCGTGCAGCGAGTACATTTGAAATTCAAAGAAAAATTAACTATTTTTGTACTGCATCTGACAACTCTAAAGCGCTTCTCGCAGCAAAAGCCTTTCAGAAGCGCTCCCAGCGCGTGAGGGAAAACGCAGGTTTTGAGACGAAAGATGACGAAAGACTACCAGAGAAGATGACAGAGCGAACTGATGGGGATGAAGTCAATTCCATAGGGAGGGCCAAATGGCCAATGCAGACAAATGATCTGGATTGAGCCATGGCAGTCATCCCACAGGTCTCTAACCCTTGAAACCCCTAGACCCTACACTGATTCCTCCTCTTTCCTTTAGGCCTAGTCCTGCTTAAAGTGTGGGAAAATAAGTGCCTGGACGCCCCTTACCTCTCCAAAAGAAGTGCCAGGACGCCCCTTACTTTCCAGGCTGTGCTGGCCAATAAGTGGCAGGACGGCCGTCAGATTTTAAAATAAGTGCATGGACGCCGTCCATGCACACTTTAAGCCCTGGACTCATACATCACTTGCCATATCAACTCTGAGCATCCCTAACCTCTGCTATCCGACTGCTTATCCGCATCACCCTCTGGATTTTGAACCTCTGCAGCCTATCACTTTTCCTTTCGTCTATAGCGCCTACGAGTAGCCTAAGCTGGTTCCGCGATTTTTGGGGGTGGGATCGTGGGAGGGAGGAATTTCAGGTTTCTGGAGGGTGGCCGGAAAACCCCTGAAATGGACAGCTGTGACACCCTTTGACCGGCAATTTTTTCTCATGACCTTCTAGTCTGTGTTATAAGTTCAAATAAATAGGAATGCCCGGCGCTAGTTCTGATCTTTGAAATCTGATCACCTGTTTAAGTTTGATGCTACTATTAGTGGATATCACTTTCATCATTAGGTCTATACTAAGCTTAGTAACCGTTTATGTAATCATTCTTCTTCTTCTTCTTCAAGATCCATGGGCTGATAGCCCGTAGGTGTCCACTGCGCACTTGACTACTCTTCTCCATAATTCCCGATCCTTTGCTCGATGTGTTAACTCTTGTATGTTTATTCCACACCACTCTTCTATGTCCTGCAGCCATTCCCTGCATGGTCTTCCCTTCCTCCCTGCTCCCTCCATGATTCCTATCATTACCTGCTTTATCTTTCTACCATCACCCATTCTACAGATGTGTCCGAATAGTTGTAATTTCCTTTTGATTATTGTTTCTATCATATCTGATTTGCTGTTAAGTCTTCTTCGCACTTCTACGTTAGTTATTTTCTGTGTCCACTTTATTTGTAGTATTCTTCTGTAACAATACATTTCGAACGCTAGTATCCTCCTTTTGTCTTCCTTTTTTAGTGTCCAGGTTTCGCATGCATATAACGCTGTGCTGAATACACATGTTTCTAATATCTTTTTCTTTGTTGTATGCGGCATTGATTTGCTCCTCCATATGTTGTTAAATCCTGCTAATATCCCTTTTGCTTTGCTGATTCTTCTTTTAATTTCCTTCGTGCAGTCGTTATCTGAAGTCAAGAGGCTCCCTAAGTATACGAATTCCTTTACATTTTCGATAATTTCTTCTCCAATTTTGATGTTACTTTCTATTTCTCCTTTTCCAAATGCCATTGTTTTTGTCTTTTCTATATTTATTTTCAAGTTTGCCTGTTTTCCTGCTCTGTCCAGTAGTTCTATGTAATCATTGCAATGCAATAATATTGAAGCACTGCACCACGCTTCTTTAATGATCTGCCTCCTGAATTTCACTCTTTTCCCGTGCCTCCTCCATCCTTGCTGGTCAGCCACCATCACCTGCCTAAGGCTACTCTATCCATCACTCCTTGGGCTTGCCACTCGAAATGACAGTCTCACCTCTTTAGGGATTCTTACTCAGACTCATCTGATCTTCTACCATCCAATTCTCAACCTAAATGCCACCCATCTGAACAGCCACTCTGCCACAACTGATCCTTAGGTAAGTGGACTATTATTTTATCCTCCTTCGGAACTTTTGGACAACCATTCTGACTATACACAACGCTCGTAAATAAACGGGTGCCTGGCACTTGGCTTTCAAGTGGCGCTTCAGAAATGTAGAGATTACGATTACGAAGAGTCCAGCAGGTCATATTATTTCGGGGCATTTTCGAGTTCAACACTCCAAATAGGTAATTTCCAAATTTGTTAAAAACCTGTAGCCAAACTCAACTTTCTTAGACAATACTAGAATTGCTCGCAACAAATGACGATGCTTAACGCCACAACAAAAACCGATTTGGCAATCAAACATTTATACAGCTCCTATTCAACCAGTCAAAACCGTGTCCTCTGTACAGTACCGCAAAATCTCAGTCCAAACTTCACGCGGCTCTTAGCAAATGACAACAGAATGAGAAACTAATTGTGCAACCTGCACAGCCACGCCACGGTTGACCGAATCGAACAACACAATGTTGTCATGTTGTCTACGCTGTATACAACAGTATTGACGATTGGAAATCCGTCTCAAATGTCGACACAATCATCACTTAACCGACAATCAAAGCAGAAACTATCACATCGAATATGATCATGCGCAACTTAGTAGGCTATTGTAATAATAGTCAAGCAAATTATGTACATGTCCAGAACATCATCCTGTCCATACACTATTTGTACATATACACATTATTATATATAGAAACATATCTACATACATATTTTCCAGTATTCTCCAAAACTAGAGCATATATATATTTATATATACTAAAGTTTGGATAAATATATTGTATATGTATATATATAATATAACATGTGTAATATATACGTGAAATAAAAAAAGCGTTTGGCATAATACAAACGTCAGATTAATTACAACCACAGACGTAGTTCTGTACTCTCCTATCACAGGACATCACAGCGCTCACCAGTCTACATGGTGTCACTTGTAGTCAGACTGACCACAGACTGACCACAGTGACCAGTGTCCAGTGGTCATCATAGCAATAGCATGGCATCTTTTCCTGCATTTCTATAAAAAATCTACGTTGCTGTCCGATTTAATGCCACGCACGCTTTCGCTTTAAACCAGAAATTCACTTTTTTGAGTGACACCATTTCCAGCGGATGCAATCAACAGATAATACGACACTCACTATTGGCCGGGAAACGTGCAGCAGGTAGGTCAGAGGTCATTCAAGATTCCGACCTCTACAGTTGCCGACGATTGAAAGTCTTCCCACATATCAACGCATTTACATTTAGACGTCAGCGGACTGCTCTTTCGTCAAACAGATGTTGGAAAATCACAAACTGTGGAATTCTCGTCTCGGGCTGAATTTCACTTCATACTTTCCTTGTATTGGAGGCAAACCCAGTGAGGATGGCCATAATGAGGAGTATATTCCCTAAGACAACCAGAAGTGTGGTACGGTGCAATACGCGGATTTCATTTCTCTAGCGTCGCACTTGAAGTCGTGTAGTCTCGCCCGTCAATCCTCCATTGAATTTGTACCGAATGAATTTGTATGCCTTGCTTCTATGCAACGAAGTGATGCCAGTAAGAGACATTCAATCTCATCTTATTGTAACAGAGAAGTACCTCGTGACCTCTCAATTGGAAATCAAGGATCTCAACCAATATGCTACATGTCATATGTTTGGAAGTTCCTTCATAAATCCATATCACACACACACAAGTGTACTGTATAAGGCAGAATATACAATACAGGTAGAGTACAGGTGAGAGCAGAGAAATCGATATCCAAGTTGCGTTTTTCAAGCTTCAGGTTGTTTCAACATCAATTATACATACAGTTGAACTTAAGATTTTTACAGGTAATTTTGCTGTCAGTTCGGAACCCTAGAGAATCACACAGAATATCAACCCCAAAAAGTCTGCATTAAACGATAGTTGCCCCAGTCCTGTTCCCCTCCCACCCAGTACAAATTCTGACATCAGATGGCAAGTTTAAATCGAAAATTCAAGTCCCGCTACTAGACATTGTTCTTCTTCCTTATCTCCGAATGTTCACTCTTCGTACGGCTTTCTTAATTGTTCGGCCCGGTGGAATAGTTCCAGATGGCTGAGCACTGTAACAGACAACAATGGTTTTGGAAGAAACAACACGAAACCAAAAAAATTCAAGCAGTGGTATTAGGGTAACATACAATTAAAGTGGCGATACTGTTGCTACAAGAACTGAGGCAACTTTAGGTAAACACCAAAGTAAGGCAGATAAATTTGGTCAACACTAATAACATCCAAGAGCTGTTGTCACCAACTCGCCATGGGTGTTCACAAGAATAAAGTTTTATATTTTGGCACGGGGACTAACAATGATATCATACGCAACTGATCATGTCACCCTTGTCAAGTCATCAGCACTTTTGGAAGCATATTCCATTAAATGGGGCCTGCTTTTAGTGGTCCATAGTCGCAATATCAGCTACATCTGAACGTTTGTTTCGAAAGCAACTGCTCAGTTCTAATGCTTTATATATTTTAAATTATTTAGGTAATTATTTTGACCAGTTCAAATAAAAAATCAAATGCGGAAAAATCACAGTTATTCACAACTTTAAAAACTAAGATGATAAACAAATCTTGTAAAATATACGTGCAAAATACACGAGCCTAGACTCCCTCCCCCTCCCCAGGTCGTCACAATGCACAAAGCATCATTTGATGTCTGCTTTGATATCAAAGTCCACGAACTCATAATAATCCACTAGAAAGGAGGAACCTGTCTGAAAACTGAGATGTTCAATGGCTACATATTAATCAACCGTGAAACAGAATTTGACAAATCAAAGAAAACAGCAAATTGTCTAATATTGCCATCTAAAAACCATTCCACAGTTGAAGCCACATCTCGGACGACCACTGCACATACATGCAATCACAGATCCCGATTTCCTACAAAACTGATGTCTCAAGGTCAACGAACTTACTTGAACGGGTTATTTGCGCCGGTGTTAAACGACGGCGCAGAGAATCCGGGATTTGGAGCTGAACCAAAGTTAAAGCTAGATGGCACGGTGGCCGCACCACTGCCAAACGCGAATCCCGAGCTCGCAGTGCCACCGTTGGCCAAGTTCGACACATTCTACAACGATATCACAGGATGAGCACAAATTCATCTGAAAAAAGGAACGAAGCAATTCTAGCACCCATGCAGCATGGACCACGTAAAATTTTTCGCCACTTGGAGCTTAGGGTGGCTGTTATCCTTCTTTAGGCCATTACAAGCTCAACCCTCTGAAATCTCCACTAAACTAAGTCATTTACCATAACAACTCCACACGATCAAAGCTATCCAGGATAGCTGAGCTGGGTTGGATCGGGAGCATTCTGAGTAGATGGTATTGAAGGGTGACATATAAATTACTGGTACCGTAAGAAAAAAATCATGTCCCTTGTCATCAACAGCAATGGAATGTGACACCAATACATCCAGGTAACCAAACTAACCATCTGGTTAACTGTAGCAGTCAACAGCTGCTTAAGCACTCTAGGTATCATGTGTGATTCGAAAAGTAGGTGTTACACTGTTAGCTGAGATTCTAGAAGTAGGTGCTACCTATGGCTCTAAAAGTAGGTAGGTGTCACCTGTGGTCCTAAAAGTAGGTGCTACCACGGTACTTCAAACATCATCATTACATTACCAGATGACATATAAAAACGGAATCAATGAAACATTTATAACAGAATAGGCAATATGCAGATCACATATGAAATACGTCGTTTATAGGTTTTGGCAGAGAACAAGTTTCTTACAGTACTTATGGAAAGTGGACAAGAATGGGTTTTCTAGTTCAGCAAGACAAGTGGAACAAATGCTAAAATATCCAGACAATTGTCACCGTAACAGCAGCGTACCTGAGTGCCAAATGCCGCCGGAGCTGGAGCCGCTGGCTGTTGTCCTGTGAAAGTGAAAGGAGATGCTGCGGACGCAGCCGCATTCGAAGGATTTCCAAATCCTGCAACTGGATTTGCAGGCTGTGCTGCTCCAAAGAATCCTGCATTGTTAACTGGCATTGAAGTCTGAGATGTGTTGAATCCAAAGCCTGCAAACAGAAACCCGCCCAATATGCACCAATTCTTTTTCAGTCTAAACTTCTGCGCACAAAAAATACAAGTAACTGCAGAGCAGATTTGCACTCAAGCCCAGCACGATTGCTAGAAGTAATAAAGAAGTCTGACTAGACTAGAACAGCAAATAAGAAGAGGCGTTTAAACAGCCAAACGCTATCACCATTATGTAACGCCATCACAAGTAGATATCAATCATTACTCAGGAGTCAGAAGGACTGCCTTTGCCAAAACTTGAGCGTTTTCCTTCATGGTCCTGAACTTTGGAAACAACTCTCTCCAACGACACATCCTTCGTTATTTACTGGTAACCCAAAAGCACATCTTTTCAAAAAGCACATCTTTTCAAAAAGCACATCTTTTCAAAAAGCACATCTTTTCAAAAAGCACATCTTTTCAAAAAGCACATCTTTTCGCTGCATCAAAACCACTTTCTCTGTGTTTTTCCTAATGGGAGCGCCTCTGATTGGCATACACTGCGAGAGGCACATTATAAATAATGATAGATTACTTTCGTCAATGAAATGCATTGTAACGTTCTGAATGCCATTGTAATCGCTCTGGTGTAACGCCCAACAATAAGACTCAACGTCAAGTGAGACATAGCTTTCAAGTTTTCTGTTTTCATTGCAGGCTACCAACTTGGTTTTTGTTATTTGCTTTCGTTTTTATTGAGATGCCGAATTTTAATATTAACTCTAGTTATATCTACAAAGTCTTAGTTTTCGTTTTACTCTCTATCATTATTGCCGATGTCTCAGTTATTATTATATAGGTTTCAATTATCGATAACAGAAACCTTAAGCTTTCGTTAACGGCACATTTTAGTTACAGAACTTTATCATTAGCAAAGATTGCACTAGCGAAACGCAATGCGAGATTCATGTGCGAGATGTCGATGAGAGACAGAACTTGCAATGACAATAACATTGAAGAGCATTGTGCTAGATTATTTTCAGCAGCAGGATCATCGTTTGTTACCGGTTTGCGGTGCATTAAAAGCGAATCCAACAGAGAGCTGCTGGTGCTGCTGCTGGGGCGTCTGCTGCTGCGTCGGCTCAACATCCTGCATTGGCATGTCCTCTGACAAACCAGAAAATAAGGTAAGGTCATTTAAGAGGCTGGGTAAGGTCAGATTTAGGTCAAGGGTCAGGCACGGTAAGAGAATGCCTAATGGAATGACTCGACATTCAAAAAAACTGTAGGATGTACTCCTTGCTTTGGTTGAGTAGTAATCGTCAGTAAAATAATACTACAGTGGCTCAGTAGTACTGTAGGTTCTTTAGACTACACTGGGAGACAGAGCTTATTGTATGGCCTTCAGAGTAATGGCTTGGCAGAAATTTCCACACACTACAGGTACCTACCTGAAACTAATTTTAAAGACCTGAGCTTTAAGACAATTCATGCTGCCAAATATCTCGTGCACTGCACCAAAGTAGTCCCTGAGTCTAGCCAGATTTAGAGGATTGATAGTTTTAAAACTAACGTTACGTTTCAGTCAGGAAGATCGCCGTAAATCGCCAAGCTCTAGTAAAGACACTGCAACCGAATCAAAAAGATCGTTGCATTGTTTTTGGGCATTTGCAAAGCGCCTCTAGTGGGCAAACTGCTCAGAAGCGCTCCCGGTGTGCAAGATCTGCAAGAAGAAGCAGGTTTTGTGAAGAAGAGAGACTGCCAGACATAACTGTAAAGCAAACACAATGATGAAGCTCATTCCAAAGAGCAATTAAAGGCAAATGAACGAGACTGAGCCAAAGCATTTCTAAAGCGACGAAACAAGACGTCAAGTCTGTTGGACGACGAACGAAATGGACATTGGGAGGATGTCTGTTTTCAAGAAAATTACACCACAGTAACCTATCCAAATGGGATACAAACAGGAAGACTGCAGTCAAGATACAAGGGATTTGGGATAAGGTATGTATCGTCTTACCACTGCCCGATCGACCTCGCTTCGATCCAACCGGATCGTCATCCATCGACCGCTTGTTCCCAATCTGTGAGAACGGCGGCATCACGTCCGGCTTTGACGAACCGGCGGATGGTTTCGCCCCGAAGCTGAAACCACCGGCCAGGTTGGACTGAGAGCTGGATCCAGCTCCAAAACTGAAACCTCCTGGAACTGTTGCGGGTGGCTGGCCAAAGCCTGGAGATAAATACAGATCTGGAAATATCAGGGGGATGCGAAGTTTAGAGCAAATGCTGGAATGCCACTCGCACATTTGTTTGACGCCAATTCATGGGAAGCTCCCCAGAGAGAGGTACTAAAACTTAACGATTAATTGATTACAAAATGCATGTACGGTATTCCATCATGCAATCTATGATCTTCTTGTATCCATGGGTCTTTGGCTGCATATTGACGTAGCAGTCATGAACTCCAGTGCATTCATTCTGTACGCACAATGGAACTGACCAATGGAACTGACCACATATGTTTGTCAGAAGTTTAATATCTTTTTCTTCCTTGAAGAAATGTCTCGAAATTCACGACTTCTTTCAAGTCAATTTCTTCACTGGCAACTTGAATGTCTTGAAGTACGTTGTTTATCGCACACAAAAGTCGAACGATACAATTGTGACGCACTAAATACAGCAAAGCAAGAGCCAGGAAAAGCTAACAGAGCTCTTATTGTATTGTATCTATACATTCACACAGCCTTGTCTCTCACAGACCGACTTTTCGGAAGCGTTCTCAGCACGAAAAATCCAGTGGGAAAAGAAAAGCCTCAAAAGAGTGAGAGACAGATGAGGAAAAAACACACACATCATTAGTTTAGTTCTTAGTGTGGGAGGAATGTCAAGCATATACTACCCTGACCACTCACTCTTCCTTGATTCCTATTCATGCGTTCATTCATTTAATACTTAATCAGAACTCAACTGGTAATTTAGCAATCATTATATATTCATTTATATAATACTAATAACAATTTCTATGGCGCCGTAACACAGCCATGCCATTACAAGGGTGCCTCACATACCACTAACAGCAGAATAACAGTAATAACAATAAGTGATATCCATGCCTTTGATTCACGTTTCTACGTGACCATGCACATGTTAAGACATGCTAAGATTTATATAACAATATTAAACAATAAAAATGCAGAGTGCCAATTCCTCTGAGACATTCTGGGGATCATCAGCAAGTCCCTCACTCACAACTGAACACTTGTCTATTACATCTATTGTGGCATTTAATAAATACATAGGAAATTGATAAAATACCTGGAGCTACAGGCTGGCTGGCGGTTGAGTTGAAAGCACCAGCACTTGAAGCAGCTGCGCTATTGGAACTTGCGCCAAACTGGAACAGATTGCTGGGCACAGCATTCTGAGGCTGCTGTCCAAACTGGAAGATGCCAGCGGCAGCTGGGTTTGGCGTGTCCTTTACCGGTTGGGCGTCTACGAACTTGAAAAGTGCGGGAACAGCCTCCGAGGGTTTCTGACCAAAGTTAAAGAGACTGGTGGGCTTGGCTGCCTCTTGCCCTGACGACTTGTCGGCTGGCACCCCAAAGAACCCGCCCATTGCCGAGACCGGCGGCGCAACAACGGCGGAGGTGATGGAGGACGGTGCGGAAAACACGGCCTGCGTCACGGCGACGGATATCGAGGTAGAGGGCGCACCGAACGCGGGGAGCAACACCGAAGTCGAGCTCGGGTTGGCGGAAAAGCAAAACCTGGAAGCATCCGCAGAAGAAGGCTTCGTGAGTCCGAAGAGTAGGGTCGAGGCCGTGGTGGCAACTGGGGTCGAACTCACAAAACTAAAAGGGGCAGAAGTGGTGGGTACAACGGACTTGCTGTTGTCCAAGGAATGCGATCCAAACACAGCAACAGTTGATTGGGGATTGTTCATGGAGCCGGCACGATTATTCACGCCCGATGAACCGATGTTCAATTCACTGGCGACGGCGTTACAGTTCCCATTTGCATTGTCCTCGCTCGGCCTCAGTGGTGGCCTCACCATCGTGTCCTCTTCCGTCTTCCCTCCAAACTGGAAGCCAGACCCAACCGCTTGACCGCTGCTCACGGCACCTGCGGCGCTCGGCGCCCCAAACGCAAAACCACCCGTAGCTGGTTTCAAGTCACTTTCGCTTCCGTTGTTTGGTTTAAAGCCGAACCCTCTCGACTCACCTGAGTTCCAAAGTGCTCCACCAAAACCGGTTCCAACCGCATTGGCATCGCTCTTCGCAGCTGTGGCACTTGCCGGCGGAAGAAAAGACAGAATTTCCGGCTTCGTCGTCGTAGGTCCGTTTGTGTCATTCCTCGCCGCTGGTTGGCCAAACCCCGCAAATCCGGTCGGCTGAAATCCACCGGATTCCTTCTTCTCGCAAGTCGTTTGGGGAGTGGTGGAAAATGCGGATCCAAAGCCAGAGAATCCGCCTGATGGGACGGCCATCCGGAAGCCTCCACCTTGTGCAATGCCAGAATTGTCCGTACTGGATGAGGCTTTGAAGACGTGTTCGACTGAAGTGTTGCCTCCAAATATGGGTGACTTGAATCCCTGTGCTGCCGACTGACCACCTAAAGATAAGAACCAATTACTAGCTCTGAATTTTGGTGTACAGACATCGCAATAAACATACATCAATTGGGCCAATCTGTATTGTGCCAGAAATGTCACATCAGAGTAACTTACACCTGTGTCTTTGGATTTTTTTACAGAATTCAGTATGAAAATATGTCTACAATGTATTTAGTCTTTTCCTCAAGTTCTTTTAAAAACCAAATTTTTAAAGCTATTTCTAATGTTTTTGATGTACAACAACTGCATTGTTTCAATTAAGTTACTTAATTTATATCTCGAGTTAGAATAAAGCTAAAGCAATCACTTTTATGCAATTTTGAAGCTTGATGCAAGACCGTTGAAATGATGCATCAATGCAACATGACATTGCAAAATCACGTTAGGTTTTTGAAAGAGGAGCAACAATATTTACATTCTTAATAAAAAATTTAGATGAAAACCCAATAATAGGAAAAAGCAAAGATGCAATGTCAGTTGATTTTAAAGAGCAGGCAAGATTAGAAGTCGGATGAAGTCCATACCGTTGGCCCCCATTGCAGCTGCCAGGGGTCCTGCCCCATTGGATGGCACTGGCTTTGCACCAGGTTTCGGCTCTTCACAAGCCGGGCAACTCATCTGGTCGTTCTTGTTCTGCACGGAGCACGTAGGACAGACCCAGTCACCTGGATTCTTCTGGAACAGTGACGACAGACTCGGAAGGTTCGAGACGCTCTTCTGTGCCTACAAGACGTTCATCTCATCTTAGGCCCATGCATAAATTACACGTATAAAAGAAATCGTATATCTTAAACCCCTTCCCTTCTGTTCAAACTCGTACATTTTGTGGAACCACCAGATAAATAAACTTTTCTACAAATCCCTAACAAATGCTAATTAGCTAAAGCCGTCTAAAAACATTTATTTTACCGTATGTTACAATTTATTTTTGGCAAACATCAGATCTGCTTGTTTAGATCTGAACAGACTTTAATTATAATGTAATCAAATGCGATCGAACGACTATAGGATAATAGAAAGCTATCAATCTATGCTAATTTGGACATCATAACTAGAAATATATTTTGCGTACGTACATTATGTCGAGACCCTAACTCGCTATACGCACAAACGTGCAAACCGTCGACTTCCCTTGCCCTGCATAATACATGGATCAGGCGGATTTGGAATGTCCAGAAAGATCATTTTAAGTGATCCAAGTTAGTCAATATACAGCAAAATATGAACCTCTCAACATAAAACAATCGTAGAACGACAACGATTTTTCAAGCGCTTAAGGAAACGAGATAAAGAAAAAGAAGAAAAGTTGCAGGCGCTCAGCTGCACGTTCAAAAAAGGTATAAATATCTGGCGATCAGTTTTGTCCCGTCCAGTTCACATTCGATCTTGGGGCTTAGGCTAACGACAGCACCCTGGCACAAAGACAGCATGAATGCGGAATCGCATCACAAAGGTCCGATCAGCCTTCCATTCGACAGAATGACGTCAACTGGCAAAATCCATAGTATGTGCTAAGAGCCTTGCATGGCTGCTAAAAACAGTTAAATTCGACTCCTGTAATAACTTGTGATCGTTCGTTCATACAATGAATTGCAATCGTACCACGGTGTCTCGACTTGAAATTAAACAAAGACTATTACCATTATCATTACTATTAATACTTAGAGACAGCGCGGAGACCTCACCTCACTGTTCTTTGTTAGTTCCTCTTTAGACTTGCTGCTGAAATCCACAGAACTGCAGAAGGGATTGACGTTCGACGGGCTCGTCACTTTCGGTCCATTCGGGCATATCGTGTCGCAGCATGGACAGTTGCTTTGGGTCATGGAATTCTTAACAGCACAGGTTGGACAAATCCATGTGTCGCCTGACGACTTAAACAGCTCACTCAACGGAGTCACAATGGCTGCACCTGGAATAGACACAATGACTTCACGTGAAACTCCGACTTAGAATTGGAATCTCCGACTGGTGTGGGACGGCATGGTCATCTAATATAACCCAGCACTGTGTGAATTCATATGAAGTCACAGCCATCAGAGAGTATAGGGCTTATTTGAATGTGGGTTCCTCTGTTTGGAATAGCTCTTCCCCTTTGACCAGCTTTCTCTTCCGCAGGACTTGTCCAACTCTTTTTAGAAACTAGTCAAGACGTTCCTCTTTGGCCGTGCCAGGGTCGGGAGCGCCTCTGAATATTTACCTTAAAGAGGTGCTATATAAATTCCACATGCACAGGCCGGTCAGGACAGACCAGTGGAGAGAGTCGGGGGAGAGAGAGTGGGACACATACGGGCATTGACCCAGGTTGTCCTTCATGCCTCTCTCCCAATATTCTCTTCATTTATACAAGGTGGTCTAGCTGCTCCAAGATGTTAATGGTATGGAGCAGACCTGCTGACCGGACCTGTTGAAGCTGGGGCAACATGATGCGAGGCAGACTAAGACAGAGAGTGGCGTCGGACACCTACGGGTATTTAGCCCATGGATTTTGATGATGATGATGATGATGATATAAATTCCACCGATAAACAAGAAATTGACTTAGAATTAGAATCCTCCTCTGATGTCTGGTGTGGGGTGGCATGGTCAATTGGTCATCTACTATATAACCCACTTCTCTGAATTCAATTCAATGATTATTAGTGTATTTTCATATCTGGAACCTTCTATCAGCAATTAAAAAACAATTAGCTTCAGCATTTAATAAAAATTATTTAGTGAAAAGCTGTCCACGATGTAATCAGAGTTAGTTAAAGTTTCTTTGTACAAAAATAAACTGTCAATAGAACTGCCGATTGCAAAGAAAAACAATTAATTTTGGTGCCATTCCTGTAATTTTCAAATAGCATTTACTTCAAATGACAAAATGATCCTTTAATTTACAATCAAAAGCTTCATACTATTATTTTTTCACCATTCTCTTCACTCTGGAAATGGCTGCTTAACATCATGAATGAAGTAAAAAAATAATTGAAAATGAATAAAAACAAAAAATAATCATCTAAAAATTTTAACAGACTTTAATCAATCAATAAATATATCGAAATAATGGTGATAATAGATTTGTTGTGCATTAGGCATAATGCCATAGCAACAGCGTCGCAGGCATTTCGAGATAAGAAACGACTGGAAAGTTCTGAGAAGGTATCTATCGTACTTGATGTAGGAACGGAGGCTTGAGCAGCAGCAGGAGGAGCGGAAACAGTCGGGGTCGATCCAGTACTGGGTTTGGCAGCTGGCCTGCTCTCACCGCAACATGGACACGTGGTCTGACTGTTGTCATTCTGAACAAAACATCCAGGGCATGACCACTTCGTGGGCGCCTTGAACATCTCCAACAATGGCCTCTCGAACGCCACAACACCTGGACAACAATAGAAACGACACAACAACAATAAGAGATGTTAAACGATAAACAGAAATCTGATTGTGGGTTTTTAAAATGATAATCGGATTTTCCTGGCAACTCGCAGTTTTTAGTCAAATCCAGCGGCATCTGACTAAAATTATATTCTTTTCAAATCTAAACGTAAACCATACCAGTTAAGAAATTTTAGCGAGCAAATATGTAAAAGGAGTATTAACTTATTTATACATATACACGTGGGACTGTTCCCACAAAATGAACGTGCTGCAATGGGGTAAGGGTAGAAAATACCAATTTTTTGGCATCAATGTTATACATGGATGGGCTGTGGAGTAGTAAAGAGTATACTTCACTTTATGTGAACTCTGAACAAATCTTTTGCTCACGATAGCTCAGAACCATTGACGCTCTTCTGTTTTAGGGTCATGCGCCCACTTGTGAACTTTACAAGAGAGGTTAAAATCAGATACAGCTGCATAGATATTTGTTCTCTACCTGCAGCTGATGGGACCGGCGGCTTTGTGGCAGGCGAGATCAAAGAGGAAGAGGGCGACGATTTTGCAGCCGAACTGTTTGATGACTGTGCTAGAATATCCATACAACTGCCGCTTTTCAGTTCCGACACAGGCGCAAATCCACCAGAAGGAGTCTCTGTAAGAACACAACAAGAAGCAAATAGCTAAACGACTAAGAAATCATTCAAATAATAATCATATTATGTTCAAATAATAATCATAATAATAAACACCCTGGAACTCTACCAGGATCCTTCCTTACTAAACTTAAAACTGTTCTTTTTGTGCGTGCTGGAGTTGGGAGCGCTTCTGAGTAGTTTTTCTTGAAGGAGCGCTATATAAATGTCCGAATGAATGAATGAATAATAAGTTGATCAGCTTGATCACATCCAACAACATAATATTACAGGCTTGCATTTATGCATGCAAACCAGCATATTAATATTACATCAATCATTATCTATCATACCTATCGATATCCATCTAAAAGTCCTTCTCAGACATTCATCTCAGACTGTCTTAAGACAGCCTAACTTGGACGTGCCGAGGTTGGGAGCGCTTCCGAGTAGTCCCTTGAAGAGGCATTAAAAAATTCACTTACTGAATGAATGAATACCGTGTGCCAATGATCTGCTTAGATATAACAGCCATGGCTAATGCAGTGTCGCAGTTACCGTTTATATGCTGCGCTTACAGAGAGGAGCAACAATATTTACGTTTGTTCTTACAACAACCTTCAAACTATAAAAGTCAGTACTACAAATGCATTGAACCATCTCAAAACGTTCGAAAATAAATTTAAAAAAACTTTCGATTGTCGTTGTGTAAACAGGAAAAGAGTGATAATCAGATATTTTCCAATCATCGTTCAACATCCTAGAAACAACGCAGCTCAAAATCAAAAGATGATCATAATATTCCTCACCAGAACCTGACTGTGATTTCTTGACAGCAGCGTTTAAATTGAAGCTGAATGCCAGAGGGCTTTTCATTGGTGCTTCACTCGTTCCGGTTGCAGACGACAGGTCCGGCAGTTGCTGGGTTGACATGGCAACCCCGTTGCTACGTCGGTCGTCAACGGCGATCGGAGAACTGAAGTGAAAGCTCTGCAAAGAAAAACCAGAAATATTGTAACTTTCCATGTACAGCATAAAACATATACCAACAATCACAAAAATTGTCATTGTCATTAATAGACATCTATTAAAAAGTGACACTATCTAATGAAAACGCATCAGAGATGAGCATAGAGCCGGTTCGTATGTAGCGGCTTCGTTCCTGAGATTCTGAATGTCTGTCAACCTCTTCACTGCTGCCTTGGTGGACCCGGGATATGCTCTAAACCAGTGGTTCCCAACCCGTGGACCACGGGTCAAAAGTGGCCCGCCAGGTCTGAAAAAATGGCCCTCATCTCTCTAAGAATTAACAAAAATATACGACAAAGTTGATAATTTGGACAGGATAGAACACAATTATTTTCCATTACAAATTGCTTTTATTTTGACGTCTATAAATAATATAAAACATCATATTTTGATTCAATTATAACAATTTTATATGATTTTAGTTTAAAATTAAATTTTAGCCTAATGTCCTTCAACTAAGGAAAAAGTGGCCCTCGTGTCCTTCAACTTAGAAAAAGTGGCCTAAAGTAAAAAAAATTGGGAACCACTGCTCTAAACCCTCACATGCTCTGACCCTCCCTCCTTTATGGAGTGTAAAACAACAATGAGCATAAAAAACAACTATGACCACGACGCAACAAATGTAAAATAACAATTACTTAGAACCACAAAACAGATTTTGCCCACCTTCTGCTGAACAGTATCGGCAGTCTTGTTCTCGCTGTCCCTCACAATCGGTTTGCTAAACTTAAACCCTGCTGCTGCCGTGTCCATTGGCTCCGTCTTATCCGTTGCTGAACTTTTGAAGAATCCGGTGGAAGAAGTTGACAGAACGTTGGAGGTGAACGGCTGAATGTTCGTCACTGGCAGAACAATCGACGGCAAATCAACAACCATCGCCTGCAAGATGATCCATTCATTTAATATTCATTCTTTACGAGAATCTATGTAGCGCTTTTTCAAGAGAACTACACAGAGGTGCTCCCAACCTCAAGTGCAGCCAAGTAAAACGCATTTGTTTATTTATTGCAACTCAATAATTGCATACAAGATAATTTCTAAACAGCTGAAAACAACAATTTATGCAATAAGAGAAACTGAACGTTAATAAATGTAGGGCATGGAGTTTGTGGGGCGCTGTGGTGTAGTCGTTGCCTTGAAGCCAGAAGGTTCAAGGTTCGAATTCACCTCAAGTCGCCGCGTAGGGACCTTGGGCAAGTCCTTCACTCACAATTGCTCAGCAGTTCGGCGTGAAAATCCGAAGCAGTGTCCGCTCTGCAGTCGGGAGCGCCTCTGAGTAGAGTGCTCGAAGGGGCGCTATAACAAGTGCACATACAAACAATGTGTAAAGAGAAGAAAATCCCACTAAGCAGAGACCGTAAGCGCAGTGATCCCAGTAAGATGTTGGAAAATCAGCAATTGGATGATCTCCCAAATTGTCTTCAGATGAGAGGAATGACTGAGGAGTTCTAGAAAGTGACTGGAGCATCAAGGGGATGCCATTGCCATTCCAGGTTGAGGGGCCTACCACACCAAGGCGGCACAATTCTGTATAGCAAAAGGACAAAGAGCAAACCTTGTTCTGCCAGAGAGCATAAGAGTCAAGCACCAAGAGTAGGGCTACAGAGCTTGCCGAGGTAGGCAGGAACGAGGTCAGGCAGATGATGTATAACAAGAGCATTCGGCATGGAAGCCAGTCCAACGCACGAAATACATTTTCACAGCTTCCAGAGGATTCATTATTTAAATGAGGTGATTGCTGATGATCGAGACATACCGTTTCATCTTGCTTGTCGGCCGCTCTGTTCGAGTAGTGCTTCCTTGTTTGCTCCCTTCGCATTTTCCCAGGTGCCTGCATTTTCCCAGGTGCTTGCGTACTTTAACAAACACAGAACAGTTTCACAAACTATATAATAGTATATATACAGAAATGCAGCATGCGCCTTAATGGTGTCTCTCAATTGGCCTACTATAAAATTGATCATTCTCACATTCCTATTTAATGAATCCATGCATTCTATGCATTGCAAATCGAATGAAAAGCTTCAGAGTATTCATTTCACCAAAGTCATCAGCAATCATTACTTGTTTATTCTGCAATTCTAATGGGCAATCATCCATTCTATTTAGTCAATATTCTGTATTAAATACCACAAACGGCTTCAACTACTTTACAAATAACGGCAAATTCACAGGCAACTGTCGAATCAAGTATAATTTTGACCCAAATTGCCTAAAAATTCAGCAGCTAGTGCAATGTCTAGGAGCGACGGTTTTGAGTTCTAGCTTCACAATTGCTGATTTAAACCGACCTTGGTAGAGCAGATGGGAAGTCGTAGGTCGTAGCGGGAGTGTTCTTAGAAGACTTAGCGACATTCTGCTCCACAATTGATCTCCGACTGATGATCCGGTCGTCTTGATAAGTCTCGATGTTTCTCTTGATGATCGCGAACGTAGGCGTTGCCTGCTCAGAAACCGGTGGACCAGCCTGTCGAATAACAAAGCACATTGTCATATGTGGACATTGAGGATAAGAACAATAACAAATTATAATTCATGCATTCATTCATTCGGAAATTTAAATAGCGCCAATTCAAAAAAAAAACAATTCAGAGGCGCTCCTGACTCCAGTGCACCCAAAAAGAACAGTTTTAAGTTTAGTAAGGAAGGATCCTGGTAGAGTCCCAGGGTGTAGGCGTAGCTCTAAAGGAAGGTCATTCCAGACCACTGGCCCAAATACAGAGAAAGCTCGATTCTAATGATATGTGACTTTAGAGCAGGCAGGCAACTTAGAAAAGATCATGAAACTGATGTGCAATAACCACATCTGATCTTGCAAAAGAAGTGTATACATACAAGAGAAGGCTGGTTATGTTTACGTTTACTCACTTTAGGTGCAAGCGGTGTCTTAGATCCGGATGATCCTTGCAGACTGTTGCGCTTGTAGGTATTAGGCTGAACAAAAAAACACAAGACAATTAAATGAACAGCTTAAGATATCAATACACAATGGCTTAACTTGAACAACTGAAGCAGTAGAATAAATTTGTTTGTTTGAAAATTAGTGACAATGCAATTTGCAAACCATGCCCAGTAACATGTCAAAGTACATTAAGGAGTTGTCCACATATCATGTATGCAGGAAGAGGGAGTCACCGGATTTAAGTAAATTTGTAAAATATTCTAACCATTTATCAAGCGCTTTTGCAGCAAGAGCCTCTCAGAAGCGCAAGTGATTTGCATATGGGTGTGTAAAGCAAGGGATCTCAACAAAATGTACATACACGTGGACTGCTGCAAGAAAAATCCAACTAAAATATAGACTAAGAAATCTAAGCCAGCCCTGAAGCAGCCGAGCAAAATGAAGTCGTAAGTGGCCAATCCCCTTGCCATCTAATCTTCCCATCCACAGTGCAGGTATAGATAGTGCAGACATTACAGCGGTGTTGCCTAGGGGTTCAGATGGAGCAGAAATGAGAAAAAAAATCTCATGGTTATTGACTAAGAACCCGCTAAAGACAAACGCACGACTTACAGTGAACGACAGAACGGAATCGATGACACTCGAGTCGAACGAAGCATTGATTCTTTCGTTCTGAAAACAAAGACAAGCGTTTCAACGTCACGTAAATGCACACATCGCACCTTAAATCTGCCTTGTTGCAATGGTCTAAAAGACAACCGCGTAACTGGATGCTCACAATCTGATTTCAAGAGCTTAATAACAGACCAACAATTCAGATAAGTTAGAAAATTTTCCAGTCTACAATTGTTTTAACTTTGCAATGTTCCAGCCTATAAATATGGTAAGTTCACAAATTTCCATCCAAAAATTAAGGTAAGCTCACAATTTTCCCCCCTACAATTACGAAAACCACGCAAGGTTCAAGTATACAATTATTATGGTAAGTTCGCAATGTTCCAACGTATAATTACGGTAACTTTGCAATTTATTCCAGTCTACAAATTACAATAAGTTCAAAATATTCCAGTCTACATTTACAGCAAGTTCAAAATGTTTCAACCTTGCAATTATGTAAACTGTTCAACAATGTTTCAGTGTACAATTGAAAGAAAGTGAACAAAGTCAACTTACGAATTGCTCCGTTTTATCCAAGCCTTGAAGGATGAGTTTCGCTGTTGAACTCAATGATCGCTCGGCAGATGAACTCGCGGTCGTCGGTCTAACCGCTCTCACGTGATGTCGAACTGACGGCAGAACCTGCAACGCAAGTCATCAACTAACTCACTCGTTGTAATTGCTATTGGAAATTTATATAGCACCACTCAAACAGCAAACAAATAATAGATATTGCATATCGTATCCATTGACTTATATTGAACCTCTTAGACAATTACTATTGAAGCTACATACCATTGTGAATGCGCAACATATTGTATATCGTATCCATAGACTTATATAGAACCTCTAAGACAAAATTACGATTGAGGCTATATACCTTTGTGAATGCGCAACATAAATTTTAGACACAAATTGACAATTGAATAAAACGAAGAATCTGCTGTGTACCTGATAATCTGGATCATACTTCATAGCTTTAGAACGTGAAGACGCACCGCCGTACGTAGTCTTTCCCGAATAGAACGGCGACTGTCTTTGGCTTGTGTTCAGAGATGAGTCACGGTCGGACTAAAAAGAAACACAATGTAATGTAATCAGTAATTTATATAAATTGCCATTCACAGAGTGCGAAAAACCTTCCATTCAGCAGATGGCATTGGTAAAATGAGCAGCAGGACATAATGACGTCTTGCATGGCTGCCATAAGTTAAAATCGAATCCTGTAATATCTTGTGATCACCCTTTTGTACCATGAATTATAACCATACAACGATGAGCAAGTTTGACTATTAAATGAAGAATAATTTTAAATAACTAAAAAGGCAAGTAATTACTTTATTAATCACGTTCTGTAAAAAAGCAAAAATAAACAAAATTCACATTTATAACTTCAGCGGCGCATAAATCGTTGCCAAAGTTTCCGACACAGGATCTGAAAATCCGTCACATGCCAGTTTCTAACATTTTTATTCAGTCACAAGCTACAACAGCTTTACTTTAAAATAACAGTCATGGAATAAAAATATCTTTTTTTAACTAAAGGTTATACTTGCTTGATTGCTTCATTAGTTTAGAGTGAGAAAATCGAATAAAAAGTTTAAGAATATTCACCTAATCAAAGTCCTAAAATAACAGAGGCCAAACTGTCAGAAGCCATGATGTGAAAAGGCACATGACATATAAAAGCACAACGTAAAAACACGTGACTCACATGGTTAATCGTGGCACACAATGCTGACATATCGAATTTCGGCTTCTTTGCACTGGAGGCCGGATTCTGTCGCACCAAGTTCCCTGATCCAGAGACAAATGGTGTGTTTGATTTCGTTTGCCAAACATAAGACTTATCACCACTTGACGTCTCTTTCGCAGCTTCTGCAAGACATCATTTCAAGCATGCTAACCTTCTTGCTTCATTTAGTTCACAGTAGAGGGAGCCATCCCAATAATGTTCACCCAACCTTCAACTCCCTAATAATAATAATAACGTTAATATAATATAATAATGATAAGAACATATCTTTCGGACCTGGAACAAAAGCTAAGCACGGTAACGAGGGGACCCGCAGGAGACAACATTGTTGTTCCAACGAATCTCGCTCACGATGTAACGCTATAATGCTACGGCCTTTAAGGGCGTTTTCGCCGACCAGGAAACAGAAGATGAATAGGGCCTTTCCAGACTTTGATTTTATGTTAGGCTTTGATTAAGTCCCTGAGAGATCCTGCACAACGGATTCGAACAATTAAGACATCAAGAGTCCCAGAACTGAGTGACAGCCCAACATAACAAGGAAAACAATCGATTTCATTAGTTTAAAATTTCAAAATAATAATAAAAAGAATAATAAAAAGAATAACAATATTTAAAAAGAATAGTTGATGAAAGATAAACCTTCTCTTGTCTCAACAGCAGTCCGCACGTTGTTCCTCTCGACGCAACGTTTCTTAGATGGCGCTCCAGATTTATCCGGGTTAATTGCTTCGCTGGAATCACCAGATGAATCATCCTCCTCTCCTATGACGACAAACATCGCAACACAGATATGTCACGAATACGACATTGATACAGCAACCACAACTCATTCAATCATTTCTCATCACACGGTTTTATATAGTGTCCCCTACAGGGTTACTACTCAGGAGCGCTCCCGATCCAACTCAGGGTTGTTGCATTTTAGTCTCTACAGTAACCAGACGCAAACTGGATGGAGAGCAAATTAACTGTATTTTACTCACATTCAGAAAATTTTAACACAAATTGAAACCAAAAAGCAGGGCCCTATAAATGAAAACATTCACAAACATCCGCTGTGTGTGAGCCCATCTTGAAGATTGTTAGAAAGTCTAAGCAAGGGTATGCCGACTCCTCAAAACTGAGAAGTCAGACGTTCAAGTCACATATATCAGAAAATGCCCTCTCACCTCCACTCTGGAGTTTAATTAAGCAGTGCAATGTGTACACCGACTGTACATTGTTAGTAGAAAAATTCGATAGTATTGGAAACGACAGACTAAGCACCCTAGCACGCCAAGGCTTACAGAGTGAAGTCACCAACACTTCATACTCACGGCTCCGTGAGGGCCATCTGAAAAGACAGTCAATCTTTGTTGACGTTCATTCACAAAAACTCAGAGACACTCCTGACTCTCGCACCACAAAAGAGTACAGCTCTGAGCTGAACAAAAAACGCTTCAGAGTGAGATCCAGGCCAGGCACAGCTCCAGGGGAACCCATTCCAGACCACCTCGCCCAAGATGGAAAAAGCTCGATTCTGCATAGTCGCAGTTCGAGAAAATAGTACCAAGAACACACCTTCAGTATATATAAATTTATTCGTTAACTATTATACATGCAGACACACGGACGACACACCCAATCACACAACGCCATAAATGAGAGCAAGATTATATAAATTTCGGAAAATTAACCAACTAGAGTAACAGAGACGCAAACAGATTAGTGCGAAAAATCCGCACTGCGATCGTCGCTCACCAGATGGCGGTGGTGCGCTCCGTTTACTCGACGATGTGTAGTAAGAAGTCGATGTTGTTCCGGTGGATGTTGACGGCTGTGCGTTGGAGCGTGGAATGGTGGATGAACGACCAACAGCAGCAGCAGCGGATGACAGTGGAGGTCTGGATATGGATGACAACGAACCCCCACTGTCTCTTGGAGCCAGATTCTGATTCTGATCACCAGAACAAATCTCAGAGTCGAATGTTGCCTGGTAACCATCGTACTGAAAAGTAAATCAACGTACCCGGATATCGAATCAATAAACAAAACGCTTGTGGAATTTTCGCAGACGTAGCTATAAAGCTGCATCTGTCTATTGCTAGATTGCAATTCCGCAAAAGTGATCTTTGCATACAGAAGCGTGAGCATCGTGAAACAATTTTCGCAGTTTGTTTTAAAATCGTCACATGTTCAGAGGCCGGTATCACAGGAATGGATGCACATATGGTTGTAAAATATGACGATTTTTTACAACTTTCTGATTCTGTAAATCATTTTGAATTGAAGCAAATAGTTTCCCACTAACTGCCAATGACAAGACAGCCTGTCATCAGACAAACTAACACTTAGCACAGTCACAGGCAACAAGCCACTGTGGATTACTTTTTCAAAGGTTTCTTCCAAAAAATACGACCGATTTGCTTCCGACATGTTTACATGGGACTGTGATCAAATAGAACATTGGTCTTAGGCACTGTACAACCTAGTACACAAATATCTTCGCGATTTCGTTCTCCTGCCAACTTCGGAGTCCCTCTTCTCTTCATCCATTATGCTCACGTGACAGACATGATCTCCTTGTCCCGCAAGCAAGGACTACTATGACCTCAAACTACAAGGACTATTATGATCTCAAACAACAAGGACTACTATGACCCCAAATTAGAGTTTCTGTCTTCATTGGTTCAGCACTTTAGAATCAGCTCTCTCCATCGACATGTCCTTCATTATTAACTGGTTCTGCTGTCTCATATCTTTCTGCCGCCTCAAAACAACTTAGATGACAACTTCTGGAAGTGTCTTCGATTGTGCATACTGCGAGAAGCGCTTTATAAATTCACAGAACAATACAATACAATAGCAATCACCATGCATTTTAATATGATAGGTAAGACAGATATAAAGATATCCACCTCGACCACGATGCCACCTGCGGTCGCTTTCACGCTGCTGTCAGTCGAATAGGGTCTCTGGGTCAGTGGCGCCGCATAGGAAGAGGGTCTTTGTGTCAGTGGCGCAGAATAGGAAGAGGGTCTCTGGGTCTGTGGTCCGTTGACCGGTGGTGCAGCCGGGCATTCCGCCTCATCCATCTCCTCTTCGAATAGCAACTCGTCCATCACCACTGCCTCGCTGTCACCATCATCAGCCTTTGCCAAATTCCACCACGATGATGTTACAAAGAAATCTTTCACCGTCGTACTGAACCGCTGAAGTAAGTTCTATAAACGATTCGAAACAGACAGTCTCGGTTACAACGTTTTTCTCGGCTGAACTTCTAGTCACCTAATGAGGAGTGTTTTGAGTCATTGGTTGAGGGGTTGGGGAGTTGAGGGACAAATGCTGAAAGCTGTCGTTAACAATGATTTACATGTTCTGCTCCATCCCATAGTTCATTGCCTATATGATTTGCGCCCCAGGCCACACAGTTATTTTAAACTCTGGGATAAAGATGAACCAATGCAAAATTATAGTATCAGTCAATGCAACACCCACCTTTTTGGGGCCTTCTCGGGGGGCCTATGCCAGATCCTGTAGAAAGCACAACTACCCAAACTGTACCGAATATTCGCATTCAATTTGTTTCGGACCTGAATAGTTCTCTGATGTCTATTCGCATTTGACCGAATAATGTCTTTAAACCGAATACGAAAAGCAAATATGCTACATAAAATTGGCGCTCTATTTTAGCGATTTCTTGGGTGGTCATACTGTTTACATGGAAAGGACTGCAGTATTCATGATTACCAATATCTGTAAACCAGTGTGATTAATAATTGTTCATAAAGAATATACTTGCTAACTTACAACAACTACAGTGCGATGTTGAACTTTAAGAACTTATTCGGCGCACTGAATTGTGTGTCACACCTCAGAAAATCGATTTCAGGGATTCATTTGGGGGATTCGGGGATTTTGGCCGCACCCATAGAGCATAGTGACATTGTCAATTTCTAAACCACTCATCTGGCGCTGATGAATAATCTAGTCTCCCTGGCGCAAATTTACATCACATCATGAATGGTGCATAACTGTCACCACTTTCAGCGGGTGGTCGAAACCTTCTGCCTTATCAACCACTGCGTTCCATTTGAACAGGCGCCACGCCATGTTGAAATTCTGTGTGCACATATAAAACCAATCCGACAGAAATCCCGCTCTATATATCGTACCGATCGAGTCTAGCCAAGCGTGAGTGAACTGACCCGTTCTTCGCACAAAACTGTTTAGCATGGAATGGACGCGGCGTACGTTTACTACCCTACGCTACACGACGCACATTTCAACGCAAATTACCTGTGGTCTCTCGTACGGCTTTCCAGCATCTTTGCTGTTTTTGCCTTTCTTCTTCCCTACGCCGTCACTAGCCATTCTACTAAACACACCTGACTGGAATAAAAGCAGTTAACCTAAGAGGAGAATAATTTACGATGAAAAATTTCGAAGAAGAAGTTACAGAATTTGTCTAATATGGCGGAGACAATTTAGATGTCACGTGGTACAAATTTTGAAGATCTGCGAAAGATCCGCCGCTTGTCCTCAACGCCGCTAGTAAGTAAGCAGATGCATTGGGAAAGCGTTATGGAAGTTACAAAGACCATTTCGACGAGGCAAATTAAGTAGTCGTGCAGAAGAGGTATAAAAACAAATATCAAAATCTAGTGACCATTCCTTTATTTCTTTCCGTGTACCCCGAAGCTTAAAATGAAGTTTCAGATGTAACAATTAAAGGTTGAAAGGCAAATTATTTTCCGTTTCCGTTTCTTTGTCGTTTTTTATTTTTATTTTTAAAAACAACGTTTTCCCCAGTTTTTTTAATTTTATTTTCATCGTTTTTTACATCTATGAATGTGTGCCTTTCCTGGTTTCAGTGACTGGTTTGGCAGAGTGTCTTCAGTTTGGACACTCCTATCGTGGGATAGTTCGTCTGGGAGGGTTGAAATTAATGTGTTGTAGGACTAAATGTATTGTTTTGTGTTCTCTGTTCATGAAGTCAGTTTTAGCAAGTGGGAGTGATTTGAGATAGGCCTAAGGAGTGATGTGATAGAAAGCCTTTGAATACAAAACCTCAATTATAACTTAGGCTATTTACAATTTTTTAATTGATTCATTTGGTTGCCAAATAAAACCAAGTTGATAGATGGATTAATATCATACTCGTTAATTAAGTTTGTTATTCATTTCTGTGTTTTCCATTACTTATAGGACTAGGCTAGTCATTGTGGAACTAACGTTGGTGTTCCTTGCTTCTGTCATCTTCAGCTTTTTTTCTCCAAAGATAAATAGACCCTCTTTTAGCGGGATTTTGTCCCTTTCTGTTGCTTCCAATTACTCATTGCGACATCATCTTCTGTGACTGCTATTTATTTGATAAATTTATTGGTTCGCAAACCTTGATTTCTTGAACTTTTCCTACATGCATAACTGAATGAACCATGCATATTAAACTTATTATAGGCCTATTATGCGGTCATAATAATTATATCCTGTACATTGTTGTGGACAAACGTGCAACAAATGATTATTGGTTATTGTCCAAATTGCTGATTTTCGTTGAAAATTAACAATAAATTTGATTTGAAAAGTCCTTGTGACTTAATTAACAACACAATCTGGAGCATTCTTTATGGATTCAAGACAGTTTAAAAGTATTTGGATAATTTAATTTCTGGGTGAGTACTCGATTATAAACTGTTGATTTTCAACGAAAAGCAGCAATTTAGACAATAAATATTATTGGCAATCATTTGTTGCATATTTGTTCATCGCGAATGACAACATAGCATTATGGGATTGTTTGCTGTTCCAACCCTTCCTAGCCTTCATACCTGAAGAGGTAGCTAGGCCTACCGGTATGGATTTCGTGAGAGACAGACAGCAGAGATGACAGGAGCTTCGTATTGTGCCAAATTCTGGTGCCTTCGGACAAAGGATTTCATGGACACATTTTTTTAAAACCTCTTAGTACCGAACAGGTCCAGCGAGTGAAATTCCGGGCCCCTGGACAGGACCGTCACGAATCACAAATCTATCTTATTTGGCTTGATCACAGAATTTCACAAATACATTGCAATGACAAATGTACATGTAGGCTAAGTATGTGTATTTGCATACGAGCACTTGTTATAACACCACTTCAAAATGTATATGTACGAGTCGTACGAACATGCAATTTTAATATTTAAATAGACAATAAAATGACTTTAAACAGATGTTTATCTAAAAGATATATACTTAGAAAGGCATAAATAAATTCCAAAACTTAGTAAAACTACAAAGTACAAAACTACCCCAAATGTCGATGGCCCCTAAAACTCGCCAGGCCGCTGGACACTTGCCCCCCCTCTCGGCGGGTCTGGGTATTGATTACAGATGTAGCGATAGTAAATGCGGTTTGAAAATGATATTGCGAAGCAAAAGGAAATGCACGAAGCAAGAAGACGGTTGGTGTGATCGAAGAAGCGGGAGTTTCATCGCGAATCACACCCAAGAAGTTGCGGCAAGAGAATTCAGTGATGTAGTGTGTGTGAAAGAACGAATTAGATACATTGTTGAGCTCAGAGTTGATCAGCATGAAGTCCGTTTAGATGGTTTGTCCAGCCCAATCATATCCGATTCTTCCCGCAGCGCATCTATCATAATGCCCCCAAAATCCGTTGACACATTCAAAAGTATAGACACTCATAACTATACTCAGCTATAGGTTATAGCATCATATACACAGTTACTCATTTAATCATGTCAGACCTATGATTTCAGTGTCAGTCTGTAACTGTTCAGTAGATGTCACCACGAGCAGTATTGCGTAACGACGCGAAGATGATCTATGGAGTCTGGGGTCAGAGTGGGAGAGAATTCGATGAACAGTTGGAGGTCGTCAAGATATAGGTAATGGTCAGCTGTCGGTGTTTTACGCAGTAAGTTGTGTGGGGTATTGCAAAGGTTGAACAGCTGAGGTGCAAGAACATAGCCGTGTTGAAAGCCGCCAGTGACAGAGCATGGATGAGACGCGGCTTCAGAGGTTTTGGCGGAGAAAGATCGGGCAAAAAGTAGCAGATCAAAGAAATCCAGCTCGACCTTGATGCCCTCTGTGGTCGCTTTCACGCTGAAGTCAGTCAGATTCGACGAGGGTCCCTCCTCGATCCCTGGTCCGTCCCCAGTGACTGCGACAGCCGCCGGAAGCACTTCCTCTACTGTGTTCAACTCTGGTCGTTTCTTTTCTACCGTGTAGTCATTCGGATCTGCATTTGTCGATTGCTCTGATATCGCACGTACAAAAGGCGTTGCTAGGAAATCTTTCAGCGTCGATCCAAACTCTTCAAGAAGCGACTAAAACAATCGCAAAATAATACACATTGCATTTCCCTTTCAAATGGCAATCTTGCATGCTTCAATTATCTCAACTGCACCACCATTGTCATATCAGAAAACCCTCTGACACCAGCAAAGCTTGTGAATAAGAGATTCTGTGACCGACACTAAGCCTTATAGGGTAGGTCTACTGTACAGCTTCAGAAGTTTCAAATCTACGATTCGATGTCAAGATTCAAAGGATAAGGCGGATATGCAGTCAGACGTTACAGTGGAATTATGATGTTTAGAAGAAAAGTGACGGGGATGTAAGAGGCAGAGTTTAATTACTGAACAGGATAGGATTTGTGGCACTGAGTAAGTTATTGTATGGTTTTGTATGTGAGCATTTCTGTAAAGAACCGTGCTACTACTATTATAGTGAACCGTTCAGAGGCAATCCCAGAGCGTAAGGCTCTGCGAAAAGAAGAAGCAGGTTCGGAGAAGAGAGACAGAGAGAGATGAAGAGAGAGAATGCAAGACAGAATTGTTGAGCAAACAGAAGGAGAAAGTGCATGCCAAAAAGAAAGACCAATTGAGGTAAATGATGGAGACTGAGTCATAGCAGTTCTAGAGCGAGGAACCAACAGGTCAAGTCTTGTTGGATGAACGAAGTGGACGGTTGGAGGAAGCTGAGTGAAGACGAAGTATAACGTCAGCCACAAATTGCAATGGTTGAAACACTGGACTCCAAGAACAGAGCCTTAAGTAATTGTGGAAGGTCAAAATTGAGTGACCTGATTTTGATTAGTCTACAGACGTTCTAGCGTAGAAAGATTGGGAAATGAGTAATAGACATGCAATACAATACAATACAATACAATACAATACAATACAATACAATACAATACAATGCAATACTATCCAATGCAACACAACACAATACAATACACAGCTGCAATTTGATACAGCCCTTCTTACAAAGCACAGAAGTGTCCACGCCTCGACGGCGAAACTGCAATAATCATTATAATTATTGCAGAGCAATAATTTTGAGTGAAGAACTTGCTCAAGGTCTCCACACAATAATCGCCTCGGACGATGATCGAACCCGTATACTGTCCACGGCACAGGCCGACTGCTCTAACCCCTTGAAACACCGTGCCTCACCAACAGATAGTAAATAGTAATCGATGAAAGACATATTCACCTCAACCTTGATGTCCTCTCTGGTCGCTTTCACGCTGATTTCAACCAACTCTGAGCATAGCTTCTGGATCCGTGGACCGTCCCCTGTCCCTGCGTCATCCGTTTGAAGCACCTCCACTACAGTCGTCGTCGTCGTAGTGGTCGTCTCCACCGTAATCTCGTCTTCCTTGCAGCCATTTGACTGTATGTCTGCGTTGGTCGATCGCCGTGATGAGTCGCGTGCAAAGGACGTTGTTAGGAAATCCTTTAGAGTCGATCCTAACTCTCCGAGCAGCGTCTAAAAAGATCAGAAACTGACGGAGTTACGTTTACAAATCCAGATGTCAGAGGAGAAGAGGTCTAAACCCACGTACATGATGTCAGGTGTTCAATTTCAGGTTCAGTAATTACAAAACCTCAGAGGTACAAATTGAGATGACAAAGGTTCAAATCTCCAACGGCAAGAAAGAATGATTATCAACGATAAAATACCTGTGTCAACAAACTGACCAGCCGCCCCAACAGAAGGCAAGGACTTATTACCCGGTAGTCCAAAACTCAAGCCTTTGCTTTTAGGACCTGGCACTTTGGAACCGGCTCTCTCCATTGTCACGTTCTACCTTAAACTTGTAGCCTACCCCAAGCATATCTTTCCGCTGTCCCCAAAACAAATTTCTTTTCCCTCCATGATCTTTCATAGGCCTACTGGGAGCACCTCTGGCAGTGCTTAATCTGGAATCTCTGGGGGAGGTTTTTTCCCCAGAATGACGGTCCACCAGAAAAAATCTGTTGTTTACATGTGCATCGGTAATATCCCCTCCAGAAAAATTATATACGCAACATTTTCTTCCAGAAAAATTGGCCAGGCACTTTAGACAGGTACAGGTATACACATAATTATGCACAATCTGCACGTTTCTCGAAAATTTTAGAAGACTTTTTAAAAGTCGCAAGGAAAATCGACCAGACAAAACTAAAGGTGTCGCCGGTGGCTGCATGCTTCAGCGGTTGCCGTCCCCCGAAAACGGCGCTTGGACCCGCCGCCGTCCACCGAAAGCGGCCCTTACCCCTCCCCGAACGTGAATTCCACAGCCCCACCCCAAAACAGGGTAACTAGATCAAACACAGCACATCTGGGTCTCTGGTTGGTGTGCACGGTGAGAGTCGCATTATAAATTTGCGGATACAATACAATAAGATGGGACAGTGGAAGGAACAATAATTACGCTATTATAAACAATAATTATAATGTCAATTATTTAAAAGGTGACACTTCCGACACCGCTTGCGTTTGAATAGAGTCAATAGACACAACATTTTGATAATAGACAAGGCTAGACTCTATCGAAAAGCTTCGATCCGTTAACGATATCGGTATCTATGGCCACCATATTGTTTACTTGGGTATCCGGACGTTTCATCCCCGGACGATTCATCCCCGGACGGTTCATCCCGGACGGTTCATCCAGTGGACGTTTCATCCCAGGACGATTCATCCCCGGACGGTTCATCCAGCGGACGGTTCATCCAGTGGACGGTTCATCCCCGGACGATTCATCCAGTGGACGGTTCATCCCCGGACGATTCATCCAGTGGACGGTTCATCCCCGGACGGTTCATCCAGCGGACGGTTCATCCCCGGACGGTTCATCCAATGGACGGTTTAATAATTTTATGTGCAGATATAAAAAGTCAAAAATACCTGGATTAAATTAGATATAATATAAGAACACCTAAATACTTGGAATGAAACAGATATGATTTAAGAACACATAATCCTATAAAACATGCAATTAAATATCATAAGAGAACACATATTATCCTATAAAACATGCAATGAAATAGATATAAAATGTCTAAACTACTTGGAATAAAATAGATATGATTTTGTATTACCCTGCCGACATGTGCGGAGTTTGGTTTCCGTTCTTGGGGGGTTAAGCCCGGGAAAAGATACCATTTTTATGGTAAAAATGCTGAATCTGGACCTTCTTAGCCCCCTTAATCCCTTATAAACTCCGCCCATGCCTGCCCGACTACAATTCATATTAGTCTCTATTAACCACCAGTGGATGAACCGGCCGCTGGATGAATCGACCGGGGATGAACCGTCCACTGGATGAATCGTCCGGGGATGAACCGTCCACTGGATGAACCGTCCGGGGATGAAACGTCCACTGGATGAACCGTCCGCTGGATGAACCGTCCGGGGATGAACCGTCCAGGGATGAAACGTCCACTGGATGAATCGTCCGGGATGAATCGTCCGGGGATGAAACGTCCGGGGATGAAACGTCCTAGAATCTTTACTTGCTACCGAGTCATTATAGAATATAACCACGATATCATTTATCGCAGGCTACGCTAATGTAGGCTACCGGTACCAATACGTTAATGTTTCGGGCAGCTCTTCCCACTAAGTTTTTAATGCAGAAGGAACGCGGGCGTAGGCTATACAACATTATTTATACTGGGACATTAGAGTACATTACGTAGGAACGGTGCATATAATTATATACAACCTAAATTTCAAGGCTAGTAATCACCTTTGGTTTGCAATGCAGCTTTCCCACAAGTCTACTCTTTTTATTTTTTATTTTTGCTAAACCGTCACTTGCCATTCTTTTGTATACACTTAACTGGAATTTAAATTTAGCGTACCAGAGTAATAACACAAAAATTTGCCATGTATCACGTGGTACAAACTTTGAAAACATCTGCAAGAAACCGCCGCTTGAAAATTTATATTCGTCAGCGGTAGTAAGTAAGAAAATAAATTAATAAGCTTGATGCTCAAATTTCAAAAAATATTTTTTCTGTGATAATTTCAGTGGTAACGGCGAGGAGTCACATTTAAAAAAAACAAAATAGTACCGTAATAAAAATCAAGCCATGGCAATTTTTGTGTTGGGCTGCGACGAAGGAGGCGGGGTGAGAAAGCTTCCAGGCACTGTTCACTATCCTGACCAAATCAAGAAAATTTCCGACTCCTCAATATACCGATCGACTTAGTATTCATCTCTTGCCGTTACCTCTGATGCTCCTGTCCGCAATCTTGGTGTAATGTTTGATTCGCATATCTCCTTCTCTAGGCATAACCAGAGTCTTCCTTCAAGTCTTCAACCTGGGACTAAATTAATCCCAGCTTCACATCAACTCATCAAAGGGCTACGAGATTTTTAAAAGTTGACCCTTACGCCAATTTAGAGAAACCTACCACGTGTCTTCATTCCAATTAGTCAACAGCTGGTTTGTTGGACCATTCTAAAATCTTAAGTATTTTCACCTTAAAAACGCACATAATGAGAAATTGCGATCTTGGTGTGTGATTAGTAATCGTATAGATGAACTGAAAAGGACCGGGATTCAGGAGGCAGATCATTCCAAAGGCGTGGTGTTGAGATGGACATGACTCTGTTGGAGAACTTGAGATGACTTGTGACCGGAGGTCGAGAGACGGAGAGACAGGCGGATGATCGGGTAGAACGGGTTGCCTGGATGTCGAACAGTTCGAGAAGATATGTGGGCTGTGAGCATTGTAAGGAGTTGTAAGTTAAGGAGAGCACTTTGAAGTGGATTTGCTCTAGGATTTTCAGCCAGACAAGTGACTTGAGGATGTGGGTGATGTGATGATGTCTGGGTGTTCTCGTGACGGCTCTAGCTAGAGAAGTTGGTATCAGTTGGCGGCGATTATAAGTTGTGTGGAATCAAGGTTTAAGAATAGGGAGTTGCAATATACAAGCTTGGAGTGGACGATGGGTGTAGCAATGGTGGAAGCGATTTTGAAATCAAGCAAGGGTCGGATGCGACGGAGGTCACGGATGTGCATAAAGCAAGAACGTGATAGGTTAGAGATGAACGCTAGGTGGAAACATGCCCCAGAGTGCCAGTAGATCAGAGGTGTCAAACCTTTTTTAGTGGCGGGCCAGTGTGAACATCTACCAACAAGTGGCGGGCCAGTGTGAACGGTTCCACGACAATTGGTCTACAGACAACGCGTCTAACGACAAGTGATCCCCAGACAACTCGTCTAACGACAAGTCGACAACTAGTCTACAGACGAATCGTATCGATGAAATAGAAGCTGGATTTATGAAAACAATGTTTAATGGTTTTCTAGCTTAAATGGAAGCTGGATTGATGATTTTCATTCATGTATTTCAACATGCATCCAGCTTCTAGTTTAGATTTAAAAATTCCGTCTATTTCTCGTTCGTTATTTTCGTCAATCCAGCTTCTATTTCCGATATAAAGATACCATCATCCAGCTTCCAATACTTGAGCGTTTTTTCATCAATCCAGCTTCTATTTCAGATCTAGAAATAGGCCTACCTTCTTCCAGCTTTTATTTCTCATGCGTTAGGCCTATTTTTGTCAATCCAGTTTCTATTTCACCTGTAAAAGAAGTTTCATCCAGATTCCATTTCCCTTGCGTTTTTTTCATCAATCTAACCTCCATTTCACCTGTAAAGACTTTCATCCAGCTTTCATTTCTCAAGCGCTGGACCAGTTGTCTGTAGACCGGTTGTAGTTAGACGAATTGTATGGGGACTACTTGTCGTTAGACGAGTTGTACAGAGACCAGTAGGCCTACTGTTGTCGTGACACCAGTGTGAACATCTTCCAACAAATTAGCAAAATTTGGTAGTGATCTGATCCAAATATCGCGAAAAGATCTGGATTCAATGTCCACTTTTCGCTTCTTATTAAATTTCGACAACATTTTTAATATTATAAGACTCACGTGTACAAGTTTTCGGGCGATAATCGGAGTTCCGGAAAATTTCACATCTTATTTACAGAACAAAGGCGTTCAATTAATTACATTTATGAAAGCAGATTAACGAATGATTGTTTGCAAAATAAAATCATGTCTTTGGAGATTCAAAGCATGGTTCTTAGCGTTAAAAACGGAATTTTAAGTGGGGCGCCGTCTATCGTTGAGAGTGAAATCATGACCACAAAATGTTCACAAGTAGGCCTAACCTATCCTCTAAGACAGAATCCTTGAGACACAACAATAAACCAGAAACCATAGATACAGACTGTGTGTCTGAGCAAAAGTGACGCCAGTAAGAAAAAAACCTCCATGTAATGCTGACTGTAAAATATAAAAATTTGAACTTTTATCCTCTAATTTTGTAATCCTTAGGGAAAGCTCCGCGGGCCAGAAAAAAATCGTCGGCGGGCCAAAAATGGCCCGCGGGCCAGCTCTTTGACACCCCTGCAGTAGATGAATCAAGGTTGTAGATAATTATAGTGTACTAATTCAACATTTAACTTTTCATGCATCTATTGTAGCATAAGTAATTACATAGCGTAACACATACGTACCTATCTACTCAGTTGCCTACTGACATAATTATACAGGTGTGCATCACCGACATTTGCTAGTAAACGCCTTTCTTTGTTTCAGTGACTGATATCAAACCGAGTTAGGCATCTTTAGTTGGGATGCTTCCAATGGTTGATTATTTCAGTTTAATGACACTGTGATCACAAAGATCACTAGCGTCGCCCTCCTCCTTTATCCAGACGTAGGACTGGCTCTATAAGAGAGCGAGTAGTGGCAGAGTTTGCTTGCAGTGGACAGAAGCACTCAGTTCTTAAGAAGACGGCTGCATAGATCAGACAGGTCAGCTGTCACTCAGAAGACCAAGTGCATCACACACTGTTCCAGCTCAGCCAGAAAAAAACGTTTTGATATTTCAGTTGAGGGTTTGCTTGTTCAGTTTTCACAATCAGGCCCAACAATAGATTCAGCCATTGAATATGACACAAAACATTTCATCTTCAGTTTGAATGTTGATCTCTATTAACACATAAACTTAGTCTGATTGGAAAATCCTGTGAAGATATCTAGGCAAGTATAATTATTGATTTGTATTATTTGCTCAATTCATACTTGAGCAGCAGCTTAAAATTTTACGCAGTTTCTTAACACAGATTTGAATTTCTGAATTTCATACATCAGCATCTTCAACGTAGATCTTCTTCTCTGAGATTAACTGGAGAAACATTTAGGAGATAAAGGGACCATTAATTTGGTGTCATCAGTATATTGGTCATGGTCAGCTTGGCATGATTTACAGAGTTTGCCGAGTGGGGAAGAGTAAAGCTTGAAGAAATGAGTTCCAAGAACAGAGCCTTGTCGAATGCCACAAGTGAGAGTGTGTGATTGGGATGAGAAGAAGTCATTCAATCCTTTAACGGAAAAAAAGCCGGCGATAAGTAAGAGGTCCACGAAATCCAGCTCTTCCACTCTGTCCACTCTCACGGAGATTTCATCCAGCTCAGACAGAAGTCCTTGAATCTGTGGATCGAGTGGTTGGCTAGTTCTATCGTCATCTACCACTCCCATCTTTACTCCCATCATTGTCTCGTGTGGCTCCTCTTCCTCCTCATTGCCATTCAAATCTGTGTTTGTCGATTGTCTTGATGATGCGCGATTCCAAGATGGTATGAAGAAGTCTATTAGCCTCCAATCAGACCACTGAAGAAACGACTAAAATTATCACAAACCGATAGTATTATGCATAAAATTTTAAGTTAGAATACAAGGTCAACAGAACAAATTAATAAAACAACAGAAGTTTTTCACCTATGACAGACTTACTGACAAACCAGTAACATAATTTATATCTAGATGTCATTTAGAGCTGTCTGTGTAAGTTCAAACCCAGATGTCAGGGGTTCAAATCCAGATGTCAGAAGTTCACATTTGGCTGTCAGAGGTTCAAATTTAGATTTAGATGTCAGAGGTTCAAATTCGGCTGTCAGAAGTTCAGAGGTTCAAATTTAGATGTCAGAGTCTTGCAATTCAGATGTTAGAGGGTCAGATTTCCACCAGGATACTTATTGAAACATGCCTGTCGAAAGATTGGAAAGTGAGAAAAAGGATATACCAGCTGATCTCAAATAAAATAGCATATAAAGTGATATAAGAGTTCTTCAGAAGCAGGACTGCACTCGCATTATCTTAAGCAACAGATGTAAAAATCCACCCATACTGATCGGTTTCATGCTGCTTTCAGCGAGATCAGAAGAAAGTCCAAGTATTCATGTACATTGACTGGTTTATCAGCAAATGCATCTTATTTCAGACCAGACGAGGTGAGAATTGCCAGGGGTTGGGTATCAACTCAAGTCTTTCTTAGGACCCTATAATGGTAATCGTAATCTCCAAATTTCTAGAGCGCCACTCGAAAGCCAAGTGTGGGGCACCAGCTTATTCACGAGCTCATAGTCAAGTCTTCTTTGCACACTCCAACTCCAAGTGGATCATTATAAATCTCTCTGCAATTTTCATCCTGGACCAACCTTCACTCCGATCATTTTCTGTTGTGGCTCCTCTTCTTCCATGTTTTCATTTGTCGAATGAAGTGACGACTCGCGAAACCAGGATGGTGTAAGGAAGTCCTTCAGTTTCCAGCCAAACCATTCAAGAAACGACTACAATAATAAAAAAAAAGAAACTGCTGGCTACGATGTTTAGGTTACATGAACAAGAGAGCTAATCCTTGCCAGTAGGACTCTCTTTGAAGTGACACAGAAGCAACAGATCATGGAAACACAATTTATCACAGGTTCAAATACAGATGCTCCAGGTTCAAATTCAATTGTCACAAGTTCAAATTCAGATGTCACAGGTTCAGATGTCATAGTTTTAAAATCAGATGCCGGTAGCTCTGATCCGCACAGAGTGAGCAAGGATATTTATGCAACAAATAACATACCAGAAGTACAGACAGTGACAGAAATAACTGACCAGCTGGAATCGCCTATATAGAGTTACTCATAAAATAAAATAAGACAATAACAGGTCATAACTATGATAGCTGTCTTCGGTGTTAGCTTAAGAACATGTCCAAAAGTCCACCTTCACCACCATGCCCTCGTTATTTCACTTTCACACTGCTTTCAGCCGAATTCGAAGAATGACCTTGGATTCACAAACTATCAATTGATTCCCCAGTGTTTGTCATCTATCTGTGACATCTAAACATGTGACATCTGGATTTGAACTTGTACCATCCGGTTTTGAACACATGACATCTGGATTTGAACCTGCGGCATCTGAATTTGTTACTACCTCTTGTTGCTCCTCTACTTCTTCGTTGTCATTCGGATCTGCATCCGATGAAGGCAACGGTGACTCGGGACACCACGACGGTGTTAGGAAATCTATCAGTGTCCGACCAAACCATTCTAGAAGCGACTAAAAAGAACACAATGCTGGTTACAGGTTTCGGCTGCATGCACAAGAGAATTGCCCATTTACAACAGACCTTCCTATTTATAATTACAGGTACAGCAGAAAATTGAAAAGATATCAAGACAGATGTTGTATATAGGTTCCAATCCAGATGTAGGAGGGTCAGATGCAGTCAGTAACAAATTACAGAAGCAGAGTCAGCACTTAACAAATTAAATTTTGCAGGAGCAGACCTCCATCAGAACACAGGTATAGTTATTGAACAAATAGTACACGAGAGGGAAAATCAGAGAGTGAGGTTTAGGACTGGCAACTCAGAGACCAGATGCCTTCATATTATACATGTAGTTACTCACAGACTGAATATTAAGGAAACAAGTCAAAACCGTGGCTGCCCTCAATGTTATCTTGAATAACATGTAAGAAATATGCATCGATGATGTTTTTATGTATGTATGTATGTATGTATGCATGAATGTATGTATGTATGTATGTATGTATGTATGTATGTATGTATGTATGTATGTATGTATGTATGTACTATGTATGTACTATGTATGTACTATGTATGTACTATGTATGTATGTAAGTATTCATGTTTCTTTAACTCTGCTTAAACTCTGCTTTCATCCAACATAATTATAAAAAGTTCTTGGATTCAAGACTATCGTCAGGTTCTCTTATAGGTGCTTGTGTCATCCTTCAGACCCACCTTCATTCCTGTCGTTATCTCTTGTGGCCTCACTTCTTCCTCACTGCCATTCACGTCGGAGTTTGTCGACAACTCGCGAAACCAAGATAGTGTTCTAAGGTATGCTTTCAGCGTCGAACCAAACCTTCCAAGAAATGACTAAAATCATCACAAATCGACGGTGTTGGTTACACGACAAATTGTTCGCATATTATATTCATTCAAGAATTTATATGCCTATGGATACTAGCATCATTAAGTAGCATTATGGCTACTTAAACTGCCCGTTATTGCAGAGTGATTATTTTAAGGAACTTGAACACAAATCATAAGAAATAAAATTCAAATAATAATAGTTTAAGACTTAAGTATAAACCCCTATCGCATACATCTGTTGGCTAACCTCACACATAATAATATCTTTTCTTTAATTAAACGCCTGCAAGACGCACTGCGCTTTACATTTACAAGTTATGCAGTAATCTTAATTAAACTTAACTACTAACTGAACAGACAGCTTTGTAATTACACGGCGCTAATAGCAGCCTACAAAGCAAATCCGCCCAACGGGGGCTCGAACTCACTACCTCTCGCAGTCTTGGCCAGCGTGTTAACCACTACTCTACCGGGCCCCCCAAATTATAATTAATTACATCAATATTTCCAAAGCGATCATTAAGCGCCGGTTTTTAACCCGGTCACCTTAATGCAGCTTTGTAAAATTGTGAGGTGCTGAGAAATTTACATTACATAAATAGCCATGCACAAAATGCTATGAAGGTGAAATCCATCTACTCCTTACATCGCCTCTTTCCGCTTGAATAGCCTAGACGCCATGGTGCACGCATGACAAAACTCGCGTCGACAACCAGATCGGTGCATCATTTATTGCATATCGTGTCTTGTCCAGGATCTGGTGAAAAGCTGGTCTTCCCTTTAAATTTAAAAGTCATAGCGCAGAAGAAACGTGTCGTACCCAACACAATGCAGACGACGCACTGTTGACAGTAAACAATTACCTTTGATCTGTCATTCGGTTTCTCAGCATCTTTACTCCTTTTATTCTCAATTTCCTCTGAACTCTCATTTGCCATTCTATTCAACACACTTAATGGGATTTGAAACAGTTATCAGAAGAAGAAAAATAATAATATGCGATGGTAAGATTTCGAAGAGGAATGAAAATGGCGCAGGCAGATATCATATCACGTGGTACAAATTTTAAAACATCCTAAATTAAAGACTGTCTTTTGAAATTTCTAGTGATGAGGTAAGTAAGCAAACGATATTTGTAGCACATTAGGAAAAAATTGCGCGGAAATTAAGCGTCAGAGAGACGGGCACTAAAATCAAAATCCGCGCCTTTAGAACTTTCATTTTGTCATGGTGTCATGATTCCGGACACAACCTAATTTGGACGAAGTTGACTAATTCAGAAACTAACGGACTAAGACAAGTTTTTTGCATTCCGGAAATCTACTTAATAGTTGATGCAATGTCATGTTAAAGACATTGAGGTTCAGTTTATCGAACGGTTTTCCGTTTTTTAATTGGAAGATACATGTATTTATATGCGGTCGGTACCAGCGTGGATTAAACAGATTTACATGTAGATCTAAAGAAGGCGGTTTATTGTTCACGCTGGGTGTAGACGGCTACTCCTACCTCAGCAGACTCGGAGTAGCCTTATGCCTATAGCATAACTCGCTAATCTCGACTCATGCCTGCATACGGAATAAACCAACTATTCGGGAATAGGCCAGATTTAAGTCAGGTGTAAGAGGCATGCATGTGGGCCCAGGATCTGAAGACTGTTGTCTTACACTTTATTGTATTGTAATCACTAATTCTATAGCTCCGCTCTGCCATGGCCATTCAGTGGCGCTCCCAGTGCGAGAGTACCGAGAGCAGAAATAGGTTTGAAGAAGCCATAATATATATATGCCCACATCCATATAATTATATAGTATAGGATTGCATAATATACAGGCTATTACGTAAAAATGACTGATGGTGGCCCATTTAGGCTAAGTATGAATATAGATTACCTTGCGCTATGACAAATCGTCAACGTGTTCTTACAATTTGCAGACAGCAAACACTTTATTTGATGCATTCTCAACAACTGGATAAAAATTCACTCAAGAGATCTGCAGATTAGACTGAAAAACACGCTCGCATACACAATTACTATAGGTTCTACAATTTATCACAACATGCCATCTAAAAAACGATTGATTTTTCACTTCGTTTTTTGACAGCGTGTAACTAGCAGATCGATGTGTCTGAAATCTTATCTGCTGCGACAGTCGTTGAACTTTGGAAACAAGCGTCTTGAATACATAATAGGCTAACCGACAATAATTGTCTACACTATCATGCATGATAATGATAAAGATCAGAATAGGCCTATTAGGACCTATCTGAATAATCTGCATGATGAGGTCGTGTCTACTGTACACGGTAGTCTACACATAGACTAATACGCACAGTCGCACACGTACGCTCACGCATCAATGACGCGATCAATACAAATGCGTCTATGCATGTGTAGTGTGTATAACTGTATATATATATATATATATATATATATATATTTATATATATACAATTACACATGTATAATTATATACTTATTTATTTTATCTTAGATAGTAGTTATCAGATGTCTCTCTAGGCCAATCTCTTACGGGCGTTGGTGCGTGCGGGCGTGCACGAGTGGAGGCGTCGGACGGGTGAGGCTTCAGAGTGTTGTCTTCTCTGGTCCTGATCTGGTTCCCTGCGTTTACCGTCTCTATATAGGCTACCATATTAAGTCTACCACTTGTGACCTGCTGTCTACCGCGATCTCGTTGCTGGAATCATGGCAGGAGAGGGTTTCGAGGGAAAGTGGAAGTTGGAAACGTCGGAGAACTTTGATGCATACTTGAAGGCAGCTGGTACGTTCGTGACACTAATCAAATCATATAATTATAATCTACTCAAATATGTAATCTCATTTAAATTGAACAATTAAATATTTAATTTACAGATGGTAATATCGCCGAACTTTAATCGCCATTTATCGATTAAATTCGATATAATACGTCTATTTTATGTAAAGCGTGAAAAACGGCTGAAGTGTAGTCACTGAGGTTATAATAATAATAATAATAATAATAATAATAATAATAATAATAATAATAATAATAATAATAATAATAATAGTAATAATAATAATAATAATAATAATAATAATAATAATAATAGTAATAATAATAATAATAATAATAATAATAATAATAGTAATAATAATAATAATAATAATAATAATAATAATAATAATGCCACGAAATCGATGATTAGGGCCATTCTGGACTGGTTTTTAAACAAGTATAGAAATAAAGTCCCTGAGGGATCCTAAATACCTCAGGGCAAAAAATAATGATGATGATAATAATAATAATAATAATAATAATAATAATAATAATAATAATAATAATAATAATAATAATATATTTAGGCCTACCTCTGTGTTCGTTCATATAAAGTCAATCAAAATATTAATTATTTATTGTAATGAAAACGATTATTTTCGCCGCCATCTTGGATTTTTTCATTCAGCATTATTTGCCTCAAGTGCAAAATGATCGCTAAATTATTATCCATTCAAACGTTTCACATTAACAAGTCATCATTGTTCAATGTTCACGATGAAACGGTCGCTTGCCATTGTGAAATAAGTTTTAAGAAGTAACGAATCGAAAAATGTTGCATACTCCCTTTTTCTGTGAGATGGTACGCATTTACATGTAGGCTGTACAACGCCTCTCGATTTTCCTGTGGGAAATCCATTCTTGGGGTGGGGAACTTTCTCCTCCCAGCGACTTCTGGATTAAACACTGATGCATACATTGCATTATTATGCATGTAGGCTATATCTGCAGCTGTTTGTGTATGGTTCACTATTACTATTCACCATCTTTTCATGCGATTTGATCTTTGAAATGATTAGCATGTTGCACGCGACACTGTGTTCAATATAGAAACAAACGATCCAATGATAAGTGAATATCTATAGGGTGTATCAGGGTGTAGCCTTTTGCTCTTTTCGATCGCTCTTTGTTAGAATGATAAGCTTATAGCTTCATTGCCGTAACTGCCTTTAATTGTCGGCGATTCAATCAGCGGAGGGAGGGAAGGATAGAGGGAGGGGGAGGGAGGGATGGAGGAAGGGAGAAATGGCTGGAGAAACGCCTGGAATGGACGAATGAATAGATGAGTAAACAAATAAGTAAGACAACAAGTAAGTTAGTAGGCCTACGTTTCGATATCTTTTAATAAACAATAGCTAGTTGTATTTTGGTGTGCACACATCAAGGCGGAACTGTGGAGCGGTGGACATTTTGATGGCTGAAGAAGTCCCTGCTGGGCTTAGCGCCTAAATACCTCTGCCACTTAATGTGCAAGTCTCTTTCTGCAAGATCTTCACGCCCTCTTCGTTCTACCGACTACCGACCGCTTTGAAATATTTGTACCTCGATCACGAACCTCAGCAAGCCAGCATCGGGCTTTTGCTATTGCTGGTGGTCCCTCAATGTGGAATCACCTTTCCTCTGGAATTCGTGGCAGAATTCTGGTAGGAAATTCACCTGATCATCGGTGACACAGGCCAACGTTCTGAGCTTCTTGGCCTTTCTCTTCCTCTGTTTCGTAAACGCCTGAAGACTATACTATTTGTTAGCGGGAGCACTAGCTTGGGTCGGGAGCGCCACTGAATCTGTGAGCGGCGCTATATAAATGTTCAATTACAATTACAATTACATGTAAGATTATTCCGACAAGACAATAGATTACAACGTCTAAAGACCTGCAATTAGATATATATATAGGCCTATATATATTATACATATAATATTATACGTGTATATATTATATATTACATATAGGTTTTATTACACGAATGATAGGCCTACAATCTACGCCCTAGGCTACATCCATTCGAACTAACCAATAAAAACAATAAAAACTTCATAACACGGATGCTGTATAAAAACATTTACTAGGCTTTATCCGCTGCTCCTTTGTGCTTGTTAACTGTCGCGTTATGTCGATCGGTTATTTTGTCAATAAAACGAATATCTATATATATATATAAATGACTATCGATATGTTTATTCTGCTATTTAGCATACTTTATGTAACAATGAAATTAACTGCATTTTCACTGACTTTATTAGGCCTATTGATTATTTAGTTATATGTATATATATATATATATATATATATATATATATATTCATTGTTGTTCATAACTGATTGATGTTCCCGCAGTGCGTTTGCAGGCGGTCCATTAAAGTATAAACTTACTTACTTACTTACTTATATGTAGTTCACATGTCCTTAATTGAGTGTTATAAGTTCGCTTCGAACGCATGTGGATGCTGTTCTAGGTGTGAACTACATGATGCGCAAGTTGGGTGCAACAGCGAAGGTGACGTTGCACATAGCGAAGAAGGGCAACACGTGGTCAGTGAAGACAGAGACAACATTCAAGACAACGGAATTCACGTTCGCATTCGATGAGGAGTTCCAGGAATCAACGACAGATGGCAGGAAGATCAAGGTAACGGATCGATCGACTGCGCATGTCCGCAGACAACATGGCCGCCAGATTTTTTATTATCTCGATTCTTTTTAAATATGATGAAATATCGAACAAGACAAGCCAATAGTTTTATGATAAAATGTATAATAAGTGAGCCCATTTTACTTGAATGAGCTGATCATTTTTCATACATTTGAGGGCTGAGGTAGATAATAGCCTAATGTTGATGTTGTGACACCTTTATAACGTTACCAGATTGCGCTTTATCAACCTGTTTTGGTCATTAAACACAATACTATATCTTTCTGCGCTATAAATGTATTTTAACTCCCAACATTGCAATGCTTTTACATGATTTTTATAGTCCGAGAGGTTAGTACGTTTCAATATCTTTTCATAGACAATAGATATAGTCAGGGCCTACTACGCCATGGGGGGATGGAAGCAGACTGCTTCCAATTTGGGCCAGGGGGGGAAAGGTTTCCCCCCCCTGAGAAAAAAGTCCATCTGTCATGGACTTCCTCCTGGTAAATCCCCCGAACAATCCCGTAATAACACAGGGTAAATCTTCATTTAATTTGACTTTTGCTTAACACTCACATAAATTTGTCCTTGCGCTTCCATGCATTCGCACCCATCAGGGCTTGCCACATGGGGGAGGGAGTAAGTAGACTAATCCAACTTGTGCCAGAGGGAAATCCCCCCCTAATGATCGATAGATGGGTATAAGAGATTTCCTTCTGGACTCCCTCTGTTCTACTCCTCCCCGCACACCACGAAATTTCCCCTTGAACGTTCATCCCGCCATCTCAAGGGTATATATTCATTTAGTAGGTTATGACCTTTGCTTTACAGTCACATTTGCCTCTGCACGTATATGGCGCTCGCTCTCACAACTCATAATTCGGCCTAATTACATTAATTGTTAACATTTTGTTAAGGTATATTGACATACCAGGTATTGTATCTACTGACATTGCATTGGTTTTATAATATAGGTATCAAATAAAATGAACGATATTTCAAGAATGAATTTTAGTGATAGGAGGCAAAGAAGCAATAGTAAATTAGTAGCCTACTTTTGTTTATAGTAAAGGTTTTTTAGTTTGTTTAAGTAAACATTAATCAAGCAATAAAAACTTGGTTGCTCAACAATTGAAGTTCAAACTCAAGTAAAGCAAATGGCTTATAAATTCCTCCCTCAAACATTAAAGCAATATTGAAGTCTGTACAAATGCAAATTGCTTACACTTTTGTAGCCTACATTTGAATGAAATGTTCGAGGGAATTGTCCTATTGAAACGCTCTGTTGGAATCCAGAGAGGAAATTACGGGGAGTGGTCCTGGGAAATGTCCATGAGATCTGTCTAGATCAGAAAATGGATGTTGCTGAGTATTGTACAACTGACAGCAGACTACTCAATTTGATATACCAAAAGAAATTGATATTTTACTGAATGCTGGACCTTTCAAACTTCACATGACTACTACAGTGTTTAACGCACTGCGAACCCATAATGAGAAATTTTAGAATGATGCCATTATATTGTGCAAATTTAAAAAAATTAAATCATGAGGAGGCGACATTTTATTATATCCTAAACCACGTTTCTGAGCTTTAATTCACCTGCAATTTTGTGAAGATGACAGCTTTAAGAGGTACAATTACAGCGTGCAAATGTGCCGGAAATGGCTTCCGGCCCTAATTGTAATAGCTGAAGCGCTATAGAAGTCGGTTGGATGGGATAGGAGGACCAACTGGAAGAGTGTTGTTGAAGAGAGGTTGAACAAGAAAAGGTCTGATGTAAAATGGCGATTGGTAGCGTTTCATAATTAAGAATGTTGTAGTAAAAAGTTGATAAGAAGTTAGTTCGAAAACAACGTGGCGTCTGGGCGTTACTTTCTTATCTCGGATTCTTGAATGGATAATTCACTACAGTTTTAATTACGGTTGTATGCAGTTTGTGACCTACAACGACATGGAAGACCTTACGGACGAACGGTATCGCCTTTTGCTAACTAACTCTACCCTAAAACGTGAATATGAACAAAGGTGCCGGCAAATGTTGTCGGATTTGGTTCGGAGATATGCAGAGAAACAGGACGACGCTCCGGAATATGTTGGAGGAGAGGCGGAGGTTTCACCGAGCTCGGGGGCACGACTCATAGGGTTCGGGTCGGCGATGGAGGCTGAAACGCACCCAAGATCATCTCGAACCGAGGTGGTCACTCCCTGCTCGGGAGTCACGGACACCCACCGTGCCATCCTGTCAAACGGTGGAGAGGCCGACCAAAGAGCCGAAGAGGCGGCTGCTCTATTAATGGAGTTCGGGAGGAGACCTCGGCGTGAAATGAAAGAATCCGAGGCGTTACTGACCTCTGAAGAACATCCATACTCAGGGTTTTATACTATCAAGAACGCCTCCATGGATAAAAGTGATCCCTCCCGGGTACCAGTAGAAAAGAGAGGAAGGGAGAACGTAACACAAATCCAAAAAGTGAAATTTTTGTGACTTTATCGCTCATAAACAGCTAGCAAACAAGAACCTAAAACATGCGCTCTAGTCGATGAAAACAGCTAAACATTCGTTGGTTTCTGGGGCTCCGCCCCAGACCCCGCTGGGGGACCTCACGACGCTCCCACAGACCCCTGTATAGTATACCTATGGGCTTCGTGCCCTCGGCACTCGCAGCTTCGCGCCTTCGACGCTTGCAATATAGACAAAAAGTTTCTGTTAGGGGGGAATGCTTCCACCTCTCAGGGGGGGATAGTAGGCCCTGGATATAGTTGTATTTTTGTGTACACACATCAAGGCGGAACTGTGGAGCGGTGGAAATTTTGATGACTGTAGAAGTCCCTGCTGGAGATGAAGATTATAAAAGCTTTTCCATGATTTTTATAGTTTGAGAGGTATTTAAAGGCATTTCCCAAAAATTGTGCTTTGGAGACCAGACAGTGGAGTTTTGGATACACTGATAACGTCGCCTGCGTCGCTATAATAAATTACGATTCGCAATTTTTCATAACCTTATCCCCTAGGGTTGCCAACTTTGGATTGTGAAATTTCTGGACGTGACTCGAGCCCCACAATTTTTTGGAAATTGTAGCGATTAGGATCCGGCCACTTTGACGGAGCACCATAGACTATCAGAGGTTCCAGCGGCAGCGGGGCCTACAAGCAGTGGCGTAGCCAGGAATTTCAGGCTTTTTTGGGGAGAGGGCTGAATCCTCGCAGAGGAAATTTTCCATTTTCATCCGCCAAAATTTCTGGTGACCTTTTTTAGTCATTTGGTCGAAATTTCATAGACATTTTCCATTTTCATCGGCCACAATTTCTGACGACTTTTTTAGTCATTTGGTCGGGATCTCATGGATGTACTTCACTTTTTAAGGGGGCTTATCGTGAAAATATTTCATTTTTACATGTAAAAAACCGGATGGACTTTTTTAGGGGGCTTAGTCCCTAGCTCCCCTCTGGCGCCGCTATTGGCTATACTTCTGTTCACTTTGGCTTGCTTTGAGCAAACATTTTTGCCCCCGACATAATGTAAGCAATCTTCGCCAGATTCATTAAAATTTACTTTCACACACAGTTCAGCTTTTGCCAGCAGTTCAGCCTTTGCCAGATCAGGGGACATTCAGGCCTCATCCTGTTATGTTCATCAATCCACAGAGTCGTCAATCGTAATCAAAGAGATAACTACAGCCTACATTCAACATGCGCATTACTAATCGGAGTCGATAAAACGTAGCCTATTGAACCGCAATTTAATAATTTTTACCCAATGTTCATCGACTTTTGTTTTTATCTTCAGCTTTGGAAGAACTTAATATTTTGTCGTAAGATGCAATTAATAGGCCTACTCCTTGTATAAAAATCATAACCCAAAACTGTATTCCACATGTGCCAATGAGTTCCAACAAACTGCTGCAGGACGAAAACAATTAATCAAGACTCAATATTTTTTCTAGAAGACTAGAACATTATTTTCAAAATTGAACCACGGATTCAAGCATAGACTATAATTATAATAATGCTCGTGTATAGACATTGACTGCATATTTCTTGAAACAATTTGCAAATCTTAGACTCTTAGAATTTTTATTAATAAATTACTATATACCTAGGCCTAAGCCTAATTTAGTAAGGTTGATGTCTTTGTTGAAGGTTGCAACTTTCGAATTTTTCCGTATTCCTGTTTTTTTTCTGGACATTGCATTGTCCAGAACGACCCTCCGTCGTTTTCTGTACACCGATTGCTATTTCTGTACGATCCAGAAAAAATCTGGACGGTTGTCAACCCTATTATCCCCGGCAAATATTAATCGCTTGAGATCGATAGTAACGTTACAATTTTCGACACCATTAAAACGTCTTCTTTAGATGCTATAATAGACTACAACTCCGTTGAAATCTGTTTTTGTATACAAAATACATGTATAGGAATTTATTGTCAGTGGAACCAAAGGACGATCGAGGGATCGAGATAAGAAGGGTAACTGGGTAAAAAAATACTAAAGAGAGGAGACATTAATTTTGAAGACACGTGGGAAGATAAGTAGAGAAGTTTGATGCAGAAAGAAACGGATAAATGACATAGCCACCGCTATTTGACCACTCGTGTTATTTTACGATTTGGTCAAAATATAGGCCACTATAAAATTTTCGGATAATCGGACAAGATATGCACAGGATTTTCTGATTAACTCAAAATAAAAGATTAATTTTATTGCAGGTATAGGCCTATATGTTCGTTTCCAATTATAGCCTATTTATTGGATGGGATAGTTTATAAATAGTTTTATAGTTTGGGGGGCGCGGTGGTGCAGTGGGCAGGTTATGTTCGTTGCCTTGCAGCCGGAGGGTTGCAGGTTCAAATCCACCTCAAGTCGCCGCGTGAGGACCTTGGGCAAGTCATTCACTCGCAACTGCTCAGCGCTTCGGCGTAAAACTCCGATGCAGTGTCCGCGCTGTAGTCGGGTGCGCCTCTGAGTAGCGAGCTTGAAGGGGCGCTATAACAAGTGCGCATACATACAAACAAATAAAGTTCATGTTTACGACACCTTTAAATCTTGTATTTACAATGCTTTAATAAGCTTTGATTCCGAAAAACTGCAATTAGAAAAGTGCCTTTCGATTTCAATACACATCGCCTTTAAAGTTGAAACGTTTCCTTCCGACGTTGTAGAGGTATCAACTATTGAGTTATTTCAACAGTTAACATGACAGCGGCTTAGCGATTTCTCTATTTATACTATTATCAATCAATATGATAAAGGTACGGTAGCCTACATGTATATAATTATGACAGTTTATTTACGTCCTTGTCCAAGTTTGACAAACAATAGCCGAAGTTATTACAAAGAAAAGTGCCTATAAGTACCAGTGCTGTACTCAGAACTTTTGAGGTGAGTACACGCTGCCGCCGTGTTTGACTTGGTTTTACTGAGGTGGGTATACGACGCCGTATACCCGCGTATACCCTTGAGTACAGCCCTGCCTATAACCGTATTTACTTCAACGTAGGCCTATTGATAAGCGCGGTTTTTGCGATGCATTTTTTTACACTAAATTGTTAATAAGCGGTTTTCTGTCTTCAATTAATTTGATTCAGACTTACGAAAATGACGGACGAACGTGTAGCTTTGAAGAAGATGGTCTTTGTTGATGTCTCTCAATATTATCCAATAGGCCTAGGTCTAAATATATATTTTGACTCGGATTGATTGACGAAGCTATGACACAGTAACTACCAACTTTGTTACATTGCATATCTGTAACAGTTGTTGTAATTGTAGAGCAAGATTTGCCAGGAGGGCGAGAGGAAGTGGATACACGAGCAGAATGGACCAATTCCATCAACGATTACCAGAGAACTAATGGAAGATGACACGCTTCACATTGTAGGCTAAGCGCCATCGCTACATACATACATACATAGCCTGCTTACTTGTGGAGCTTTATTTCTGAATATTCATACAAAACCTTTTCAAACACGACTCAGCGTGGAACGCCAATAATCCTCATTTGCCAACTCACTTAATTAGGTCTATTTTCCTGCTGGGCTTAGTAGTTTAGGCTACTCTATTTTAATAGTGACCATATTCAGCTTAAGAACATCCGTCAATAATTAATCCTCCTCTTCCCAATCAAGCTCCGCTTCTTCTTGCTTCACGTTTTTCTCTTTCTCCTCTTTCTTCTATCAGCTCAATTCATTCTCCCCTTCTTTACTCCCCCTTTAATCTCTCTCTCTCTCTCTCTCTCTCTCTCTCTCTCTCTCTCTCTCTCTCTCTCTCTCTCTCTCTCTCTCTCTCTCTCTCTGTCTCTCTGTCTCTCTCTCTCTCTCTCTCTCTCTCTCTCTCTCTCTCTCTCTCTCTCTCTCTGTCTCTGCCTCTGTCTGTCTGTCTGGCTGTCTGTCTGTCTCTCTTCTCTTCCACAAAACAATAAATGCGTGTGTGTGTGTGAGTGTTTGTGTGTTTGCTTGTAGACTTGTACTGCAAAGGACGTGACAAGCGTAAGAGTCTTCAGGAGGAGTGTTGTAGGTCCGTCACCTTGACGCATGTCCTTGAGACATCAGGGATCGTCGGATGGATTAAAGAACGTTGGATGGATGGAAGCCATCGAAGACATTCTCTCTATCGAATCATTCTTCAGAACAGCAAATATTTATGCGCTTGAACTGCAATTCATAGTTAGGCGAAAACATTGAAACAGATTGCTATCACAATCCCTAAACTTCTAAGGCGCCACTTGAAAGCTAAGCGCGGGGCAACCGCTATCCGCGGCGCTACATCAGATCAGAGGGTTTCTAAATGGTGGTCAGAGTTCAATGTCCAGGGGTCCAGATCTCAACAGTCTGCAACTATTGTTTACAGTAGAAATATTGCAGCATTTCTACTTTTTGGCTTAGTAGACCACTATTCATAATCGTACCGGTATGCGATAAACTGCAATGGCGGCTTATTATAGCCTAAGCGGAATATGGTTTATACTGAGTTTGTGATCATAAAGCTTTTGTGTAATAATTACCTTGAAGTCATAAAGATTTTTTCATTTCAGCGCATGAAACTAGGCCTATAAAAAATTATATGCAGCAGCTTAATTCATGACAACATTAAGGTCAACAGCTCTAACCTGGGACTGATAATTATCAATATTAAACCCCATTCTAACTCTTTGAATGGGATGTGGTGGTATGTTCGGTGTCTTGTGTGGCGACATTGTACAAGTTGCTCACCCATAATTTTGTTTCCTATGCTCCTAGGTCAAGGAGCTTACTACGCCGGATTCGCCACCCGGCTGGGACATCTTAGCCTAATAAAAAAATTAGGCCTGATGAGATTAGACAGGCCTTGAAGTCTGATGAACTCGTTGTGCGACGCTCCCATAATTATGTGGAGAAGGCAACGAAATATCATTGTTGTTAAGTATTTTTGAGCATTAGATTTCTAACAGAGGGCCAAATGCACACTTGCCTTCTAACCATAATTAGTTATATCCAATTGGTCAATGTCTAATAAGATATATTATCTCAGGCTAATTGTCAATTTGATTAGAATAAGCCTACACTACAGGTTAGGCCTATGTCCAGTTTTAAGGCAGCTTCAAGTGCTCGTATTTTGCTTAAGCATTTCAACCTCGATCTTTCAACGTTCATTTCTATTGATTTTAAAACATAAGGTCTACCAGAAGTCAATTTTGCTCACAGATATTAATTCTCCAAACCAAATAGAACCACTAGACAGAAGATACCAAATATCAATATGCAAATTGTTTACAATGGCTGAACAAATCTCTTGAATTATAATTAGCAATCCCACAATGCACGCATCTATTTAACAGAGACGAACAGAAATAACAGCAATAAACTTCATGACATTTGTTCATGTTGGTTGATTGAGTCTGGTAATAAATAGTCCACCTTTGCAAGTTTAATGCCTAAAACCACAGCACAAAAATAGATTATGCAGCAGCACTTATATAGCGCCTTCAGAGCACCTCCTGCAAACTTGCATGACTGTATAAACGATCTATAAAGAAGTGTGACTTTAGGTAACCTGAAAGTGGTTCGAGTTGAATCGATTGGCACGACAGAAATTTTACTTCAAGTAAAATTCTCTCAATTTGAATATGGCACGCTGTGCGATTAAGTAGGTCACATCGGTGCGCTTAAGTACACCAAAGCCTGGCGTTAAAGTACGTCAAAGCATGACTTTTAAGTAGGGCAAGCTTGACTTTTAGGTAGCGCAAAGCTGGTATATGCTTGCGTTACAAAACCCCCACTGTATCAGTTCTGAAAATAAGTCAACAATTTAATGACAGAAGAAAACAATTTATTGTGAGTATTCTCTTTGTCTTGAAGAGTATAAGAACATTGCCTCACAGATTGAAATCATCAAACACTTGACGAATAACCACAACAGAAATCACCATAAATGCATTCGACAATGTTCTCACACTCATATTCAACGTATGGTCTAACTACAATATGGTCCATACAAATTATGTGGGTCAAGAGAATCACATATGAAATACGTATCGTACATTGGTTCACAAATCCTTGCCTATCAACCATGGGTTGTCTCAAACTTGGCGGAATGATCCTTTTGGATGTTCACCCCTATAATGCGATTTAGTGCTTTTTGCCTTTGACACTATAGTGTTAGAGGAGTTGGTGATTAATTAAATAACTAATTGACAATAGCTTTTATTATCATTATAACAAGACATGCTATATATAGGCTACCATGATACTATTACTATATAATGGATATGCCTATTGTTCGGTTTCAAGAATATCAGCTACAAGTATGAAACTGGATCACTCTGGCTTAAGACTCACACAAGAAATGTAGGCCACAGAAGATTGAAAATGTTTACAAAAATATACACTCTTAAAATCAATGTTCTGTGCAGCAAACGATGACAGGTGCAAACAATCTAAGCCATCTGGAATCGCATGAAGTTCAGAAACTAAAATCCTCTTTTAAAAAAGACGTGCGATGAACTTATATTTTGGAAGAATTTCGATTTTGGCCAGAAATGCTCATAAGAAGACTCGACTGCATCTCTCCATTTAGGTCTACTACTCGTTTATATGCCGACCGATCTCTCCATCTATCTACCCTTGCCAGTCTTCAGAGCTCGGAGTTTCAAGTGAAAACATAATTATTATATGCATAGCCTATAATTATAATATTACAATATAAATATGTACATCTGGAGTATGCACCAATTAATGTCTTTGCTTTTCCCGCTCTCTAAAGCGACATAATAATGGAGTATCCAGCAACGTTTAAAAGTGAATAGAGTCATTCAAAATGCAAAAAAAATTATTAGCCTTTGTAAACCTGAAATTTTCACAGTAGGCTATAAGCCCGATAATTAATAGGTCTATGTTGTTGAACTGTTACGAATTATGGTACCAGAAGTTTTATTACAGAGCAGACTGCTTTACAAGCTTAAATCATTTTCTATTGACTGCTTAGGTACGGTATATTTCATTTAGGCCCCTAATTAATTTAATTCGCTTCGAGAATTTATGTAGCGCCTCTTCAAGAGACATATACTGTCCAAGTTGAAGCTTTAGTTTTTTTCAAGATCAACCAAGCATACCATTGAGAGACTCTTCTAGTTTTAACAAAGTAAGCAACACGTATAGTCAGAGATGTCGACAAAATAGTTAACAAAGATTATAGACAAAATATAACAACAAGATCATAAATTCATTAAATTCATAGTTGCATGATTTATTTTTTCGCAATTCTCCACGGACTATACCATGAATTGTTGCATGTTGGAGAAGTGTAAGGTAACAGGTTCGATGGTGTAGATGGTAAAGTGGTAATTCCGGTGATGACGATGTGGTAGTGGTGGAACTGTTGGGTCTATGCGGCTGTCTACTTTCCGTTTTGAATGCCACAGATGAGGACGACTCCAAAGATGATGATCAAGATCTGCAATGACAACAATAAACAATAGCTCCTAAACTTTGAACTTTGATCTGTTAACCTGAATAAAAGCAATAATCAGAATCAAAGTCAAACCGGGTTAAAAGGTCAGCAATAGGAGCGACCTACCGCCATCTACCTATAACTCCTCGTCGACGCATTAGCTACGCTACAGTAGAAGTTATGAAGCACTTGTTAAAGTAAGACAGATCGGAGCAGGAATGAAAATGAAGGGGTTTCCATGGTCGCAAAATACACAGAATTAGCTTTATAAAGTTGGAAATTATTTCGTTTTCTTGTTTTAAACCTGTAAATCCCCCAAATACTTCCATGCATGGGAGACATGTCAGAGAAATACTGTGGCCAGAAATGTTCATAAGAACATTTTAAATATTAGGAGATACATGTATGCAGAAGGGAAGGTAAGGAATTAGGTCTAGGAAGGTTATGGGCAGGGCTTTGGATGGTTGTGAGCTTCTTGTAATTTTGTAAAAAAGGCCGCAAAGGGAAATTCACTGATTGGTATATGCAGGGAAAAATTTCTATTTAGGAAAATCCAGAACCGGAGGTTCAATTTATCACAGGTCAGAGAGGGTGAACGCAACTTGAACCCAATGAAAAACAGGGCAAAACACGAAAAACGTTTATCTTCAAATTTTATAACACACTTTCAACATATCAAAGAGTCCTAGGGGACAGCCCCTCGTTTCTTGTGTAAGTTCTATTGTTCAGAATGCATTTCTATGCTTGGTGAGTAATGACAAATGTTAACAACGTCGTGTGACCGTGTCACTTGCTAAGTGGGTTAATTTTGTTTGCATACCATAATAATAATAACAATGACGATTTCTATGGCGCCGTAACACAGCCATACCGTTACAAGGGCGCCGTGTGCATACCCGCCATGGGCGGAGACCTAGGGGGGACAGGGGGGAGGTCTCCCCCAATGAAGGTGTTGAGGGGGACGGCCCATACATTTGTCCCCCCAATCGTTGAGCGTCACGACTAAAAAAAAGGTCATCAACTTTTTTGCAGCGAAAATAGAAAATTTCGTCGAGATTTCGCCGGTCGTCAGAAATTTTGGCCGGTGACTTGAAACGGAGTATCCCCCCTGAAAGCTATCCGGGGGATGAATTAATCTATCCCCCGGATGGAATTAACTGGTCTATACTATCCGGAGGGATAAACCATTCTATCCCATTTTCTGAAAAATGCGCATAATAAAAATTTTTATGCTGTAATCAAAATTTAAAGTGACTCTAATTGTTTTAAGTGTCCTAAGCCAGTGGTTCTCAAACTTCCGCAGGCCACGGACCGGCAATAATTTTTGTTGGAAGCTTGCGGACCACTAACTTTAATGGCATGCGCAAACAAAATCGAACTATAGACCTATTATAAAAAACTATTACAGGGTTATTCGTAATTAGGGATTTGCTTCCTTAATTAGAACATATTCATAATAGCATTTTAGTTATTTATCAACTTAATTGTCATTTAATGGGTTTTAAAAAATTTGAACTCAAAGTTTCAAACAAGATTAGAAATTTGTTAATGTTGGCCTATAAGAGGATCTGCAAAAATAGATAACGACACATTAATTAGACCTACTAAGATTTTCCGCTAATGATGGAAACACCTGCTCGAAATAAAACACAGAAATCAGAATGTTACCACATTTTAAATATATAGTGAATCATATTTTCGTGTGAATGGTCGATTCCTATTTAGTTTAGATGCTCGCATAGGAAACCAGTTCAGAATTATCATTTTATGCATTCAGAGTTTCTGAGCGGCCACACTCTGTTCTTTCATTTAAAGAGTAAAATAAAAAATTCCCGGACAGGTTTATTTGCATTTTGCAAATTTTTTAAGATCACACAAACACATTTGTTTATATTTAGATCTATCGTGTTATAAAATTAAAAGACCCACATCCAGTAAGAAAAAACCTAATGATTGATCAGCGTTTACTTGACTATTGCATACCATAGAATCAACAGAAATAAAACGAAACTGACTGCAGTAATAGACGTAGAAAATTAATTTAAAAATACAAATTGTTTAAAAAGTCAGTTGGCAAGTTAAAATAAGGCATTGGCAATGTATTTTTTAAATTCGAGGAGGAGGTCTAAATAAATTTTGAATGACAATTCAAATAGTTTCACAATTTGAAACATATATAAAAATATTCATAATTTATTTTGACTTCTTCACGGACCAGTGATCAGGCCTCCGCGGACCGGCGCCGGTCCGCGGACCACCACTTTGAGAACCACTGTCCTAAGCAATGCTCAGATAAAGGCAACTCGAATTTATTTAGTGACTCTGAGTGTTTTTAAGTGTTTTAAATGTTGTAAGTGCTCTAAAAACAGGGCAAAACAAATTATGTAGTAGGAATAAACATACCTGTTAGTGTCATTGTCGAAAACAGAGCAGATAAAAATCAATTTGCAAAGAAAAAGACACACGGAAGCGGTTTTTTCGACTTTTTTTTATTTTGGGGGGATACAATTAATACGGGGGATACTCTATTTCGTGACACCGGCAAAAGATGGAAATTTTTCGGCGACACTCAGAGTCATTCAGTGGCGTAGCCAGTTATTTTTTCATGGGGGGCAGTGGGGTGGCAGCTTAAAATGATGGGGTGGCTACCGTTGGCAATTAAAGCGTGCATCGGCATCGGTATATTGCCATAGACTATGTATTTTTAGATTTTGGATGTATTACAGTATTGGACATAATACGCAATCAAGCCTCACTAGCTTGTCTGTCCCACAGTGCACTATAGTGGCCTGTCCCACTTTCCAATCACCCACCCTATAAGAAGTTGTACAGGAAGTTGTATAAAAAATAAAATAAGTCAGAAATTATATAACATTGTTTAATTCTTTATCACTCGTAAGAGTAAAAAGTAAAACAAATGCAGGGATTGGGGGGGGAGCTGGGGGCAGCCCTTTCATTTGGGGGGGGCGGCTGCCCCCTTGCCCCCCCGTAGTTACGCCACTGGAGTCATTCGTCCGCCAAAAAATCTCGCATCTTTCCGTCCCCCCCCAATCTCCGCCCAGGTCTCCACCTGTGATACCCGCCTAATTGAGCCCGGTTGTTTAGTGGGAATAGAAGCCACTACCCTAAAGATAAAGCTTTGTTGAATTCTACCTTGAAATTTCGCTAAGAAATTCATTGGTAGCCTACCTCAAATCCAACAATTGCAGCTGCTATGCCGATAGCAATTCTCGAGGCTTGCATGATCATGTCATCGATGCTGCTGTAGCAGTCCTTTCAAACAACAATGAACAATAATTATTGTTAAACAAGATACATTGTAGAATAACCATATGTACCGACACTATTGTTAGAAATTTACAAAGTTGCCATAAATCTCAATTTAAATATTAGGTCATTTTTATGTGAACTATTGTCTGAAAGTATTGTTCCCTTCTCAATTGAATTCAGCTCTATCTTTTGAAGCAACAGCGTGGCATTTGAGTAAGACTCTAAGCATAACAACAATTGATGCTCGACTAAACACCATAAATATAGCACAAGCGCACCGTGGATATTATTCTGTTCGATTCAGTTTGCGTATTGATCCCATAAAAATGGACCGGCAAAGATGCAACCACAATAAGTACACGCTGTGCAGTTGACAATTATGAGAATGTACAATCATTGCTGCATATAGACTATTATGGCGCAACAGGTTACCCGAATGGAGTGATCCCGCTAGATGCGATCTATCCATCAAAAACATATTCACTTCGGTACTAGGCCTATAACAAAGAAGGCTTAAAAGTTTAGAAACATATACAATATAAGAATTGGAAACGTGTAGGTCTAAGCAGTTACTTACGTCAGGATGCCTTCCATCTGCCTTGACTCAAAATAGGTAGGGCCTACTTAAGTAAAAAAATACACAGTTGAACAAAAAGATTTCTCGCTAAATAGAAAAATAGGCTACACATAATTAGTAAATGAGGTATTTTATTTGAATTTTTTTATTGTGTGTACACGTATTTGAATATTAAACTGGGCGAGACTTCTAGCTCCGAGAATAGTTTTCTGTATATTGTTTCATGAGAGAGGAGCCTGACATAGGCGCAACCACCCTATGGGACCTACGGGACGCGTCCCCCCAACTTTTGAGTGGTCCCCTAACTTTATAATTATGGTCCCCCAACTTTTAGGACGTGATTCATAATGGTCCCCCCAACTTTTAGGACGTGATTGCACCTATGGAGCCTGATAGCCTACGTGTTTATTAAGACTTTAGAGTAACCTGCTTTACCTTTCCATTGACGTTCGTCAATCCTGTGGTGAGACATGTCTGTAATCCAGTGAAGCTGTTCTCATCTTTGATGCCGTCGGGAAACTTGACATCGCTCTTTAGTTCGCAGCAGGATATTGGGACTCTGGCGTCGATGGTAAACTGGGCGTTCACCTGGATCTTTCTCTGGGCTGAGTTGTACCTGCTGCCTGTGTAGTCCTGCTTACCGTACACACCGCAGCATCGCGCCTGAAGAACGGGGAAAAGGACAGCGGATTAGATTTCTCTGGCCATGCCTCACAATATTCATGACACTGGCTGTAAGGTAATTAAGCAACTATCACCGTTATTTACTACGGTATTACAGAAATAGACTGAAATCAACTGGTCGCTTATGGAGTGCTACGAAAGTAGGTCCACCACTCGCTGTGAGAGTCGAAGGTTTATATATGAGTGCCGATGGTATAGTGAATCGAAGAACGGACCACGGAGATCTTTGATCCAAGGAGATGGCGTCTTGAGAAGAGCAACGGCAGGATTGCTACGTGAAACCACCTAACTATCCACCCCAGGTACTCACGCAGCTCTACCATAATGCTCAATGAACTTCACTGGCTTCCTCCAGGTTGTCGAGAGCCTATGTAATAGTATGTAGGCCTATGCGTGCTCGCATACAATTTATGATACGCACTCTCATCTTTAGGGCTAAGCGGGGACTTTCCTCAAATATTTGGTTGACGTTATACTTCGGCCTCATTCAGCTTCCTCCTATCGTCCACTTAGTTCATCCAACTGACTTGACCTCTTGGTTCCTCGGTCTAGAACTGCAATGGCTCAGTCTCGATCATTTTGTCTCAATTGGAATGTTGGAATGTGCTTTCTTCTTCTGTTCGCTCCGCATTTCTGCCTGGCAGTCTCTCTTCTTCCTTCTCTCTTCTCAAAGCCTGCTTTTCTCGCAAGACCATGCGTACAATATGAGCGCTTCTGAACGGTTTACCCTATTAGATGAGCTTTACAAATGCTTAAATACAATTCAATACAATACATTCAGAATTAAACTAGAAAATGAAGAAGAAGATATGCCAGTTGCCTGATACGGCAAAACTAAAATGAAACTAAGTCTTATATCAACTTGTTGCGATGTAATCAAGATATTTACTCACACCAAACTGAGTGGCTGCCCAACTGTATCCGAATGAATAATTCGATCCAATGGTCACGGAAGGATAGACTCTTACATCTGCAATGACAAAACAAGAATGGTAGCCTAATAGTCACTGTAAATCTACACAGAGAGCGCCTCTGAGTAGGCTTTTTTGAAGGGGCGTTATATAAATTTGCGAAATGAATGAATGAATGAAGAGACTCATCGGCGTCTAGCAGCGTCAGGCATAATTATCGGCATACGCACCTCGCAGTAGTAGACCTAGTTACAGATGTCCAGGGTTGTCCCTTTCCCAGTGGATTATTTAGGTAGATGGCTAAGCGATATTTATATAATTTTATACAGAGCCAGATAAGTGAGGAAGAGAGGACATTGCAAAACCCTTCCGAATTGACGAAACGGTCGTGAATAAGCTGGTGCCCTGCGTTTTCGAGCAACGCTTTGCAAGTTTGTCTACTAAGATTACGATTTCGATTATATTTTGCTAACCCTGAGTGAAATCAATGATCAGGGTCTTGTTCATCTCCTTCTGAATTAATTCCTTAAGCTGAAAATCAGAAAAAAACAAGAGGAATATAGAAAAACAGAAATTTTAAAATTGGAATATCTTCTTCCAGTCGCAAATTGCATCCTAAATAAATTATTGTCCTAGTAAAATTGTGTCTGCAGTTAATATGTCAAATTTACAGGCACCATTTTAAACAACCGATCAAAGGTGGATAACGTTTATAGCCTATCTAAACTTTGTTGCAACTGTTTTCTAAGTTACATGTCGACTGTATAGAGGACAAACGTGTTATGTCCATATTTCATTATTTCGAGAAAACTGAATTTCTAATTTCAAATGCTTATGAAAAATATAACAAAGCAACATTATCATACTTTCTTGGTGTCATTGAATAGGTATTTAAACAGGGAACAAGGTAAGCAGAGCAATGCTATCATGTGACATGAGAATAACAATAAAAAAGGAAGTTTGTAGGGGCGGGGTGCCCGAAAATGGACATACGACATTTGTGCTCTACAGAAATCTTTGTAACATGGACATATCACATTCAACTGATCATTAATAAGGCATGGTTACTGGGCTTGTCTGCTATCTTGTAGGGTCATAACAGAGTCAAGCAAACCTGCAAATAAGCAAATAAAATAAAATGGACATGTAAGCTTGTTTTTACATGAATTACATGCTTAAATTTCTGTTTTTTGTCACACATAAAATTATTGTTGCTTTTGAGCTCATGGAAATTTTGCAATTGTAACGATTCATTGGAAAAGGGAAGTGCTAGCAAACTGGATTTGATTTTAGTCTAAAGGATTCACGGCAGTGGCGCAGCCAAGGGGGAGGGTTCGGGGTTAAACCCCCATAGGCTTATGAAAAAAGTTTTTTAATGGTTATTTATCCACTTAAATAAAAAAAACAATTGCTTGTAGTAACAATTGTTTTTCTTACTTTATTCCCTTTGTTACTTTATTCCCTTTTTATTTACTGTAATATACTGTTGGGTTGGTGTCAGGGAGGGCAACCGGCCAGGCCATAAAACCCCCATCATAAGTTCTGGCTACGCCACTGGTTCACGGCATCAAACAAATGATAATGAAAGATGTTGATGAAAATGGTTACTCTCTGGCAAAAAGTCTTGAATTACTGAACGTTAGGTAGTCAAACTTCTGTGTTGGCCACCTCGATACAATGAAGAGATAATGTTTGGCAGAAAAGCTTCTTACACTCTTTTCCTTCAACCATTCACCATAAACAACACACATGGTTCATTTTTTATGCTATCAGATGTTCTAACCAGTAGCTAACAATTAGTTTTGGAATCTCAAGAGACAAAGCAACATACAAAAAGGAATAAAAAAGATGCAAGAATATACATTGATGACATTAAACAATCTCTGTGATAAATTTTACCTATGACTTGTATTTGATAATTCACTTCTGAGAAGGCTTAATTGGCACTGCATATTGCAGGTAAACTCGAAAACATTAAACCTATCAGTTATCGTGTTAAACGCCTGAGGAATAAATTATAGGCTATTGGCATACCAAAACATAACATAATTTACGATTAAAGGCAATTTGCAACTCGCTGCTTGTCAAATAGAGCAGTACTGATGCAATACTATTGTCAACTTACAATTGGTATTCACACTGTGTGATGTCGAACACGAGATTAAGACCATTGACGATGATGATTTTGCAAGTGAAGCGAATATCTGGTAATCACGACTTAACTTTATACAGACGTCTTTGATTACTTTTGACCGATGAGCAAATAAAGACTGCCATTTAATATGAACTCTTTATAGCAGTAAGCTTTTATCTACTAAAATAACAAACTCCAAACAGTCAGCATGTCGACTGTTTGGAGTTGACGCCATTTTGCATTCGTAATCGTAATCGTAATCGTAATCTCGAAACTTCTACAGCGCCCACAAAAGCCAAGTCGCGGGAACCAGCTTATTCACAGGCGCTCAATCAAAACAAAATCGATAGGCAGCGGGTCAAGTCCGGAGAGTCAGGCAGGCAGATAGATGGACGGCTAAGGCAGGGGCGCCCGCAGGCGTACGCACTTACGCAAGTGCGTACAGCTGCGGCGCCCGCAGACGTACGCACATAGGTAAGTGCGTACAGCGCGATGACCCAAAAGGTATGTTTTTGGAAAATTTTTGGTTGATGACTAAAAAAAAAAAAAAAAAAAGGTCATCAGTTTTTTCGGCGGATAGAAAAGGTATGTTTTGGGGAAATTTTCGGTTGATGACTTTTTTCGGCGGCCTAACGAAAATTTTTCCCTGTTCGCCCTCCATCGAAAATTTCTGTGCGTACAAGAAAAAAATCCTGCGGGCGCCGCTGGGCTAAGGTGTGTGATGTTTAGAATTGAAATGACGAGGGATGTGATGAGAAGAGGAGGAATCAGGATAGGATTTGTGAAAGAGCAATGTTTTCAGTTTTGAGTGAAAGACCTGTGGGGAGATAGCGAGAGGTGGAGTTTTGGTGAGTTCGTATGATGGGTCGGAAGTTTGCCGAAGTGCTGGCGGAAGCTTGTTCCAGAGAGGTGGAACGGCAATGGCTATGGAGCGGTTTGCAAATTTCAGTGATGAAGTGATGGGAGGGCGAAGCAGTGTAATGGAGGATGAGGAGCGTGTTGAACGAGGTGGCTGGATGGTGAACAACTGACGAAGGTAGAACGGCTGGGATGATTGAAGTGTATTGTAAGTGAGTGAGAGGACTTTGTATTCGATGCGTTCAGGTATTTTGAGCCAGTGAAGTGATTTCAGGACAGGAGTGATGTGGTGACGTTTGGGGGTTTTCGTCACTGCACGGGCGAGGGCATTCTGGATAGCTTGGAGGCGGTTAATTTGGGTTATATCAATGTTTAGGAAGAGAGAGTTGCAGTAATCAAGTTTCGCATGAACTATGGATGTGGCTATTGTGGATGTGCATTGAATTAGCGTAAACAATAGCTGATTGGCCGTATTTCTCCGAGCACAAATGTTGTATGTCCACATATCACATTTGTGCTCTGCGGATTTTTACGAAGAGGACATACGACATTTGTAAACTGTGTATTGTACCGTGAAAACGACCTTAGCAGGACATATAACGTTTGTGCCCTGAAGCCTTATGCCATTACCTATTAGAATCGCTAAAAACATGGATTTTGAAAAAATGTGGACATAACACGTTTGTCCTCTATACAGTCGATGTACATCATGGCTTTTCTGTGAAAGAAATCAAATAAGTGCCACAAACCCTTCGAAATTTCACATTCATGATCACCAAATTTTTTCTGTATTCAAGGTGGCACTGTCATGGCCTAGGCCTATAATTAATTTTAGCGGTAAGTGCTACCACATAGCATTTGTAAAAAGGTCATCAGTTTTTTCGTCGCCGACTTGCGACATTTTTTGTGGAAAATTTTCGCCAAACAAAGCCGCACTAAAAAAACTTCCTGGTTGTGCAATCTACAAATTTATTTTAAAAAGCCCTGAATTACGGCGTAGGCCTAAACTGAATTGATTACTTTTCAAACTGATTTTGAATAACTACGGTTTAAAATTAGTTAGATATTAAATAGAATTAATTACTGTTTAAGTCTAATTAATTATGGCCTACTTTTCATGGAATTAATAACGTTTTTAACAGAATTAATTACAGCTGAAATGGAATTAATTTAGCTGTTGAAATAGAATTAATAGGCTATCTTACGTTTTGTGGATAGCAAGCTGCAAAGATGATCAGAGCGATCTGGGCGAGAAGAACGATCGCGATAAGAATCAGGTACTGAAATAGAAACAATCAGGTACTGAAATAGAAACAATCAGGTACTGAAATAGAAACAATCAGGTACTGAAATAGAAACAATCAGGTACTGAAATAGAAACAATCAGGTACTGAAATAGAAACAATCAGGTACTGAAATAGAAACAATCAGGTACTGAAATAGAAACAATCAGGTACTGAAATAGAAACAATCAGGTACTGAAATAGAAACAATCAGGTACTGAAATAGAAACAATCAGGCTTTGAAACTGAGGCGATCAGATACTGAAACAGAAACATAGTCTATAGACTACTGCCTAAGAAATCGTAGTGAAACGAATTTTCAAAGTATCTTCTTTGATACACGATGTCGAGTCGCTAGATCGTTCGACCTCAGACCCAGTAGCGGCGCTAGGGGGGCTAGGGAGGGGCTAAGCCCCCTCTAAAAAAGGCCATCCATTTGTTTTACCCCCTTTAGCCCCAAAACTGAAATCTGGCGCCGCCACTGCTAAGACCTGTATAGCATGGAGACTATAATATAGTTATGGATTCGAGACTTAACGACCCTGCAGAGACTCAAGTGCTTTACTCACAGTTTCTCATCGCCATAACTATAGAGCTCCCTCGAGGCGACAACCGGTAGGTCTACTCATAATATTATGTGCACTTATCTACGTTGAAAGAAGGAGGACGCGCAATATCATAATAAGTCTACAATCGTATGGGAGATAACGTGAGCATGTGTACGATGTGCAGAATAGAACATACCAGACAATGATGGTAATGGATATCGTCATCAAAAATCTATGTAGCGCCATCTAAATGGAAACTTACCAGAGTCCCTCTTAAGTCAACCTGTGAATATTATGATGGAAATTCGTGGAAGACATGCATAATTTCATTCCAGTGAGAGATGGTGAGTCAGTGGAAGTGAAAATTAGCTAAAAAATGAAACTGAAGAATACGTGCTGAACACATTCGCTAGGGTCGACAGTTTCCACCGCCTTCTTCTCCACCTAGTTCTCCTCAACTTACTCTTCCACCACCTCCTTCTCCATTCCTCCTCCTCTTCTTCTACGACTTCCTCCTCCACCACCTCTCCATCTTCTCCTCCGTAACTTCTTCCTCCTCCTCCTCTTCCTCCTGTTTCCTTCTCCGATTCCTCTTCCTCTTTCTTCATCTTCTCACATCCTCCACATTCTCCTCCTCCCCTTTTCCCACCATCTTCGCCTTTTTCTCCTCCTACGCTTCTTTCCCCTCTTATTTCTCCTCCTCCTCCTCCACCACCACCTCCTCCTTCCCCACTCCCTCCTCCTGCCAACCTCACTATTCCATTACCTGTTCAGTAAATCATACTCACTACAATCAGCAGACACCTGTTCTCGCAGCATGCTCCGAAGAATCCCATGCCACCAATGACAACAACGCATGATCCGAGAATGATCATGAAGATACCGGCTGCTTTGATGATGTAGTGCGCGTCGCCAAGCACCCTCAGATCTGCACCTCTGTCCTGAATCGTCTGCGCGATCTTGTCAGGAGCAACAACCATGGCGATTCCAAATGCCAACATCAGCAGCCCAAGCAACTAAAGAAAGACGGACGCAAGAACAATGTAGGCATCATTCAATCGATCGATCGATCCCTTAATCAATCAATCAATCAATCAACCAATCAATCAATCAATCAATCAACCAATCAATCAATCAGTCAGTCAATCAGTCAGTCAATCTACCAACCAATCAATCAATCAGTCAATTAGTCATTCTATCAGTCTATGAATGAATGAATCAATGAATCAATCAATCAATCAATCAATTAATCAATCAATCAATCAATCAATTAATCAGACAATTAATCAACCAATCAACCAATCAATCAATCAACCAATGAATCAATCAGTCAGCCAATCAGTCAGTCAATCTACCAACCAATCAATCAATCAGTGAATTAGTCATTCTATCAGTCTATGAATGAATGAATGAATGAATGAATGAATGAATGAATCAATCAATCAATCAACAGATCGGTCAATCAATCAATACGTTTATTTTAGGTTACTGAGCTGCCACAGATGCAATTTACAATATTTCTCAGAGCATTATGGAGATAGCTCGACTCAAAGATAAACAGTTCTGTTGGCCCAGACAGTAATACACCACCGCGCCCTTGACGTGGGGCGCGGTGGTGTAGTGGTGGCGTCGTCGCCTTGAAGCCGGAAGGTTCGAGGTTCGAATCCACCTAGCCGCGTAAGGACCTTGGGCAAGTCCTTCACTCACAATTGCTCAGCGCTTCGGCGTGAAACTCCGATGCAGTGTCCGCTCTGCATTCGGAAGCGCCTCTGAGTAGAGAGAGCTTGAAAGGGCGCTATAACAAGTGCACATACAAACAAATACAAACAAATAAGATTATATTATGTAGGCCTACTTATAAAATTAATAAAGAATGCATGAAACGAAGTTATGGTGATCTTTGATAGGTTAGCACTATAAGAATCTGTTTGGTCTAGCTCGAATGTTATAATTATAAATTATGCATTGTTAAATCGTATGAACAAAATTGCCTGATTCCAACACCTCTCTTTATAATTCAGTTCACGATTATATTCTAATTCACGTTGAAAATTTGGATAATTTAGAGGCATGACAAAATCTTGATATAAAACACCGTTTTTAAGATTGGGACTACTATTATTAAACTGGTTACCCTATTTAAGCGGGACTCTTCTCCTTGGTAACTTGATTTGAGTATCCCATCGCGTCCCGAGCAGCTGTAGGCGTATCATTACTTTTTACGTGATAACAATTTCAACGCCTCCGAATCAATAACTGATTGATTCATAGATTGATTGATTGATTGATTTACATAACAACGTCTAAATCAGACTGATTTAACGCAAGCGTCATGAGTAAGTAAATATATTCTTAAGGAAGTAAGTAAGCAAGCAAAGTGTACAAAGTAAATAAGTAAGGGCTCTTCCAAGCAATATCTTTCGAGCAGAAGAGCGATATTCCGCGAAACTCAGCGACATAACAGGCAGAGTTCTTACTTACTTACTTAGTACACTTACTTATTACGGCATGACGTTGGACATCACATGTATGTTTAACCTTGATAAGTTTGCGCTATATAACCGAGCTATAATTATTGAGTGCATCAACCATGCATAATTATGTCGTCGGTGAAAGACAAGACGGTGAGGGAGACGACTGACAAACCGCCCTCATATACCGAGGTTTAGAAAACGAAGCCGCTCCCCCACCTCCCATTGGCAATCTGAGTCTGGTATTCATGTGCTTTCATCAATATGTGTTTGATGAGCAAGTAAAGCTTACAAGGAAGAAGAAGTTGATGGTCCCGAGGATGAACTTCGCGAAACTTTTACAGCAATCGCCACCGTCACACATCTTGTCGGTTGTTATCCTTCTCGATCAACAGATGACCTACATTGTATGGATGTATATATATATAAACATAATATAATGTAATATAATTATACATACATGTATATATATATAATGTATATATAATGTATAATACCTACATTGTATGGAACGAAAAGAATAACATCCTCAACCAGATCCCGATTACACGCGATGGTCCAACAGGCAGGTAGTATAATGATCGTTCATTCATTCATTCATTTATTCATTCATTCATTCATTCATTCGTTCGTTCGTTCGTTCATTCATTCGTTCGTTCGTTCGTTCGTTCATTCATTCATTCATTCATTCATTATGAGGATTTATATGGCGCTCCTTCCCGGCGACTACTCAGAAGCGCTCCCGACTCCAGCACGACCTTGAAGAACAGATTTAGGAGCTGGACAGAAAGAGGCAGAGTAGCAAGCGCTTTGAGAATCAAATCGGTAATTTCAAATGCGACTTTTGAAAATCAATGTTAGGTCAATTCAACGTAAATACGTATATAATAATATTTCAATAGCAATTGATGGCCTCGACCCATTTCATGTTTTGAATAAATCGATCGTGTCAAATCCTCCGCGACTGCTGTTCGTTTGAATCGACGTAACCACGAAATTCGAGGTTCCCGTGTGCAGACCGTTCTAGAGGAGCAACCCATGACCTTGTGACCAAGGTGAGAATTGCAGGGGCGTATTCCTATAACCCCACAGTTAAGCCTTTAAGGGTACTCCAGCGAAGGAAGAGGGGTCATTTACCTGAAGTTTCGCCAGCAATCAATGAAAGGCACAGGGCTGTTTTTAAGGAATTTTTAGAACTGCACAACCCCTTCTTTCCCTTCCCAAGGCTTCCCAGCCTCCATGGTAAATTACTTCCAATCGGATGACAATGACCTTTTTGCTAGTTTTAACTGCACAGAATTTGTGACAGAAGTGCTTCTACAGCTGCACAAATCCATTTAGAACTGCACATTTTGTGTACAACTGCACGTTAAAAAAAGCCCTGGAAAGGCCTCTTCGTTTCTCTGACCATTTTAATGAATCCACAAGACCCTGACAAAATACCGACATATTCTGGTGACTGACAACGATCAAAGACCGAACCCCGACAGTCTTTCTTCTACAACACAGACCTCGACCCTACTCAGTTTTCTATAAATTGATCGGGTTAGACCTTTCACCACCGATATCCGCTTGAATGAATGACATACCTTTTCAGATACCTTGAATGATTGACATACCATTTCAGAAACCTTGAATGAATGACATACCATTTCAGATACCTTGAATGTATGACATACCATTTCAGATACCTTGAATGAATGACATACATTTCAGATACCTTGAATGAATGATATACCATTTCAGATACCTAGAATGAATGACATACCATTTCAGATACCTTGAATGAATGACATACCATTTCAAATACATTGAATGTATGACATACCATTTCAGATACCTTGAATGAATGACATACATTTCAGATACCTTGAATGAATGATATACCATTTCAGATACCTTGAATGAATTATATACCATTTCAGATACTTTGAATGAATGATATACCATTTCAGATACCTTGAACGAATGACATACCATTTCAGATACCTTGAATGAATGACATACCATTTCAGATACCTTGAATGAATGACATACAATTTCAGATACCTTGAATGAATGACATACCATTTCAGATACTTTGAATGAATGATATACCATTTCAGATACCTTGAATGAATGACATGCCATTTCAGATACTTTGAAAGAATGACATACCATTTCAGATACCTTGAAAGAATGACATACCATTTCAGATACCTTGAAAGAATGACATACCATTTAAGATACCTTGCAAGAATGACATACCATTTCAGATACCTTGAATGAATGACATACCATTTCAGATACCTTGAATGAATGACATACCATTTCAGATACCTTGAATGAATGACATACCATTTCAGATACTTTGAATGAATGATATACCATTTCAGATACCTTGAATGAATGACATGCCATTTCAGATACTTTGAAAGAATGACATACCATTTCAGATACCTTGAAAGAATGACATACCATTTCAGATACCTTGAAAGAATGACATACCATTTCAGATACCTTGCAAGAATGACATACCATTTCAGATACCTTGAATGAATGACATACAATTTCAGATACTTCGAATGAATGACATACCATTTCAGATACCTTGAATGAATGACATACCATTTCAGATACCTTGAATGAATGACATACCATTTCAGATACCTTGAAAGAATGACATTCCATTTCAGATACCTTGAAAGAATGACATACCATTTCAGATACCTTGGATGAATGACATACCATTTCAGATACTTTGAAAGAATGACATTCCATTTCAGATACCTTGAAAGAATGACATTCCATTTCAGATACCTTGAAAGAATGACATTCCATTTCAGATACCTTGAAAGAATGACATTCCATTTCAGATACCTTGCAAGAATGACATACTATTTCAGATACCTTGAATGAATGACATACCATTTCAGATACCTTGAATGAATGACATACCATTTCAGATACCTTGGATGAATGAATACCATTTCAGATACCTTGAAAGAATGACATTCCATTTCAGATACCTTGAAAGAATGACATTCCATTTCAGATACCTTGAAAGAATGACATTCCATTTCAGATACCTTGCAAGAATGACATACTATTTCAGATACCTTGAATGAATGACATACCATTTCAGATACATTGAATGAATGACATACCATGTCAGATACCTTGGATGAATGACATACCATTTCAGATACCTTGAAAGAATGACATTCCATTTCAGATACCTTGAAAGAATGACATTCCATTTCAGATACCTTGAAAGAATGACATTCCATTTCAGATACCTTGCAAGAATGACATACTATTTCAGATACCTTGAATGAATGACATACTATTTCAGATACCTTGGATTAATGAATACCATTTCAGATACCTTGAAAGAATGACATACCATTTCAGATACCTTGAAAGAATGACATTCCATTTCAGATACCTTGAAAGAATGACATTCCATTTCAGATACCTTGCAAGAATGACATACTATTTCAGATACCTTGAATGAATGACATACTATTTCAGATACCTTGGATGAATGAATACCATTTCAGATACCTTAGGACGCACAGTACTTCCCGAGATTTAAATCTCTGAAAATAAACCATCATGCAGATGCGAAACGACTGTAAATGTAATGTAATGTAATGTAAATCTTCTAGAATTTCTGTAAATGCATTATGAATGCATGATGATGGTTGCGCTGTATGTAATATAGATACCTAAACCTGCTGAAAAACGTGAACCGTGTTCTATGTATTATACCTGCAATGTGTCGCCTCTATGCTTTAGCCACTGGAAGGACAATCAATAGAGTTTTAACGACTTATATAACGCAATCCTTGCACAACATAATCCTATTCGTCTGCATGATGTTATGGACAGCGTCATGTGATTTCACCTGAACCGTGAATTCAGTCTACTGTTTGCAGGCAGTCAGCTGTGACGGCTTTTGTGCTTTTTTGTTAAGGTATCATGGTTGTTGGAAGAATGATGGCAGGTCTTCAGTGAAGGGGACAGACAGACGGACGGAAAGACAGACAGACAAGGACAGGGACAAGGACAGGGACAAGGACAGGGACAAGGACAGGGACAGAAACAGAGACTGATACTGAGACAGAGATAGACAGAGATTGACAAGACAGACAGGGCATATAGAGACTGAGAGGCGCATATAAAGGAGAGCAAGACCAACTAAAGACGAGAGTGCGTACGAATTAGTCACATCTTTAGACGTGCATGGCTGAACAAAAATTGCCGAAATCCATTGGGCCATCTATTCAAAAGACGATCAATGCATTAAAAATTACCAAAGCCTCTGGATATATAAGATAGCCAGCTGGCTCAAGTTCAACTTACCAAAATCAATTATTTATAAGGCATTAAAAATCAACCAGGTCCCACGGATAATGAGAGAGTCGTGTCGCAAAACAACATAACGAACTCATCCCGTTGCTAAATCCGAATGCACTTCTTCAAATAGGTTCAGCAGAACTTTTTGTAGCCTATCCACTGTCGTTACATGACGTACCTTTGCGTAGTCTAGCCTATACACGATAGAAAGGCCGCAGCAACGTGGGTGTTGTGGGTGTTTAAACACTACCCGACAGACAGGCAGACAAACACACAGATGCAAGGCAGGCAACCATAAAAACAGACAAAGCCAGAGCGTCTCCTCCATCAAAGACGACTTGCACGGTTGACTAAGAATGCACGCTCGTGCATTGGTCCAACGAATCATAACAATCTTCCAAAGCTCTGACACTCGAGCTGCCCATTCAAACTCTTCTTCTCAAGTTACTTATTCAAGCCATGTCAAAACGCATCTCTTCAGAATTCTTTTGCAGTTATGTTCGCATCGCTTCTGTTGGTTCGAAAGATGCGCTCTTTGACATTCAGATTCAAATGAATACGTGCATACATTCAAACGTAACTTGTTACTGCCTTCCACGAACATCCGAAGTATAAAAATATCGATGGTTCGTAGAAGCCGGACGATATGATTATCGTAAGCTGCACCAAAGGTCTTTCGCATTAGCAGTATAAGTGGGCCCAGGGGCGGATCCAGGGAAGCTATCCGGCCATGCCCCATTTCAAAAGTGCATAGGACGTGCCCCCCCATTTGGTTTTAACAAGCATTAAATCAATGCAGCGGGAGAGAAAAGTAGGATACGACGACTAGAGAGTTAATGGTAGCCTATATTGCCAGAGATTACCTCCACCCGATGACTAATGACTAAAACAAATAATAAAAAAGGTCATCAGTTAATAGTTTGGCATGGAAAATTTTTCCAGACATCTCGACTGAAAAAGGGCATCAGATTTTTTCTTGAAAAATTTGTCACCCAAACATTTCCCCCCTTTCGAAAATTTCTGTAGGCTATCCGCCCCTGTAAGTTGGCCTACTAAGCAGGATTCTGTTTTGGAATTCACCTGCATCTCTGCGCTGCTTGAAGACATCTCTCTCTTTTCATTGGCCTGTCGCGCTGAGAGCACTTCTGAATAGCTCTGCTGTGAGAAGCGCTTTGCAAAATGTTCTTAGACTATTAGATTAGATTAGATTAGATCGTTAGGTTAATTATTAGTCTAGTATCCGCTGCAGTGTGTTTCAATGTCTAACGCAGTCCTTCAAAACAAAAACAGCAAGTCAATGGACAACAAACTGATTTTTGGTGGATCGAAATCCCGTCTCGCAGCCGAAAGATATCTGGCCCCGTCGAACAATAATTATATCTTTAATCTTCTTCCTGTTCGCTCCCGGATTTTTTGTCTTGTTTATTTTATTGTTATCTAATTATCCATGGGCGTAACTTTCCCCGTAAAAGTGGTGGTGACTATTCCTTGGCACACAACTTCTCAGCTCAATTCTTTCCTCGGCTTTCTGTACCTCAGCCAGCGGCGCCCGCAGGCGTACGCACTTACGCAAGTGCGTACAGCAGCGGCGCCGGCAGACGTACGCAAATAGGTAAGTGCGTACAGCGGCGGACAGAAAAGGTATGTTTTGGGAAATTTTTGGTCAATGACTAAAAAAAAAAAAAAAAAAAAAAAAAAAGGTCATCAATTTTTTCGGCGGATAGAAAAGGTATGTTTTGGGAAATTTTTGGTCGATGACTAAAAAAATCATCAGTTCTTTCGTCGACCGAAAATTTTTCCCTGTTCGCCCCTCCATCGAAAATTTCTGTGCGTACAAGAAAAAAATCCTGCGGGCGCCGCTGACCTCAGCGGTGCTCTAACTTCATTTTTATTGTCCCCACCCCGTGTATTAGAGTTGTATTTAGGAGCAAAATTTAAAATATATGTATAGTTTTAATCATGTAATCATGTTGACAAAAAGGCAAAATTGGTCTATAATCCCTGTAAGAAAAAAGCTAACCTATAGCGTTGTGGTGCTGTGGGCTTGTTTTTACTAGAGCAGATTAAAAATATCTGGCTTAATGTTTGTCAAATTCAAGCGCAAATTTTAAGGCCATATCTGTCTTTGACAAGAAGAAGAGTTTTAAAACCAGTTCACACAGATATGACGTGCTGAAAGGAATCAAACATTTTGAAGCTCGACCAGAAATTAATCGTTAGGCCAATATTATTCAGCTCTCCCCGATGTTCAGCTCTATTTTGAGCTCTAGGCTAAAGGTCTACGCTGAGAATTTCTGGCTCACATTTAGACACCGTTTGTTTCAAAAATTATAATAATATACCTAAACAAAAATAATGTTGCATGCTGTAATATGCAAAAAATTTCTGTCGAGGGCAACTCCACGATAATTCCACTCACGGAAAACTAGGCCTATTATAGATCAATATTTAAACAGCTCTTTTACAAATTTTTATCCAGATTCTTCCTATTCTATTCTTGCTGACTCTTCCCCATAGTCTACAGGGTGGCTCAAAAAAAAACGTACCACCGGGGAAAATGCGATATCTTCGCCGCCGATTGAACTTTTTCTGCGAAAATATCCCAATTTGTAGGAGAATGAATTTCCAACAATCCCTGAAAGTTTCATTTGAAACTTTTCATGTTTGCAAAAGTTACAGCTGTTCAAACTTAAAATTTCGTTTTTTCAAATATCCGCGGAAAATTTACGTCACTTGTAGATTTCCATGTCATATGATATCACTTTTCCCTACGACCTCAGCATTCGGTTTTGCAGTTTATTGTAAGGTATAATGAGAGTGTCCACTCTCTGCCTTAACACAAGCTCAAATTCTTTTTGTGAAGCTCAGTATGGCCTTGTTGGTCGGGTCCTGCGGCAACTGACCCCACATTAGCAGCAAGACTTGCTTCAGCTGGCCAATGTTCTCCAACTTGGGATTAAATGTCTTGCAGCGTTCCAGCATAGCTCCCCAGACGTGATAAACAAGAGGGTTAAGGTCTGGCGAGTTTGTAAATCATCTTTGCCAATGCATTTACTTCAGTTGATGTCAATAAGGTAGCGCCATCATAATCAACCTTGCCGTGCGAGCAAGCAGGCGCACTGTCCTGCTGCATAATAAAACCAGATGTTAGAGCATACCTGGTCTTCAATGAGTCTGGGTAAGCGAGTTCAATGATGAGTTTGACATCTAACCTACTGAATGGGATTAATTGCAGTCTTTTCTTGCAGCCGCAACACACGCCGGCATATCTGATGCCGAAACCACGATTTGCTTTGCAAACTTGACCTTTCGATTACCAAGCGAATTTCGTGAAAATCGCGCTTTTTCCGTCAGATCAAGCGACCACTTCCTGCCTCTCTTCCGACATCTGATCTTCGTTACATAAACACGTTTGCAGATAGTCTTCAATGTGCTCAGGCTCCACTTTTCACTGGGTATTTTGCTATGATCACGCGATGTCTCAGTCTCTGTTCATGCAAAGTCCGAGTTCCCATTTGATCTTTTGCAGAAACTTTGCCCATGACGTTCATTGTTTGGGTTCACCAATTGAGACCTTAATCTATAAAATATCACCAAATACCAGCAGATTGCTTCATAAACAGCTTCTTTACAGCTCATAGTGAGGTCGTATGACATCATCATCAATGTGTGTGTGTTGTAATTTGCCAAACATCCTAATGAAATCACTTGTATTGGAGCATGATTCTCCGGATAATTGAAAAAACGAAATTTTAAGTTTGAACAGCTGTAACTTTTGCAAACATGAAAAGTTTCAAATGAAACTTTCAGGGATTGTTGTATATTCATTCCCCTTCAAATTGTGAAATTTTCGCAGAAAAACCCCAATCGGCTGCGAAGATATCGCATTTTCCCCGGTGGTACGTTTTTTTTTGAGCCACCCTGTAATTCAACATTTTGGTGAAGTTACGAAGGTCCCTTCAAAACTTTTGTTAATAACAGTGATTCAAGAAGATTGTGTGCGGCTGTTGGCATGCCATGTACTGCCTCGGAGCCATAACGATTTGTGGTAGAGAATTACTTCGCATTTCCTCCCCAAATTTAAAGTGGTAGGGAATTCCTGAATTCCTTCCCTTCGCCCTTCACTCCTTATGATTTAAGCCATGACTGGTGGACAATGAACACGCTGTGAAGTGTGGACAGTGGAGACCTCTATGGGCTAGCAGCATTGACGCCATTGCAATGCTAATCATGAATAGCCTTTATTATGTAAGACAGCCAAATGCTTTCATGTTTCTAAAAAATATTTCCTTGTCTGACCAAAAAGTGGTGGTGACTGTCACCACCACTTTTAAAAGTGGTGGTGACTTGACACCACCGTCACAATAGAACGTTACGCCTATGTAATTATCTAGATTTTAATTCAAAAACCGATTTAAATTTGGATCTAGATTTAAAGCCGATTTGAGAATTCGATGTCCAGTGAGGGAAATCACCTACGATATTAATATCCCCGTATAATTATAAACTATGAATCCTGAGTTTAACGACAGCTTATGACGTCGCTAGAAATTTGTTTTACATATTAATTACAGCTGTTTTATTATTATATAAGCCAGCAAACTGCTTCTGGTACCTAAAAATATCGATCTTCTGCCCTTATTTATTGAGCGCCTATCAACGGTAAAAGAGGTGTGGAAATATCTCGAACATAATAATATCTCACCGTTCCAACAGAGAGATTATTGATTATAACCAATGCGATCGGTGAAACATTGTAGAATCTGGCTTAACTTCTATTGCGCTCCATGCATAATTATTTTCATGCTGTAGTGGCTGTTAAATTGCGGTTCGTAAGATTGAATAAAAATTAAAAAAGTGTCCTTATGTGCATGTGTGTATGTGTGCATGATTGTATGTATGTATGCGTGTACGTACGTACGTACGTACGTACGTACGTACGTACGTACGTACGTACGTACGTATGTATGTATGACATGCAGCAGCTTCATTCATGACAACATTAGAGTCAACAACTCCAACCTGGGACTAATATCAATATTAATCCCAACTCTAACTCTTTGAATGGGATGTGGTGGCGTGGTGGAATGCTCGGTGTCTTGTGTAGCGACATTGTACTATAGTTGCTCACCCGTAATTTTTGTTTCCTTTGCTCCTAGGTCAAGGAGCTTACTACGCCGCATTCGCCACCTGGCTGGGACATCTTAGGCTAATAAATTATTATAAGGCCTAATAAGATGAGACCATGGGCGGAGTTTGGTTTCCGTTCTTGGATGAGACAGATATTGAAGTCTGATGAATTCGCTGTGCGACGCTCCCATAATCATGTGGAGTAGGCCACAAAATATTACTGTTGTTAAGTATTTGCGCATTACATTGTAACAGGGGGTCAAATGCACACTTGCCTTCTAACCATCATTAGTTATATCCAATTGGTCAATGTCTAATAAGATATATTATCTTGGGCTAATTGTCAATTTGCTTAGACTATGCCTACCTGACTCTCCGGACTTGACCAGCTGCCTATCGATTTTGTTTTGATTAATCGCCTGTGAATAAGCTGGTTCCCGCGACATGGCTTTTGTGGGCGCTGTAGAAGTCTCGATATTACTATTACGATTACGATTAGCCTACAACACAGGTAGGGCCTATGTCCAGTTTTAAGGCAGCTTTAAATGCTCGTATTTGCTTAAGTGTTTCAATCTCGATCTTTCAACTTTCGTTTCTATTGATTTTAAAACATAAGGTCTACCAGAAGCCAAGTTTGCTCACAGATATTAATTTTCCAAACCAAATGGAACCAGTAGACAGAATAGGCTATACCAAATATCAATATGCAATTGTTTACAATGGCTGAACAAATCTCTTGAATTATATTAGCAATCCCAAAATGCACGTAGCCTATACTATTTAGCAACGACGAACAGAAATAACAGCAATAGGTTGTTCATATTGGTTGATTGAGTCTGGTAATAAATTGTCCACCTTTGCAAGTTTAATGCCTAAAACCACAGCACAAAAATAGATTCTGCAGCAGCACTTATATAGCGTCTTCCGAGCACCTTCTGCAAGCTTGCATGACTGTCTAAACGATCCATAGAAATGTGAATTTAAGTATCCAGAAAATAGTTTGAGTCTGAGCGATTAAGTAAGTCACATCGGTGCGTTTAAGTAGGTCACATCGGTGCGTTTAAGTAGGTCACATCGGTGCGTTTAAGTAGGTCAAAGCTTGGCGTTAAAGTACGTCAAAGCATGGCTTTTAAGTTGGGCAAGCTTGACGTTTAGGTAGAGCAAAGCTGGCATAATTATGCTTGCGTTACAAAACCCCCACTGTAGGCCTATCAGTTCTGAAAATATGTCAACAATTTAATGACAGAAGAAAACATTTTATTACGAATCTTGTGAGTATTCTCTTTTATCTTGAAGGTTATAAGAACATTGCTTCACAGGTTGAAATCAACAAACACTTGACGAATAACCACAACAGAAATTACCATAAATGCATTCGACAATGTTCTCACACAATGTTCTCACACTCATATTCAACGTATGGTCTAATTGGTTTTACTACAACTGTTATGGTCCATACAAATTATGTGGGGCAAGAGAATCACGTACATAAGAAATAAGTAGCCTATCGCATATTGGTTCAGAAATCCTTGCCTATCCACCATAGGTTGTCTCAAACTTGGCGGAGTGATCCTTTTGGAATTTGACCCTAATAATGCGATTTAGTGCTTTTTGCCTTTGATACTAGTGTTAGAGAAGTTGGTGATTAATTAAATAACTAATTGACAATAACTTTTATTATCATTATAACAAGACATGCTACATACCATGATACTATTATTAATGGATATAGGGCCTACCTATTGTTCGGTTTCAAGAATATCAGCTACAAGTATGAAACTCGATCACTCTGGCTTAAGATTCACGCAAGAAATGTAGGCCTAGGCTACAGAAGATTGAAAATGTTTACAAAAATATACACTCTTAAAATCAATGTTCTGTGCAGCAAACGACAACAGGTGCAAACAATCTAAGCCATCTGGAATCGTATGAAGTAAAGAGACTAAAATCCTCTTTTAGAAAAGGTGTGCGATGAACTTATATTTTGGAAGAATTTCGATTTTGGCCAGAAATGCTCATAAGAAGACTCGACTGTACAATATAAGTCAAGTATCTTCCCATTTAGGACCCCTACTCATTTATACCGTCCGATCTCTCCATCTCTCCATCTATCTACCCTTGCCAGTCTTCATGGCACAGAGTTTCAAGTGAAAACATAATTATATATGCATAGCCTATATAATATTACAGTTTAAATAATTATGTACATCTGGAGTTTTGCACCAATTAATGGCTTTGCTTTTCCCGCTCTCTAAAGCGATATGGGGCCGTCCATAAAGTACGTCACGCTATTTTTGACCATTTTTGACCCCCTCCCCCCTGTCACAAACTGTCACAAATTTCAGACCCCCCCTAAAGTACGTCACACTTTCGGAAAAAATATTTTTAAACATAACCATTTACCTAACCCTCTAAACCCTAGGATACTATCCCTAATCCCTCTGATAGTGACGCGTGTCCCTAAACGCTTTGATAGTGACGGGAAATCAACTTTTATCCCACCAGGCCGGGTTTTAGACACGCCTGGCCGGGCTGGGTCGGATTTTAGGTACTAAGAACAAACAAAAGAAACAAGAATTTTAAAAATAAATGTGTGACGTCACACATGGCCTGACCCCCTGTCACAAACTGTCACACTTTCTTACACCTCCTCCCCCCCTGGAGCGTGACGTACTTTATGGACGGCCCCTGTTATAATGTGGTATCCAGCAACGTTTAAAAGTTATAGAGTCATTCAAAATGTAGAAATAAATGATTAACCTTGGTAATCCTGAAATTTTCACAGTATAAGCCCTGTCATTAATAGGTCCATGTTGTTGAACTTTTACGAATTACAGTACAAGAAGTTTCATGACAGAGGAGACTGCTTTACAAGCTTACATAATTTTCTATTGACTGCTTATGTATATTTAATTAAATTAATTTAATTCGCTTCGAGAATTTATGTAGCGCCTCTTCAAGAGAACTACTCTCCAAGTAGAAACCCTGTTTTTTGCAAGATCAACCAAACATATCATTGAGAGATTCTTCTAGTTTAGCAAAGTAAGCAAAACGTTTAGTCAGAGATGTCGACAAAAATAGTTAACAGAGATTATAGACAAAATGTAACAACAAGATCATAAATTCATTAAATTCATAGTTGCACGGTTTATTTCTTCGCAATTCTCCACGGACTATACCATGAATTGTTGCATGCTGGAGAAGTGAAAGGTAGCAGGTTCGATGGTGTTGATGGTAAAGTGGTAATTCCGGTGATGACGATGTGGTAGTGGTGGAACTGTTGGTTCTATACGCGGCTGTCTACTTTCCGTTTTGAATGCCACAGATGAGGACGACTCCAAAGATGATGATCAGGACCTGCAATGACAACAATTGATCTTAAACTTTGAACTTTAATCTGTTAACCACATGGGCGGAGTTTATCAGGGGCTAGGGGCTAAGCCCCAGGAAGTCCCATAATCATTTTTTAACCGTGTAAATGGTATCTTTTCCGGACTTGGCCCCCCCATATTAGAACTTCAAAGTAAACTTGACGACTAACAAAGGCCATCAACTTTTTGGAGCCGGGAAATTATTATTTTCCGGCGCGGTTAGCTCTGGACTTAATTTTTCAGCTCCCCCAAGAACGAAACCAGACTCCGCCCATGGTTAGCCTGAATAAAACGCAAAAATCAGAATCAAGGTCAAACCGGGTTAAAGGTCATCAACAGGAACGACCTAACGACATGATGACATCTAGCCTACTTACATGTATTCTTCGTCTACGCATTAGCTACGTTGCAGAAGTTATGAAGCACTTGTTAAAATAAGACAGATTGGAGCAGGAATGTAGGTAGAATGAAAACGAAGGGTTCCCATTTCGGTGGGTTTTCATGATGAATATGGTCGCAAAATACACAGAATCAGCTTTATAAAGTTGGAAATTATTTATTTTTCTCTTTTTAACCTCTAAATTCCCTAAAAACGGATATGAATGGGAGACATGTCAGAGGAGGTACATGCATGTATGCAGAAGGGAAGGCAGGCAATTAAGTCTAGGAAGGTTATGGGTAGGGTTTTAGATGTTTACGATCTTCTTGTAATTTTGTAAAAAGGCCGCAAAGGAAAATTCACTGATGTTGATTGGTATATGCAGGGAAAAATTCCTATTTAGGAAAAGCCAGAACAGGAGGTTCCATTTATCACAAGTCAGAGAGGGTGAACGCAACTTGAAAGTTGAACCCAATGAGAAACAGGAAAAAACAGGAAAAACGTTTGTCTTCAAATAATTTTATAACACACTTTCAACAAATTGAAGAGTCCTGGGACAGCCCATCGTTTCTTGTGTAAGTTCTATTGTTCAGAATGCATTACTATGCTTGGTGAGTAATGAGAAATGTTAGCAACGTCGTGTGACCGTGTCACTTGTTAAGTGTGTTAATTTTGTTTGCACAGTGTCATAATGTGCATACCCGCCTAATTGAGCCCGGTTGTTTAGTGGAGAATAGAAGCCACTACCATAAAGATAAAGTGTTATTGAATTCTACCTTGAAAATTCGCTCAGAAATTCAATGTTAGCCTACCTCAAATGCAATAATTGCAACTGCTATGCCGATAGCAATTCTCGAAGCTTGCATGATCATGTTATCGATGCTGCTGTAACAGTCCTTTGAAACAACAATGAACAATAATTATTGTTAAAGAAGCTACATTGTAGAATAACCCTATGTACCGTCACTATTGTTAGAAATTTACAAAGTTGCTAGAAATCTCAATTTAAATATTAGGTACTTTTCATGTGAATTATTGTCTGAAAATATTATTCCCTTCTCAATTGAATTCAGCATTAGGTCTATCTTTTGAAGCAACAGCGTGGTATTTGAGTAACACTCTAAAGCATAACAACAATTGGTGCTTGACTAAACACCATAAATATAGCACAAGCGTACCGTGAATATTAGTCAGCTCAATTCAGTTTCTGTATTGATCCCATAAAAATGGACCGACAAAAATACAACCACAATAAGTACATGTTGCGATTAGGACTAAACGTAATGTAGTTGACAATAACTTTTATGAGAATGTACAATCATTACTGCGTATATTATTAGGGCGCAACAGGTTACCCGAGTGGAGTGATCCCGCTAGATGCGGTCTATCCATCAAAAACATATTCACTGCGGTACTATAACAAGGAAGGCCTAAAAGTTTAAAAGCCTAAAAATTGGAAACATGTAGGCCTAGGCAGTTGCATCAGGATGCCTTCCATCTGCCTTAACTCAAAATAAGTAGGGCCTACTTAAGTAAAAAAAATACACATAATTAGTTAATAAGGTATTTTATTTGACATTTTTTATTGTGTGTGCACGGATTTGAATATTAAACTGAGCGAGACTTCTGGCTCCGAGAATAGTTTTTGGTATATTGTTCCATGAGAGAGGAGCCTGATAGCCTACGTGTTTATTAAAACTTTTAATTAGAGTAGCCTACTTTACCTTTTCATTGACGTTCGTCAATCCTGTGGTGAGACATTGCGCTAAGCCAGTGAAGCTGTTCTGATCTTTGATGCCGTCGGGAAACTTGACATCGCTCTTTAGTTCACAGCAGGATATTGGGACTCTGGCGTCGATGGTAAGCGCGGCGTTCAGCTGGATCTTTCTCTGATCTGAGTTGTACCTATCGCCTGTGTAGTCCTGCTTACCGTACACACCGCAGCATCGCGCCTGAAGAACGAGAAAAAGACAGCAGATTCAATTTCTCTGGCCATGCCTCACATTATTCATGACACTGGCTGTGTAATTAAGCAACTATCATCGTTATTTATTACGGTAGGCTATTACAGAAATAGACTGAAATTAACTGGTCGCTTATGGAGTGCTACAAAAGTAGGTCCACCACGCGCTGTGACAGTCGCACGTTTATATATGAGTGCCCATGGAATAGTGAATCGAAGAACGGACCATGGAGATCTTTGATGCGAGTAGATGGCGTCTTGAGAAAAGCACCGGCAGGATTGCTACGTGAAACCACCTTACTATCCACCCCAGGTACTCACGCAGCTCTACCATAATGCTCAATGAACTTCACTGACTTCCTCTGACTAGGCTGTCGAGAGCCTATGTATTCGTGCTCGCATACAATTTATGATTCGATCATCCGCACTCTCATCTTTAGGGTTCAGCAGGGACTTTCCACAAATATCTGGTTGACGTTATACTTCGTCCTCACTCAGCTTCCTCCTATCGTCCACATTGTTCATCCAACTGACTTGACCTCTTGGTTCTTCGCTCTAAATATACATGTATATAGAACGGCTCTGGCTCAGTGTCGATCATTTGCCTCAATTGTGCTTCTCGTTGGAATGTGCTTTCTCCTCTGTTCGCTCTACAATTCTGCCTGGCAGTCTCTCTTCTTCCTTCTCTTCTCTCAAAAACCTGCTTTTTCTCGCAAGGCCATGCGTACTATAGGAGTACTTCTGAACGGTTTAACTTACTAGATGAGCTTTATAAATGCTTAAATACAATTTCAATACAATACATACAGTGCGATGTAATCAAGAATTCAAGATAGACATCTATTTAGCCTACTCACACCAAACTGAGTGGCTGCCCAACTGTATCCGAATGAATAATTCGACCCAATGGTCACGGAAGGATAGACTCTCACATCTGCAATGACAAGACAAGAATGGTTACCTATAATAGTTACTGTAAATCTACATAGCGCCCCTTCCACAGAGAGCGCCTCTGAGTAGACTTTTTGAAGGGGCGTTATATAAATTTGCGAAATGAATGAATGAATGAAGAGACTCATCGGCGTCTAGCAGCGTCGGGCATAATTATCGGTATACGCACCTCGCAGTAGTAGGCCTAGTTACAGATGTCCAGGGTTGTCCCTTTCCCAGTGGATTACTTAGGCAGATGACTAAACAAAATTTATATAATTTTATACAGTGCCAGATAAGTGAGGAAGAGAGGCCAAAGCAAAACCCTTCCGAATTGGTGAAACGCTCGTGAATAAGCTGGTGCCCTGCGTTTTCTAGCGGCGCTTTGCAAGTTTGTCTACTAAGATTACGACTTCGATTAGCTTTTCCTGACCCTGAGTGAAATCAATGATCAACGTCTTGTTCATCTCCTTCTGAATATAATCCTTCAGCTGAAAATCAGAGAACACAGGAGGAAGATAGAATTAAAAAAATTATTATAATATCTTCTTCCAGTCGCAAATTGCATTCTAAATATATTACTGTCCTAGTAAAATTGTGCCTGTAGTTAATATGGTTAAATTTACAGGCACCATTTTAAACAACCTATAAAAGGCGAATAACGTTTATAGCCTATCTCAAATTTGTTGCATCTGTTTCCTAAGTTACGGTACATCATGGCTTTTTTGTGAAAGAAATCAAGTAAGTGCCACAAACCCATTGAAATTTTCACATCCATGATCACCAAAGTTTTTCTGTATTCAAGGTGGTTCTGTCATGACCTAGGCTTGTAATTTAAGCGGCAAGTGCTACCCCATAGCAATTGTAAAAAGATGAAATTTTGTTTGCTTTAATTACGGCTTGCATTAAATTAATTAGAGTTTAAATGGAAATTTGAAAGGTTTAAATATAATTAATTACGGTTAAAAATAAAACTAATCACCGTGTAAAATATAATTTTGCCTATCTCAGTTTAGATGGAATTAATCACGGTTTGAATAGACTAAATTACGGCAGGATTTTTTAACGAGAAGTTCTACACAAAATGTGCAGTTGTAAATGAATTTGTGCAGTTGTAAAAGACAGTAGTTACCGTATGCGCAGTGGAAATCATTAGAAAAAGGTAATTGCAGGCCGGTTTACCAGGGCTTTTCTGACGTGCAGTTGTACACAAAATGTGCAGTTCTAAATGGATTTGTGCAGCTGTAGAAGCACTTTTGTACAGTTAAAACTAGCAAAATAGGTAATTGTCCTCCGATTGGAAGTAGTTTACCATGGAGGATGGGAAAGGAAAGAAGAGGTTGTGCAGTTATAAACATTTCTTTAAAACAGCCCTGCGGTTTACCACGGAAGAAGGACATGTGCAGTGAAAAGTAAGCAGGAAGGGGAATAAAAAAAATTCAAGTTGATGACTAAAAAAGGTCATCAGTTTTTTTCGCCGACTTGCGACATTTTTTGTGGAAAATTTTCGCCAAACAAAGTCGCACTGAAAAACTTCCTGGTTGTGCAGTTCTACAATTTTTTTAAAAGCCCTGAATTACGGCGTAAACTGAATTAAATACTTTTCAAACAGAATTTGAATAACTACGGTTTAAAATTAGTCAGACATTAAATAGAATTAATTACTGTTTGAGTCTAATTAATTATGGCCTACTTTTTTCACGAAATTAACAACGTTTTTAACAGAATTAATTACAGCTGGAATGAAATTAATTTAGCTGTTGAAATAGAATTAATTTCTTACGTTTTGGGGATAGCAAGCTGCAAAGATGATTAGAGCGATCTGGGCGAGAAGAACGATCACGATAAGAATCAGGTACTGAAACAGAAACAATCAGGTACTGAAATGGAAACAATCAGGTACTGAAATAGAAACAACCAGGTTGTGAAACTGAGGCGATCAGATACTGATACAGAACAGCGGCGCCCGCAGACGTACGCACGTACGCAAGTGCGTACAGCGCGACGATTAAAAAAAAGGTCATCAGTTTTTTCGGCGGATGGAAAAGGTGTGTTTTTGGGAAAAATTTTTGCTGATGACTAAGAAAAAGGTCATCAGTTTTTTCGGCGACATTGACGACATTGTTTTCCCTGTTCCCCCTCCATCGAAAATTTCTGTGCGTACAAGAAAAAAATCCTGCGGGCGCCGCTGATACAGAAACATATTATACTGCCTAAGAAATCGTATTGAAACGAATTTTCAAAAGTATCTTGTTTGATACACGATGGTCGAGTCGCTTCAGCGTTCGACCTTTAGCAAGGAGAGTATGGGTTCGAGACTTAACGACCCTGCAGAGACTCAAGTGCTTTACTCACAGTTTCTCATCGACATAACATAGAGCTTCTTCGAGGCGACAACCGGTAGGTCTACTCATAATATGATGTGCACTTATCTACGTTGAAAGAAGGAGGACGCGCAATATCACGATATACAGTCTACAATGATCGTATGGGAGATAACGTGAGCACGTCCGATGTGCAGGAAAGAACATACGAGACAATGATGGCAATGGATATCGTCATTAGAAATATATATACAGCGCCATCTAAACGGAAACTTACCGGAGTCCCTCTTAAGTCAACCTGTGAATATTATGATTGAAATTCATGGAAGACATGCATAATTTCATTCCAGTGAGAGATGGTGAACCCGTGGAAGCGAAAATTAGCTCAAATGAAACTACAGAATACGTGCTGAACACATTCGTTATGATCGACAGTTTCCACCACTTTTTTCTCCATCTAGTTCTCCTATACTTCATCCTCCACCACCCCTCCTCTTCTTCTTCCTCCTCCTCCTCCTCCTCCACCATATCCTCCTCTGCCACTTCTTCTTCCTCCGACTCCTTTTCCTGCTTTCCTCCACCCATTCCTCTTCCTCCTCCTTCTTCTTCTCCTCTTTCTCAAACCACCTTCGCCCTTCTCTCCGCCTACGCATCCTCCTCCTCCTTTTTATCCTCCTTCTCCTCCTCCTCCTCCTCCTCCTCCTCCTCTTCCTCCTTCCTCTCCTTCGCCGCCTATTCCTCCTCCTCCTTCTCCTCCTCCTCTTCCTCCTTCTCCTACTTCTGCTCTTCCTCCTTTTCCACCTCCTCCTCTTCCTTATCCTCCTTCTCCTCCTTCTTCCCCTTCTCCTCCTATTCCTCCTTCTCCTCCTTCTGCTCCTCCTTCTGCTCCTCCTCCTCTTCCTTCTCCTCCTTCTCCTCCTCCTTCTCCTCGTCATCCTTCTTCTCCTCCTCCTCTTCCTTATCGTCCTTCTCCTCCTTCTCCTCCTTCTCCTCCTATTCCTCCTTCTCCTCCTTATGCTCCTCCTTCTCCTTCTCCTCCTCCTCCTCTTCCTTCTCCTCCTTCTGCTCCTCCTTCTCCTCCTCCTCCTCCTTCTTCTCCTCCTCCTCCTTCTCCTCCTTCTCCTCCTCCTCCTCCTCCTTCTCCTCCTCATCCATTTTCTCCTCCTCCTCTTCGTCCTCCTCATTCTCCTCGTCATCCTTCCCCTCCTCCAACTCTCCTCCTCCTCCTTCCGCTCTTCCTCCCGCTGCCAACCTCACCTGTTCAACAAGTCATACTCACTACAATCAGCAGACATCTGTTCTCGCAGCATGCTCCGAAGAATCCCATGCCACCAATGACAACAACGCATGATCCGAGAATGATCATGAAGATACCGGCTGCTTTGATGATGTAGTGCGCGTCTCCAAGCACCCTCAGGTCACCACCGCTGTCCTGAACCGTCTGCGCGATCTTGTCAGGCGCAGCAACCATGGCGATTCCAAATGCTAACATCAGCAGCCCAAGCAACTGAAGAAAGACGGACGCAAGAACAATGTAGGCAAGAGTCAATCAGTCAATCAATCAATCAATCAATCAATCAATCAATCAATCAATCAATCAATCAATCAATCAATCAATCAATCAATCAACCAACCAACCAGCCAACAAACCAACCAACCAACCAATCAATTATTCAATCAATCAATCAATCAATCAACCGATCAATCAAATAATCGATCAATCAACCAATCAATAAGTCAATCTACGAACCAACCAATCAGTCAATCAGTCAATCTATCAATAAATGAATGAACGAATGAGTGAATGAATGAATGAATCAATCAATCAATTAATTAATCAATCAACAGATCGAATCTGATCGATCATTCAATCAATCAATATACGTTTATTTTAAGTAATTGAGCTGACAAATACGCAACTTACAATATTTCTCAGAGCATTATGGAGATAGTCTGAGTAGTCCCTTTGAAGAAGCGCTATATAAATTCTTGAATAAATGAATGAATTATGAATAAATGAATGAATGAATGAATGAATGAATGAATGAATATGAATGAATAGCCACGACTCAAAGGTTGATAGTTACTGTTGGCCTGCAAGTAGATAGCAAAATAAGATTATTTTATGTACTTATAATAAAGAATGCATGAAATGAAGTTATGGTGATCTTTGATAGTTTAGCTCTATAAGAATCTGTTTGGTCTAGCTCGAAGGTTATATGTATTGTTAAATTGAATGAACAAAATTAGCGCTGTAATATGCCAAAACAAATTTTTGGCAAGTGCAACGGCCTCTGTTGTCACAGGCCCTCGTCAAATTTGGATCCATCCATCCATGAACAGAATTGTCTGATTCCAACACCTCTCTTTATAATTCAGTTCACGATTATATTCGAATTCACGCTGAAAAATTGGATATTTAGTGGCATCACAAAATCTTGATATAAGACACCGTTTTTAAGATTGGCACTACTATTATAAAATTGGTTGCCCTAATTAAACGGGACTCTTGTCCTTTGTTGGAATATCTCATTGAGTCCCGAAAAGCTGCAGGCCTACCATTATTTTTTCTACGTGATATCAATTTCAGTGCCTCTGAATCAAAAACTGATTGATTAACAGATTAATTGATTGATTTACACAATAACGTCTACATCAGATTAATTTTACGGAAACGTCATGAGAAAGAAAATATATTCTTAAGGAAGTAAGTAAGCAAGCAAAGTGTACAAAGTAAATAAGTAAGAGCTCTCGCAAACAATATCTTTCGAGCAGAAGAGCGATATGCCGCAAAACCCAGCGACATACGTAGGCAGAGCTCTTACTTACTTACTTAGTACACTTACTTATTGCGGCACGACGTTGCAGTGACGGATCCAGAACGCTTCGAAGGGGGGGAGGTCAAAATTGTCGGTCATGGGCCATGATAAATTTCATCGGAAAATCTGATGACCTTTTTTTAGTCGTTGGTCCGATTCTCACGGAAAATAGACCATTTTATCCGCCCAAAAAATTGACGACCTATTTTTTTAGTCATCATAGACTACTTTTGTAAAGGGTCTGCGAACTGATGGGGAAGGGGTGGGGCGGGGCACGTCCACTTACCACGCCAAAGTGGCTGGTGAAAAGTAAGGAATTTTCTAAATGCGGGGGCCATGGCCGGATTGCCATGAATAGTTTGCGCTAACCGAGCTATAATTGATTGAGTACATTGATCGTGTATCTGTCGGTGGAAAGACGTCTGACAAACCGCCTTCCTATGCCGAGGTTAAGAAAATGAAGCCGCTCAACCCCCCTCCCATTGGCAATCTGAGTCTGGTATTCATGTGCTTTCGTAATTTATACGTGTTTGATGATTAAGTAAGTAAAGCTTACAAGGAAGAAGAAGTTGATGGTTGCGAGGATGAACTTCGCGAAACTCTTACAGCAATCGCCACCGTCACACATCTTGTCTGTTGTTGTTGTCCTTCTCGATCAACAGATCACCTACATTTATAGATGTATACACAATGTATATATATATAAACATAATATAATATAATATATACATGTGTATATATAATGTATAATACCTACATTGTATGGAACGAAAAGAATAACATCCTCAGCCAGATCCCGATTCCACGCAATGGTCCAACAGGCAGGTAGTATAATAATCGTTCATTCATTCATCCATTCGTTCATTCATTCATTCGTTCATTCATTCATTCGTTCATTCGTTCATTCATTCATTCGTTCGTTCATTCGCTCATTCATTCATTCATTCATTCATTCATCCATTCGTTCATTCATTCATTCGTTCATTCGTTCATTCATTCATTCGTTCGTTCATTCGCTCATTCATTCATTCATTCATTCATTCGCTCATTCGCTCATTCGTTCGTTCATTCGTTCGTTCATTCATTCGCTCATTCGCTCATTCGTTCGTTCATTCGCTCATTCGTTCGTTCATTCATTCGCTCATTCGCTCATTCGCTCATTCATTCATTCATTCATTCATTCGCTCAATCGCTCATTCGCTCATTCGTTCATTCATTCATTCATTCATTCGTTCATTCGCTCATTCGCTCATTCATCCATTCATTCATTATGAGGATTTATATGGCGTTCCTTCACGGCGACTACTCAGAAGCGCTCCCGACTCCAGCACGACCTTGAAGAACAGATTTAGGATGTGGACAGAAAGAGGCAGAGTAGCAAGCACTTTGAGAATCAAATCGGTTATTTCAAATGCGACTTTTGAAAATCAATTCAACGAAAAATAAAATTTCACATAATATTTCAATAGGAATTAATGGCCTCGACCCATTTCATGTTTTGAATAAATCGATCGAGTCAAATCCTCCGCGACTGCTGTCAATTTGATTCGACGTCACCACGCAGTACGAGGTTCCCGAGTGCAGACCCCGTGCTAGTGCAGCAACCTATGACCTTGTGACCCAAGGTGAGAATTGCAGGGGCGTTTTCTTATTATAACCACACAGTTAAGTCTTTGTTTAAAGGGCATCCCAGCGGAGGAAGGGGGGTCATTTACCTAAAGTTTCTCTAGCAATCAATGAAAGCCTTCTTCGCTTCTCTGATCATTTCAATGAATCCACAAGACATTGACAACACACCGACATATTCTGGTGACTGACAAGGATCAAAAACCGAACCCCACAGTCTTTCTTCTACAACACCGGCCTCGACCCTATACTCAGTTTTCTATAATTTGATAGGGTAAGACCTTTCACCCCCGATGTCTGTTTGAGTGAATGACATACCATTTCAGATACCTTGAATGAATGACATACCATTTCAGATACCTTGAATGAATGACATACCATTTCAGATACCTTGAACGAATGACATACCATTTCAGATACATTGAATGAATGACATACCATTTCAGATACCTTGAATGAACGACACACCATTTCAGATACCTTGAATGAATGACATAGTTTACCATTTCAGGTACCTTGAATGAATGACATACCATTTCAGATACCTTGAATGAATGACACACCATTTCAGATACCTTGAATGAATGACATAGTTTACCATTTCAGATATCTTGAATGAATGACATACCATTTCAGATACCTTAGGAGAACAGTGATTTAAATCTCTGAAATAAGCAGATGCGAACCGACTGTAAATGTAATGTATTGTAAATCTTCGAAAATTTCTGTAAATGCGTGAAACTCCGATGCAGTGTCCGCTCTGCAGTCGGGATAACCCCTGAGTAGAGTGCTTGAAGGGGCGCTATAACAAGTGCACATACTTCCCAGTACTATAAACTAACGACAGCTTATGACAACAGAGGCCTCTGCCGTCGCCAGAAATTTGTTTTGCATATTAATTACAGGTTTTTATTATTATAAATTAGCATCCTGATCCTCGTACCTAAAAATATCGTAGTACTTCGGGCTTAACGACACTTTTTCATATCGAAGAGGATTAGTGCCGGAGGCAGAGTACAACCTCACACTCCACGTTTATATTGCGACCGAGCCACCCGCAGTAAAGATCCGAGAAATTAATCTCTGGTAAACCGACCGACCGGGGAATCGAACCCGGGCCGCCGGCGTGGCGAGCGGGCTGCTAACCCACTCGGCCACTGAGGATCCTCACCTAAAAATATCGATCTTCTGCTCATATTTATAGGGCGACTATCAATAGTAAAAGAGGTGTGGAAATATCTCGAACATAATAATATCTCACCGTTCAATTATTGCTTAACACAGAGATTATTGATTAACCAATGCGATCGGTGAAACATTGTAGAATCTTGCATAACTTCTATTGCACTCCATGCATAATTATTTTCATGCTGTAGTGGCTGTTAAATTGCGGTTCGTAAGATTGAATAAAAATTAAAAAAGTGTCCTTATGTGCATGTGTGTATGTATGCATGATTGTAAATATGTATGCGTGTACGTATGTATGTATGTATGTATGTATGTATGTATGTATGTACGTGTATGTGTGTGTGTATGTATGTATGTATGTATGTATGTATGTATGTATGTATGTATGTATGTATGTATGTATGTATGTATGTATGTATGTATGTATGTATGTATGTATGTGTGTATGTGTATGTGTGTATGTGTGTATGTGTGTATGTATGTATGTATGTATGTATGTATGTATGTATGTATGTATGTATGTATGTGTATGTGTGTATGTATGTATGTATGTATGTATGTATGCATGCATGCATGTATGTATGTATGTATGTATGTATGTATGCATGTATGTATGTATGTATGTATGTATGTATGTATGTATGTATGTATGTATGTATGTATGTATGTATGTATGTATGTATGTATGTATGTATGTATGTATGCATGTATGTATGCGTCCATGTGCCAGGACACATAATGTGACGATCTTAAGTGGTTAACAAAGGCGTCACTGTGGTTAATTCGTTCTCAGCTATCACCAAAGTCTCCATCCTGACCCAGTTGCATCAACCGATCAGCCAACAGATATCGATTACTTCATAGCATATCGATTACTGCACTGGCGTTTTCCCAAGCAAACATAACATAAGCAAACTGTGTCCCAGATACGAGTTGAGCAAAACCCAAACCATTATTTATTAAGATTATTTATTCATTATATCTTGTCGCCTCGGGAAAGTTGATGGACCAAACAATAGTTATTTATGCCATTCAACATTAATTTTATCTAAAAAACATCGAGAAAAAAATTATCTCATAGGACTATTAATAGGCTGATCTACGACGAAGCTATAAAAGAACGACGCCATATCCCAAAGGTTCTTATGAGGAGTTTATACGATTGCACAACCCATTCTTTCACTTCCCATCCTTCACGGCAAATTACTCCCAATTGGGCTACAATGACCTTTTCTTACTATTTTTAACTGAACAGAACTGCTTCTACAACTGCTCAAATCCATCTAGTGCTACACATTGTGGATTGAACTGTGTGATACAAAGACCTGCTGCAATATCCTAACTGCTACTAAGTTAGGAAAGAATTGCTAACAAAACTACAAAATCGTGATCAATTGGATGATTAATGATTATGCAAGCAATTGGCACGCAAGGTGGCCACCGTCCAGCGCATAGAGACTGGCTCCAGATCATTCTGACATGAAGCTAATGTGTGGGGACCTAAATTAAATTTCTCATCGCCATAGACTGATCGTTGGTCTGATAGTGACGTCTAGCAGCAGTAGTCGATCATCATAAACGTATTCATAGTGGTAGTAGTAATACTTTTAGTAGCAGTAGTAGTTGCTGTTGTTGACTTGTTGTTTTTGTAATGGTAGTAGCAGTAGTTGTTGTTGTTGACTTGCTGTTATTATAGTAGTAATAGTTGTAGTAGCAGCAGCAGCAGCAGCAGCAGCAGCAGCAGTAGTAGTAGTAGTAGTAGTAGTAGTAGTAGTAGTAGTAGTAGTAGTAGTAGTAGTAGTAGTAGTAGTAGTAGTAGTAGTAGTAGTAGCAGGAGTAGCATTGGCAGTAGTAGTGGTAGCGGTAGTAATACTAGTTTTAGTTGTTTTCGTTGTAACAATAACATTAGCAGTTGTTGTAATAGTAGTACTATTAGTATTAGAGTAGTAGTGGTAGTAGTAGCAGTGGCAGCAGCAGTGGTAGTAGTATTTGTTGTAGTAGTAATAGTAGTAGTAGTATTTATAGTAGTAGCATTTGTTGTGGTAGTAGTAATAGTAGTAGCATTTGTTCTGGTAGTAGTAATAGTAGTTGTATTTGTAGTAATAATATTTGTAGTAGATTCATCATGATCATCATCATCATCATCGTCATCGTCATCGTCATCATCATCTTCATCATCATCATCATCATCATCATCAGCAACAACAACAATAACAACAACAACAAAAACAACAACAAAAACAACAACAAACTTATCATCATGGTCGCAGCCGTGGCTATGCGTTAAAAAATCCATAAGATCAGTGTGCGTCAAAGAGCTAACGTGTTTTCGTCGTGCGTGGGATCTCACGGAAGTTGAGACGAGAAAATTATGTATACATGTACCATGCAGTTAGTCAACTCATTAGTTTAAGCATACAAGGAAGTTCTTGTCTGAATCAGCATTTGCCTTAGGCCCTACATGTATTTAGACCGATTCATTTGGTAAAACTTTTTTAATTCCACTCTTTCGTTCATTCACCATACGAGACACGATAGCCGAGTGGCTAAAGTTCGTTTTTTATATGCAGATCGAGATTGAATCCCCGCTGCTCTTAGATGTAATTACTATGTAGGAATCTTAAGAACCTTAATGGAAAACTTTACCAATAATCATAGGCGGAGACCTGGACCGAGAATTGGGGGGGGACCGGAAAGACGGGAGATTTTCCGAAAAATTTCTGACGACCGGCGAAATCTGGAACAAAAAATTGTATTTTCGCCGCTGAAAAAGTTGACGACCTTTTTTTTTTTTTTTTTTTTTTAGTCATCCGGCCAAAATCTCGACGAAATTTTCTATTTTCGCCGCCAAAAAAAGTCTTGACGCTCAAACATTGGGGGGGGAACAAATGCATGGGCCGTCCCCAACACTTTTATTGAGGGGACCGTCCCCCGCTGTCCCCCCTAGGTTTCCGCCCATGCCAATAATATTGTTCAACACCAGAGATTGGAGGTTGGTCTGCACGTAAATAAGTAAAGTAAGTAAGCAAGTAAGCAGGCGCGAAAGCAGATAAAGTAAGTGAGTAAGAATAGGTCTATAAATATATAAAATAATAATATTACAGTATCTTTGGATATCCAGCTCATCGATAGATAAAGTACTTTTGTAGCATCTTTTATACCAACGATAAAAGACCGTCTGCGAAGATTAGTCATTCAAGAACAATGAGCCTCGATTTTTACAATCCTGAGGGAGGATAATAAAATATCCTATTTGAGGAATAATAACAATTCCAACGATGGATGAATAGAAAAAAGACTATTTATCACAAACACTCAACTTAATGGTCGCTTTCTCTAAAAGCTTGTGATGGCAAAGAATGATAAGAATTTCAAACAAACCTTAATTCATTCGTCGAAGTCTCTTCCTTGTAATGCCGACACTCGAAGTTTGAATAACTCTTTCGCTCTCTTGATAGAGTTAAAATTTAATCTTTAGCTCTGTCGATTCTCATACAATGAAAAATAATATCCTCACTTTCTCGGTAAAAAATCTAGCCTATATTTTCTTCTCCCACGGAGAACTCCTTTTCTGATAATTATAAGTATTCTAGCCTAAGTTTAAAGTTGCATCAGAATTCAAAAGACGCAGAAACGTGTGCACACATCGATGCAGTAGACGTGTTATGCTCGCTGGCATTTACGGGACTACACTTGTCTCGTGTCGAAAGCAGTTAATACAAACATACAAACGTCAAAGCCAACGGACCTGCAAAGGAATTGCATGCGGTCTAATGACGGAGTCAACCGCACAGGCCGCAGTAAAATATCGATCTGAAAGAGATCTATAACGTGTTGATAGCGATTTGGTCTGTTAGGCCTTTTGTGGCCGACGAAACCATTGAGGAGGGGAGAGGGGCTTTAGCAGCCGAGCTGAAACTAGGACTTAACGATGGTGTGACTCAACCCGTGTTATGTTTCACATGGTCGGTTTATATTTAGTTATATTATCCTCCAGTTTACATAATTTAATGCTGGCTTTGTAACGATATGATAATTCTTAACATTAAGGCAATGAAGATGATGACTAAAATAAAAGGAATGGCATCATCATCAACAACAACATCAACGACTACTCTACTACTAAAACTACTATTATTACTACAATGAGACTACTACTACTACTCCCACTACCACCACCACTACAGCTACCACCAATACAACAAGAACAACTGCTAATAAAACTACTACTACGACTGCTACTACTATCGATGATGATGGCGACGACGACGACGACGACGACGACGACGATGATGATGATGATGATGATAACGATAGTAAGTGTAATAATAATAATAATAATAATAATGATAATAATAATAATAATGATAATAATAATAATAACAGCATCACCACCAGCAACAACAACGCCAACAGTAACAACAACAGTACCAATTGTGTTTGAATTGCTAGGCGCACCAACAACCATACACATCAAGAAAAGGAAATCCCCAAAACAAACCCATCAAAATGATCACCCCACCGACACCACCGACGACCTTCCCCTACGACCTTTGGCCTACTTCACCAGCCAACACAGCAGCTTCACCATCCACACATCCACACATCCACTGAAGCTGTCGTTTAAAGCCATGATGATGTTGATGATCAACTCTGGTCGCAGCTGTAAACAAACATCTGTTGCCCCTGGCAACCGCTTGCGTGCAGGTAACAAACACAGCCAGGTAGGCGTATACACTGCCCCACTGCATACAAGTCATGTATAATCGATATATGGAAGAATAATTTAGGCGATCCACCCATCGCTATGATTAAGAGTCTGGATAATAATATGATAAACAGGAACAAAGGGCGCGCTGGTGCATGACCAAACATTAGGAATTATTTTGGCTGCTGCTGCTTAGCATAGCATTTGAATAGTGAGCCATAAACTTTAGACATTGGACTTGTGGTTGCACAGCGGCCACTCCAGTGAAAATAGTCTCAGGCATGCCATTGCCTAGTGTCGGTTTCAAGAAATGCAAAAGAGGGGGGTGTATGTTAAACCTTTGAAGGTGAGGTATGTGGGTATGACACATCCCATGACTATTCTATAATAATTATATGTACATTACGCTTTTAGTGGAAACGTTAAACCAGCAGTAGCGTAGCCAGGATATTTTCATGCGGGGTTTTGCTTTTTTACCTTGCCGGATACCCTTTCTGAAACCATGCACCCGACCAGTATTACAGTAAATAAAAAGGGAATAAAGTAACAAAGGGAATAGAGTAAGAAAAACAATTGTTACTACAAGCAATTGTTTTGTTTTTTCTTATTTAAGAATTTTAAGTGGATAAATAACCTTTAAAAGAACTTTTTTCCTAGGCCAGTGGAGGGGGTTTAGCCCCAAAACATCCAATGGCTACCCACTGTAAAGCAACTTAGATTATTTTTGTCCACATTAGTGAATACAAAATTCAGACATTTAACGACAATTTCAGGTATTTTCAACGAACTAGCTTTTTGCTGCATAAAATGAAATTGTAAATTTTTAGTAAAACTAGTTTCATCCTTCATTCGATTAGCAAACGAATGTGACTTTCACACGTTAATACTGTGTGTAACTGTGCATGCCTTGTATTGAGAAAGCCGACAAAAATATGATGACCAAAACATTCCATGTTGCACTTGAAATATTGCCTATTCGTGCACTTCATAATGTTGCTAATGAAAACTTCAAATTGCACGTGCTAAGTAGATATTGGATCGTAATTAGTTCGCCTGCCAGCCATTTCAATAAGGATTAAAGGTTATTTTTTCATGGTAATCGCATGTTCAGCTGATAATTGGCCATAAAAGAATAGTTTAGCTCATGATTAATGTTGTCCATTTGATATCGCGACTTGCAAATAAAAAACATGTATTTTGTGCATGTCGTAACCGCACACGTTCCATTAATGGTTCCCCCGAATCACCTCACTTTCAAAGGGTCAGTGTCCGACGGTCCGTGGTAGCCATAAGATATTGCCGAGCACTAAAGTTTTTCTTTTCGTGTGCTGGACTATAAATCGAGAATAATTGCTGGCTTCAAGTTCTTGTCGGGACATGACACGTGTGCCATAATATGGCACAATATCTGCTCCACCTGCGTTAATTCTTAGTCAACTCAGCTACATGTATGATAAGCACACTGGCATTACAGTGTTACACTGTCGGTGAGTAGGACAGGCGGCAAGGAAGAGGATTGGCCACACACTCTTTGTGGCAGGGTTAAGAAATGACGACGTCAAAGCAATCATACCATTAACCTCAAGCCAGCTAAGGAGTCTGCACGTACCGGTAGTCTTCTTCTCAATTTGTTCAATCACCCTTTACAAATCTCGTCATGTAGGCTACAATGATCAGTTGCTGGTCTCAACTGGTCGGAGAAGATGAGAGAAGTCCTGTCAAGCTTCGCATACGACAGATTATTGCATTCAACTGCATTGAAACATTTATTTCATAAAACGTCTAAATTAATAGGATGAACTGTCCAGAGGTGCTTCCAGTGCGCATGACCGCGAGAGAAGAAATCGGTTTTGAGAAACACAAAAATAATGAGGAAGAGAGATTACCAGCTCGCACTTGAGATTGAGTATCGATGGCACAGCGTATTGCAAAGAGAGGACCGATTGAGGTAGCCTAAAGGACTTGGACTGGATCATAGCTGTTCTAGTATATCTGTGTGAAGAGCAATATGGATGAAGTCACGAGGTCTGTACACACATGTGTACTACACAGTGTACACTGTACAGTCCCAAACCGGGATTAAGCTGGAATGCTACACTAATGATCTTCGTTATAACACACAGTGTCGTTATGCGGAAACTACATGCAGGCCTATTACTTGGCCTGCTAAGCCTGTTAATTTCTCCTCTCTACAATACAATACAATTAGCCTAGTAATTTATAACGCGCTTTAACAAAAACAAGTCTTGCCCTCGCCTCTTTGGATTTTTACCTGGAACTGATTATATGTTGACTAAATGCCTGTGTATAAGCTGATTTCGATGTTTGGATAAGTTGAATTCGACATTTCGACATTGTATAAATTTCGAATGATTGTGATTGTGATTCGGGTCGTTGTCTCGTTTTGGCCACCACACAAGAATGTGATGCGTGCATTTGGTAATGATATTTGCAGCAGTCGTATTGACAAGGAAAATTCGAAATATCCTATGATAATTAGGCCTATTTGCCTGCCACTGTATAATTTGCATAGTCTATATGTATGCATGTTACGAGTGCAAATATTCTTTATATTATTGCCTACGCTTTTATTAGCATGTCGTCCGGTTTGGGGGCTGAATCCTCGCGGAGGAAATTTTCAATTTTCATCCGCCAACATTTCTGACGACTTTTTTTAGTCATTTTGGTGATTTGGTCGAAATCTCATGGATGTATTATTCAAAAAACTGGATGGCCCTTTTAAGGGGCTTAGCCCCCGGATGGCCTTCCCCTCTGGCGCCCCCACTGATACCAATGAATAATCATCATATACATGCTTATTGAATATGGAGTGCATAATATGCATTCCGTATATATAATTATATATATTGTATTATATATATCCGTATATATTATATAATGCATATTCATGTAATCTGCTGCAGTCATGTTTTATGTGGGCCAGTGCTAATTACTGGATGTGTTTACTTGCCAACCATGCACGGTCTGTGGCGACTGCAGTGTGGTCTGTCTGCGTCCATGGCAGCAGAGACAACATACTGCTGCGGTAAACAGGAAGCCAATCGTGATTAACGCCAATTCTGTTGACGTACTGAACAGACGACAACGTGAATGCGGACAGTAGACAGCGTGTCCACGGTTTACATCAGTCACCAACGCCACCAATCCCATCAACACTCGTTAGAAGGGTTCATGACCTGCCTGTGGCCTAAACGACATAGGCTTCAGGCTGTAACTATAGGCCGCAGTTCCAATGCATATGACGCTAGTTTCCGGTTTCGTAGTCTTTACTACCAGCTTCCATGACCTATTGAAATTTGGGACTTTACGCTGGCTCCCTGCCCGGCAGAGCATTCAGCATGGGATAGTTGCTCTGGTGCGGCAATGTCAGCTGGGTCTCGCCTCACACTAGCTCCGACAACCTCGTTGCCCATTGCTGTCCCTCAGAAGAGAAGGGTGCTCTTGGATTCTGTGCACGAACTGCAACTTACTGTGTGGACTCGAGCCTTTTCCGTGGCGGCCCAGAGACCTGGAATGGGTTTATTACCAGTCCAGGAGCTATGTCTGTTTCCTATGGAGTCCCATTGACTACTCTCACGGATAACCCTTCTAACTCAACGCATTTGATCCTGATCATATGGTAACTCGACCCGGACCACCACGGACTACTCTCACGGACAACCCTTCTAACTCAACGCAGCGCTCGTGAATAAGCTAGTGCCCCGCGCTTGGCTTTCGAGTGGCGCTTTAGAAATTTCGAGTTTACGATTACGATTACGATTACGATTATTACGTAGCCTACACAAACAATCGCACGTTGACCAGATCATCATGTTGCAACTCGTAGGCCTACATTTTGCGAACTCTCACATGCGTAGGTCTACGTTCAAATTAGTTTTACCCCTTCGCCCGTTTACAAAAATTAATTTTGCTAATATCAGCTATAAAACAATCATTTACCGTTGGCTGCTATTTTTAAACATCCGTAGTCGTAGATGCCAATACATAAAATACCGAGTCATCAACTCATAAATAATTATTATGATCAGCTTCTCCAGAGGTAGGCTAAATTATAACCAAAAATAGGCCTATTATCGTGGATGCGTCAAATGTCAAATAAGCTTTAGGGCTTTTTTTATAGGCATATTATAGATATCCTGGTCAACGTTTAGCAGAAGTTTTTAGTTTTTAAATTTTGAGAACAAAGTAGGCTAACAGCAATTTAGCAGGGCTGTTTTTAAGGAATTTTTAGAACTGCACAACGTACCCTTCTTTCCTTTCCCATCCTCCATGGTAATTTAAGTTGCTTCCAATCGGAGGACAATTACCTTTTTTTGATAATTTTAACTGTGTAGAAGTGCTTCTACAACTCCATTTAGAACTGCACATTTTGTGTACAACTGCACGCTTAAAAAGTCCTGCAATTTAGAGGCAAAAGCTGTTGTTAAAGCACAATCAGATTGCATCATATTGCGCATTAATGTTGACTGGAGAACGCCTCTGAGAGTGAGAGGGCCCCTTATAAAGAGGCGCTATAGGCTAGCTTATCGAAATGAATGAATGAATACAGAGCCTGAGATAGAGAAAATGCGACTGTCGCGAACAAGGACATCATTTCAAAATAAGCAGGGAAATGTTTGGACACTATGGCCTAGACTAGTAGCTTACCAATCTTCCCGACGATATTTTAGACTTTTCAAGGAAAATATTCTGGCATTTTTCTTTTCCTTTTAATTTTCTTGCTTTTAAGATCTATCCGACGACGGTCATTAGTTTTTAACGCTCATGGGAACGCAATAGCCTATTAACGATGACTTAATTGTAACTTAGGCCTACGTAGGCTACGTACGTCACTCACTAACAAAGAAATGAAATATTCATAAATAGGTCATTGCATAACTTATTCACCGTGCACCAGTCAGTGTGTGTTCTTTAAAGCTCAATGTAGGCCTATACGCATATAAGCAATGCATAAACTGAGACAGTGACGCAAATACGGAGTTACGGACCCCACGGTATTTTTTATTGGAGTCCCATGGACGCATCGTTAACTTATTTGTGCGTCCATCCACAACTTCGGTGCGTCCATGGACGCACCACCTTTATTTTTGTGCGTCCGGCGTCAAAATTTGTGCGTCCCGGACGCACGGACGCACACTAACGGAATAACTGATTGAGAATCTGAATAGTTGTAGCGAGACAATAATCAGATCTTAGTAACAGTTTATTTATTTATTTAATAATATTCATGACTAACTTTATTAGAACTGTTCTTCGTGAATGATCTTCATCGTCAGGTGCTGGATCTAGATTTTCGAATTCTTCCTCTTTATCTGTTTGCTTTGCTCCGTCGTCAATGGCTGTAACTTCAGTGCAACGACACTGTGCGATAGCAAAGATCTTTAGCCCCCTCCCCTTCATGTAGGCTTGGGACTGGCACTTTAAGAGCGCCAGCAGTATCGGAGTAATTTCTAGCTTCATTTAGTTCTGGCTTTAAGACCTACTTAACTCCTTGAAATCTGCTTATATCCACCGTTGTATGCCTTGCCTTACAGACTGATCTACTTAATGTTGATCTGATTATGGCTTCGTTTTGAAGCGCCATCGCTTGATGGCTTCTGTCTTAGACGCTGGCGCAATAGAAGTTACTAATTATGATTGCATTACTTAGCATAATTATAGTGCCACAGTGCAATTTATTAATCTCACTATCCAACGAATTGCAAATTCATCCAATATGATCGCATCTCTATATTTGCAAATAACAGGGAACAGTGTTAATCGACGAAACGCAGCAGATGGGAAAGAGCAGAAATCGTTCAATTCGGCGCAACTCTATTGGATATTTCCCTACTTTAAAAGTCCAGAGAAAACCCGCATGATGTTTAATGGAGATAAAAAAAATCACATCTTAAGGAAGAATGAAGAACACAAACGAATTCATAAATAATGACAATGTGGAGCGTTTGTTCATCGTCCATCTTGTGGTTTCTGGTTTGTTTCTTAGACTATTATAGGTTATCGTCGCAGTTTTACTTGATTTGTGTTAGGGTGAACTAATATAAAGTCGGACACTTTTTCTTCTGACCGACGCCACACCGTAATGGAACGTCATATATACAAAATTTAAAGTTTATTGTATAACTTATCATCTCATTCAATTAATGCAGTCATTTAGACCTGGCCAATTCTATACAAACTCGACCAGGAGTGTGCCAAGTACAGCGAGCTGACTAAATTTGACTTTTCGATTTTTCAGGTAAAGCTGGACACTTTGCTTGGTAAACTCGGACAACATAATATGCCTATTTGATCTTATGTTGTTAGAGTCGGACAATCAATAAACTAACCGATTTTCATCAAAATGTGCCTAATTTAAGAGTAACAAAACAATGAACATTGAAAAACTTGAATAAATCAACCAAACGTCAGTAGGCCTATCTACATTTATTATAAAGGTTGCACTAAGGGGTCTACTAAATGTTCAATCACAATCATCACAGGCCGCCACTCTATTCGGTCCAACAATGTTTGTAACAGTTGACAGAACATTTAAGAGCCGTTTGCAAGACCTTTATTAAGCAACTCGGTGAAGGCTGTAGCAACGTAAGTGACCTAGACTAGGCCTACTATGGGACCTTCGTACCAGAAGACTTACGCATACAGGCAGGCCTATACCCAAAATAAACTCGACTAATGGCTCGATCCACGAAAAGTCGAATAGGACATGAACTTTTCTAATTTCTGAAACATTCCAAACAAGTGAAAATATATTCATCATCAAAGACCCCACATTCTTCTGCGTATACTTGGGGTAAAACCATATGTAGCGTCGACCTTTACATTTATACCAATGGTATGGTGAGAATTGCTGTGGGAGTAATAGGGGTTCAACCCCCCCCCCCACTAGTCTTTCTTAGGATCCCATAGTAAAGTCCTCATTGCACACTCCAACTCCGCATATATCGAAGTCTGAATCCCACTTATTTTTCTACACTTCTCATTCTGACCTCTTAGGATCGTAAAAATTGCCATATTTAGGCATAGGTTAATGATACACATAAAGCAGTTTCCATCGGCCTTTAATATCTCTATATTTTTGTTAATCTTTTTGCCCTGGTTTTGCTATCAGGCATGTTGTCGTGAAAAGATAACAGATATGAAGCATTGACATGGACCTTGTTTGTCAAAGTCGGACGCATTTCAGCAGGTGTAATAAGTTTGTCCGACTTTGACACACGCATGTTAAATATCCGTGTTTCAAAGTCGGACAAAGTTATGGCAAAGTCGGACACATTTCAGCAGGGTAAAATAATTTTGTCCGACTTTGGCACACGCATATATGGTAAAGTCGGACAGCAAACAGCTGCAGTTTAAACCATGACACTAATTCAATATCTAACCTAAGCGTCTGTGGGCAGCGTTCAACGATCTTCTGGGTGGTCGGCGTGACCGCGCTGGTCACTCGTCAACGGAGTTTACAGCTGATGATTTCCTGACGTCATACACCACCAAGATCCTCGACGTTCGTCACTCCACGGAGAATGCTGCTCCTCCTCACTACCCTCCCACCGATTGTTGTCTGCCAGATCTGGACGAAGTCACCAGTGAGGAAGTGCGTCGCCTCATTCTTGCTTCTCCTGCCAAGTCATGTGAGCTGGACCCTCTACCGACCTTTCTGCTCCAGGAGCTAGTTGACGTCTTGCTACCACTCCTTACGGTCCTGTGCAACCGATCAATTCGGGAAGGTATCCTGCCATCGTCACAAAAGCAATCTATCTTGATCCCAGCATTTAAAGGAGACGACTTGGACCCGGCCAACCCGGTGAACTACAGACCGATTGCAAACGTCTCGTTCTTATCCAAGATCATTGAGAAGATGGTGGCGGGTCAGCTCATTGCGTACCTGGAGAGAAACAAATTACTTACACCTTTCCAATCCGGCTTCAGAAGGTTTCATTCCACCGAAACTCTGTTGCTCCGACTCCTATCTGACATCTATGGAGCCATCGACAGATCGGAACTGACCTTGCTCGCCCTTTTCGACGTCAGCGCAGCTTTTGATACTGTAGACCATGACATCCTACTTAAGCGGTTGAATGTTTCGTTTGGGTTGTCTGGTAATTTTCTGGAGTGGATCGGCTCTTTCCTGCATGGACGCACTATAAGTGTGGTCCATGGCTCGACTAGGTCTCGGTGGGTCCCTGCCCCATATGGTTTGCCTCAGGGTTCAGTTCTTGGTCCACTCTTATACATAATTTATACCACTGGTCTCGACCTGCTTCTTGCAGAACATGGTGCCTTTAGCCAACTCTACGCTGATGACACACAGGCATACATGCACTGCCTTTCATCTAACGCTTCCTCTACAGTTAGGGCTATGAGTCAGGTGCTCATTGCCCTGAGAGCATGGATGGCATCAAACCGTCTTAGACTAAACCCTGCTAAGACTAAATTCATTTGGCTGGGCTCCAGGCAGCAGCTGTCTAAGCTTGATCTGATTCACTTCTCTGCTGAATTTCCCGACTATACTTTCTCCACCTCAGTCCGTGACCTTGGTGTTGTGCTAGACCAGGAACTTACTTTTGTACCTCACATTAATCGTCTCAGTCGCTCCTGTTTCTATCAGCTGCGCCAGCTTCGCACTGTCGCTCGCTCTCTCTCAACTGGTGCTGCAACTACGCTTGTACATTCCTTTGTCTCAGCTCGTCTTGACTATTGCCTATCCCTTTATGCTGGTTTACCATCTGGTCGATTATCTTCTCTTGACCGTATTCTGCGCGCTGCAGCACGCCTCATTGGTCATCTGCCCAAATTTGGTCATGTTACAAATTACATGCTGGAGGTTCTGCATTGGCTCCCAGTCCGTCAGCGCATCGAATACAGAATCTCGTCCTTAATATGGCGCTGCCAGCTAGGTCTTGCTCCATCTTACCTACTCGATCTTTGTCGGCCTGTGTTAAGTGCTCGGACTGGTCGGTCCCTACGCTCGGCTGTTAGGGAAGTACTCTTTGTCCCATTTGCTCGTACCTCCATCATGCAGAGTCGTGCTTTTTCTGTGGTTGGCCCAGTGGTATGGAATGCCCTCCCACTTGAGCTGCGCCTGTTCCCTAGATCACTCTCTGACACATTCTATAAGCACTTAAAAACTGTTCTGTTTGTCCGTACTGGAGTCGGGAGCGCCTCTGAGTAGTTTCCTTGAAGAGGCGCTATATAAATACTTGAATGAATGAATGAATGAATGAATATCACTCAAACAAGTTATATAAAACATATATTATACTGTAATCTTTATGAAAAAAGATTGAAACTCTTCCTCTCAACAACTAACATTGTCATAAACCCTTAGCAGTGAAAAGGGGCTTCACTATGTCAGATTTTAAAACTCTACAAATCGACATGCATCGAAAGGAGGCGACATCTTAAAATTTAGGCAACGAAATCTTCAAGGTTGTGAAGTGTTAATCATTAGATGGACCCTCTGCAAATACAATCTATGATACAGCCATCTGGTGATCGAAGTCTCTTCTGCGTGGCAGGCCGGCAAAATTTTTGTCCGACTTTGCCTGATGTCCGACTTTACCTTAGTTCACCCAGGAAGAATGAAGAACACAAACGAATTCATAAATAATGACAATGTGCAGCGTTTGTTCATCGTCCATCCATCCACTTGTGGTTTCTGGTTTGTTTCTTAGACTATTATAGGCTATCGTCGCAGTTTTACTTAATTTGTGTTACTTATTTCATTAAACTCAGTTGATCGCGTTTGGCATAACGTTGCCATCGAAACTTAGAAATAATGTGCAATGCAAATTGGGTTACCTATAGGCCTACAGCGGAACCATGTGTTCCTTAGCGGAACCAAGTGTTCCTTAGCGGAACCATGTGTTCCTTAAAAGTTTACCATTTCATGTAAACTTGTGCGACTGTAGAGGAAGTGTGTAAGACTGCTATTATGATGTTCAATAAAACGATTCGCTCTCTCAAAACCCAGAGCAAGACACACATCTCTCGGTTTTTTTTATAGGAAGGCACCATAATGCTCATCAATGAGGTTTTAAAGAAAGAAAAAAGTCTAATCTCATTAGCCTATACAATCATGTATAGTAGCCTATATAAACTTAGAATCATTCTTTTTGTAATTTCTGTCATTTAATTTGTGCTCTCGTCCTAAGACAAATCCAATCAGTCAAAGCTAAAGACATTCTGTAGGTATTATATTGTGTTTCATAAACTGCTTTTTGTACCTTATAGCGGTGTGTCGATCAGTTTTTGTTACCATTAAACGAATATAATAATAATAACACACAGGTTTTTTCCCGAATAGGCCTATTGCATCGTGTCCGAGGGAATAATAGGCCTACAGTTCGCTCATTCAACCATTTGAATATTGGATGAACTCCAACATGAAAATGAAAAGTAGCTAAGATAATAGAAAAAGATGACAGAGGAGCATAGATTAGTAGAAAAGAAAAGAAAACAAGCTGATTGAATTGAATACGACAAAAGATAATTTTATTATATATCATGTTCTTAGTCAGATCACACTCGCTGATAAACTCGCGAAAATGACATTAAAAGCATGCACGGTATGTAGACCTATTACCAATGGCATTGAACCTCTCTACTTATTTACAGTTTAACTCACAGAAATATATGTTACAACATTCGAATAATATCGAACAACACGAAGTCAGTTAGTCGTAACTCTCGTCTCTGCTTAGATCTCTCAGGACAACAGCTTCATTCGATGCCTGTCCTTCATAAATTAGATCCAACAAGTCGAATAGTTTACTTTCGATAATCCTGCGATCATTTTAGAATGCAACAAGGCCCTAGACCAATTAAAAATAGAGCCGCGTTTCTAACAACCCGTAAATATCCTGTGCCTACCATCATCATTCATTGCTAGTTTCTCGTGATATTTAATGAACAGAAATTCCACCAAAATCCTACCAGAATTTTTAAAAGCAACTTATTTACAAAGTCTGAATATAATCGCAAACTATGACTGAACGAACTTATGAAGGGCCTGAAATCTAAAGTTGATATTACACACAAAGTACAATAAAACAATTGTCAAATAAAAGAGCATTTTAGGACAGGTCAGCATTGTAAAACAAAAATTACAGACTTCAGATTTGAAAACCTAGTTATTAAAAAATGATGGGTCATAAAGTCCATCAAATAATAAAACTCTATAGCCAAATTATTTTCACAAAGAATGAGAACGCGGCATTTGCCGTATTGCGAGTATTCTATAAACATATTTCAGATCTTTCCTTCCAGACATTAACAGTTTATCAACGAACATTCAAAGAAATACATTTCTCAACTATAAAAGCTCAGCCACTGACAGCAGCAGGGTCGCTTAGTATCGAGTGTCTTAGAATAACATAAAGATATAGACAACATGTTTAAAAATAAATCTCTAAAATATAAATAGTGCAAGAAACGATATGAGATACAAAATTAACTGGAAACGTCTCTCATCCAATCGAGATTAAACTCTGGCTTAAAAACAGCAAAACGAAATGAATTCATTTTGGTGCAGGCTACACAACAGATTGGACAGATGATGATTCGTTCCCTTCAAGCCATTTCCTCTTTTACAGTGCGCTTTCAACTGTCCCATCTGCCCAGTTTGCAACCTTGGGGATTGGCAAAATCGTAAACGAAAGGTACTCGCATGAAGTGAGCAGTATTTCAAATGGAGAGAATCCAAGTACAACACATGAATTGTGGTGTAAATTCAACGTTTTATCAAACCAAGAACCTCATGGGTTTCTTAATAGAGAACCAAAAATTCCTGCTTTTATTTCCTGCTTTGCCAAAATACCATATAAAACTATCAGTTGAACGCAGCTCAATTTTTGCTAATTTCGTAGATGCTTTGCAGGTCTTAAACCTGCATCGCAAACTTTTCATACCCTTGCATCAAACGGAAGTTCAACTTTCGCGAAATCAAGTTTTAAAAAATTCCTGCTTTGGCCCATGCCAATTATTGTCAATTTAAAACAATCTACTAATTGCCAAAAAGCCCAATCAAAAAACGCCAAACAGCCCATTTAAAAGGCAATCTACCATCACCAAAAGCCAATTTATATATCGCGTTACCACTGCCAACTGCCAATTAAAAAAACCAGCCAATAGAAAATGTAAAACCAGTCTACAGTTGCCAATAGCCAACAATTCAAAACCCAGTCCACCATTGCCTATGTTAAACGGTGATTTAATTTCTGGCTTTCTACCGAATATGAACGAGAGATTCTTCCAGTTACAGCAAAGCAATAATTAACATGACTTTATATAATAATAATAGTCAGATCTCTCAACACAAGTCAGATTTACACACGAAAAACGTTGTTCAGATCATTGTTTCACTGTTCTCTTCGTCTATCCTCTGATAAGATCGCCAGACTGAGATGAGTTGTTCTATTGTATGTTGTTCTATGAGAGCCTAGCCAAGGAGTTACAAAGTCAAACAGGTGGAGCCGATGGAGGTGGTATTTGTGGTAGTGTCTATAGCATTGGGGGCTTTAGGACTTATACAGAAAGCGACTTGCTCCTCGAAATGGCGCAGCAAAGGATGATTCCAAGTATGATGATGATGATCTACAATTGTAACAAGAACTCTTAACCCTTTTAAAACGGCAATTCCTTAAGTCAAAAAAATTCATCGTAAAATCTGATCTTGTTCCAACCAGATCAAAACCACAAAGCAGAAGCTACCTAGTACTTCATATTGCCACGACTACATCCTGATTGCAATACTGACGCTATAAATATCTGGTATATAAATTAATATCAGCATAAATTAGGAAAATAATCAGACTACACATTAAAATAACTGTTCATAATAATTATGCATTGTCCCGCCACCATTGTATAAGGAGGTAATCAGCAAGAAAGGCATGCAAAGAAAGGGAGGGAGATCCGCATGGACTCCATAGACTAGGGTTGAGACAAAGGGAGGCTTATATGGCAGCGGATCTCTGGTATTTGCGTAGCTGGCAGCACAGACAGAACCCAGCGACGATGATGATAATCTGCAAGGTAAAACAAAATCCTCTTTAGAAGAAGACATGCTGTGCAGGGAACGAAACTTTCCTCCTTTATTCTACCCATGCAGTCGCATTCAGCGACTCCTCATTGGACTTTCGATTGCTATTTGGCAATAATTGTGGACACTGGGTTCACTGCGAACCAGTGGCGTAGGCAAGAGGGGGTTTGGGGGTTAAAACCCCCCCATTGGCTCCAAAAAAAGGTTTTTTTAAGGTTATTTTTCCGTTTAAGTAAGAGAAAATAGCAAAAAACAGGGTTTCCGGCCATAACCCCCCCCCATGAAAAATTCCTGGCTACGCTACTGCTGCGAACCTATATAATGAGGACCGCATACTACGGGAAAGCCACGGCCGAAGTAGCTAGCGAGCTGCGGGGATCAGATAGTTCAGAGGTGCTCAATGGAATTAAATTGGTAAGGTCGGTATGGTCAGGTTTGTTTTCTGATCGAATGACCAGGTAGTTAGTTTTTCCGCAGTAGGTGTCGTAGAATTAAAATAAGAATCGCAAATTGAATGAGGAGAGAAGCAGAGGAGAAATATCGTGAGCGACAGACACCGCAGCCATCTTTTAATGGCGCCATATGCAAGCATGCATGTGAGCCTCATTTCGGGATTGTTGCCTTGCAACGTCATGCTAAGTCAAAGCTATTCATTCCACCTGCTGCAGCTTTTTCTTCTACTGACAACAGCAATGGCTTTGCAGTGCTACAACTAAGACTGAAATTATTGAAATCAATTTCTTTTTCAGCTGCTGCTTCGCAAATGTGGCGACGACACAGGCTGAGGGAAAGAATAGACACAATGTTTATTCACTTCCAACTACTTAGCAGAGGCAGCAGTACGAAGTAGCCTAGCGGGCAGCAGTGGACAGTACTGAATCTACTGATGGAAACTTATCTGCTAAGGGAGGGCAGATCATTTTCTCAATCCCGGTTCGCTACTCTGTTCCCGATTGCAGTCTGAGCATCAGGGCCTTTTTAACGTGCAGTTGCACACAAAATGTGCAGTTCTAAATGGATTTGTGCAGTTGTAGAAACTAAATCTTCTGTACAGTTAAAACTAGCAAAAACGGTAATTGTCATCCGATTGGAAGTAATTTACCATGGAGAATGGGAAAGGAAAGAAGGGGTTGTGCAGTTCTAAAAATTCCTTAAAAACAGCCCTGCTGAGCATTCCCTTACCAACGCTTGGCAAGTCTTTCTACGCATGGCTGAACAGAGGCAATAAATGATACACGCAAGGAATTTTTCATTTCTACGTTTCCTAGCCTACGTTAAGTAACATTCAAAGTTTGGTCTTACCTCAAATCCAACAATCGCAGCCGCAATTCCGATGGCAATTCGCGACGCCTGCTTGATCATACCATCAATGCTGTCGTAACAGTTCTGTTCAAACAGTTTAAACACACCGGTTAGAATTGCAATCGAATTCAATCTACTATGATCTTGAGGGAGCGCTGTATAAATCTCCCTGAAATAAACGAATGTTCGACCATAGAAATTTCCAACATATGGCCACATGTTGGAAATTTCTATGGTCGAACATTCGTCTATTTAGGCTCACAGTCGGAAATTGGAATCTAGTTGAACACCTGGCCTAAACATTTGCATTTGCAGTGTTGCCCACGCGAAAAAATAAATATCGCGGGTTCGTGTTCAATTCGCTCATATTTTATACAACGCCAGCTTTCACTAAGAACGGCCATTTGCATCCATATATTATCAGCGTACAAGACGAGTGATCGACTGATTGTGCTACATGCTACCATTGATCAAAATCGTAATCTGGAAATTTCTACAGAGCCCAGAGAAATCTTAAGAGCGGAATTAGGCTTATTCACCGATGCTCAGTCAAAACAATACGTATAGACAGCTTAGGTTTAATTCCATATCTTGGAGTACATATAGATCAGGGAGATAGGCACTCAGACAGTGAAGGTGGATGGATGGTACGCAGAGAGAGAAAGAGACATAGACGGACATTGTCAGACAGAGACAGAAACAGACAGCCCTATAGAAATAGGATGGGCTGTGTACTATATCTGTGCAAGATAGAGAGATGGAAGATGCAAGTCGGTTTTGCTTACTTGGGTATTAACAGAAGTACCGGCAGCTCCTCTTTTCACGCAATCGTCGAGGTTTTCGAAATCAGTGTAGCTCTTGATGTCATCTGGAAATTTGATTCCAGCTTTCAACTTGCAGCAGGATAAGGGAACCGTTGCTGGCCAAGGCATGCCGTCTGGAAGCTGGACCGTACGGTTCTGAAGTGGTATTGATAAATAGTCACTGCTGTTGTAGACTCCACAGCATTTTGCCTAAACAATGAAAGAAAAAGTTTTTTATTACGAGATCTAATCACAATCTCTTTGCTATTTACGATACGTTGCTGGATGAGCAAGAAAAATATTCATATAATGTCAGAATGAAAGCATAAGCGCAAAATTATGGCAACGTAAATGGCAACATTTGTAAAGCACCAGTCAGCGATTCAGTGGCGCTATCAACTCAAGTCAGTGAAATCGGAAACAAACCACTCTCTCATAATGCTATTGTGGCACTTGTGCAAGCCTTTGTCACTAACAAAACTGATCACTGCTGTTAGCCACTCGCTGGTCTGCCACTTGGAACAATAATTGTGCGCCTTTGATCGAGTTCTTCATTCATCTGCTCGCCTCATTGGTTGCCTTCCAGAACTAAGCCTCAGTATCGCCTACGTGCATAACGCTCTTCGCTGGGTCCTTGTTTCTCAGCGCCGAGATGTGCGCTTGTATGGCGGCGCCTTCTTGGTTGCGCCGCTCCATCATACTTGCCCGAGTGAAGGACATTTAAGTAAGTAAGTATAGACTTTATTGAACCGCCTGCAAACGCACTGCGGGAATAAAATTTCCCTTGGACAAAACCCCCAGACAAACCCCCCGGACAATAACCCTCCATGTCAATTCCCCCTGATTTAGCCTAGGACAATGAATAAAATAAAATGCGCTGAAATAGAGACGAAGCAAAACTGAGCAACTCATTCCATAGTTCCTGTGTAAGAAAGGTGGTGCAATGCTCACCGTGCATCTACTGTTCGAGTCGTAACTCTGAAGTAGGATATTGTTTTAGCGTTTAAGTAAAGTCATTTCGTCAAGTGACCTAAGTTATTGCAATCGATTTACTGATCGCAAATGACTTACAGAAGTAGACAAATTGCATGACAACACAATTGCGACGGATCAGTAGTTAGCCCACGGGTAGAAATAAACATTGAAACCCTGGTCGTTGCGATACAATGAGTAACTATTCACTCACCCCCAACTGAGTGGCTGCCCAACTGTATCCCAAAGAGTAAGTTGATCCGAAAGTGACGTTTGGGTAGACTCTGACATCTGCAATTATTACCAAAGAATTTCAGTATCATATATAATGTTAAAGGCATTTTCGTAATCATGATTCCCACATTTATACAGCGCGTGTCCTGCTCATAGATTGTCTAAAATGTGGCTTTTCCAAGAAGCCTGATGTCCACTAAACAACTAATGCCAGCCTAAGTATAGTCTGCAAACGGTCACCAATTAATATCAGGAAATTGATGGCACAATCTGAAGAAAAAAAACTGAAAACCGAACTCTTCAAGCTATCCTATCCAGATTTCAATCAGGTTCATGACTCATCACCCAACTACCACCATCACCGACAACCACCGTAGCACCACGCTGTCTCCTCGGCTTTGACCTCCTCGGATTTTGACCTGGCACCGGAACGAAAACGGCAGCTCTGGATATTGCGAACTTGATTTGATATAGCGCCGGTGAATAAGATGGTCTCCCTGACGAGGTTTTTGTGGGCGCTGAGAAATTCTCGAAGATTTACATTAATTACAATTACCTTACAATGACTTGTCCGCGCTACTGTGAATAAGTTAAGTCTAAATGGCGCAAAATGTACACTATGGCAAAAGTTTCCGATTAGTCTACTCTAAATTCCATGAATTTTGACCGTAGCTCTAGGTTATATCAAATTTCTATCTGAAGTGCCAAAAGATATCAAGTAGACCTAAATTAGTACGTTTGCTTCAACTCACCTTGGCTGAAATCTGTAATTAGAGTCTTGTTCATCTCCTCCTGAATGTAGCCCTTCAACTGAAAATCAAATGTACCCAATCGCACGTTTTAAGCACGGTTTAATGAAGGTGTAGTCGGGGGATGGTAGGCTATAAAGTACATGTAGGATTCACTCTGGTAGAATGTTGCGTTAGTAGCCGAAATTCTGTCATCAACGGTCGAGTTTAAAAGTGACATTTTGCAAAACCCGAATCAAACACTTAAAACAATGAACATAATATTAATTATATTATAATTATCTTCTTCTTCTACCTTCTCCTCCGTCATCGATATGACGATGAGGCCTGTATGAATTTCCTTCAAACTTCTCTGTTCCTGATTGTTTCTCCGATCTCGGCTAAGCTGGTGCCCTTCTCTCTCAAATCTTCTTTGATGTTGTCTATCCAGGTCTTCCTCTGTCTCCCTCTGCTTCTTTCTCCCTCTACATGTCCGTGCAGTGCAGCGTTTGGTAGTCTTTGCTCCGTTATAGTTATATCTCAATCTAAAACTTTCTATGATCTCAGTGCATTTCACGGTGTCATGATGGTGGTGTATCTAAAGTTTAATGACAGCTTATGACAACAAAGGGCGTTGGCGTCGAAAACAATTTGTCATGTAAAAGTTATATTACAGCCGAGCTTATTTATTATCTTCTATGTAAAATCGCAATGTTTTTAACGGTGTTTGTATGGCAAACATCTAAAGGAATTGAATCCAATTTTACTTTAAGCATTTCACATTTAACCGTGTTTAATGAGGGATAATTTTTTCATTTTAATTATTAGGGTTTAATTATAGGCTAATTAATGCCATAAGAGAATTATGCAAACTCACGCTCCCTGGAAAGACAGCGGCAAAGATGATAAGAGCAACTTCTGCGAGGAGAACGATGATGACGACAATCAGATACTGAAACAAAAACCGAAACATTTTTCTTACGAAATGCAGCTAAATGAATTTGAGAAATGTGTCTGCAATGGGAGATAATGCGAGCAGGTGAAGGGAAATGTTTATTTTCAATGTGAAGTGAAACACTTAAAGGAACCTGTCACCTGCATAGTGTAGACTATATGCGTTGGATATCAATATACATGTATGATGAAAAAAAAGTATCCTTGTGTAAGACCGTGTTGACCAGCGCAGAGAAAGGCTACACGAGAGACGTATTGCAAACTGAATGTCGTCTGAACACATAGAGCAAAGAACGATATGTAGGAACGAATCTATCTTCTGTACAACACAGCTGTCATACTCATAGATATGCACTTACTTACTGTTTGACCTTTTCACAGGAGCGATGATTTTATTTTATGTATGCCTAATATTATGCAAATTATATTATACTGGAATGGAGCAGACTCTGTGATATAATTGGACATTGCATTTTCCTACTACAATCTTTTAAAGATACAAGTCTCTGAGCGAATGTCAACTGAAGTTGTTCTCCAAGACTGTATGCTATCACATGTGGTGAAAGTTTACAATAGCTCGAGAAAGGCAATCAGAGACACAAGGAAAGAAGGAAATATGCGTGGAAAGAATTATCTTCAATAGCGGATATCTGAATCAGGTGATTGGAGACAAAAACTTTCTGGTACATGTAGGAAGTAGAAGTCTTTAACTTGGCATTATTTATGGTTGCACTGCTCCTACAAAGTACCGCACCCTGTTCAAGAATGCGAACTCACCAGAACGAGAAGGACTCTGTTCTCGCAGCATGCCCCGAAGAAGCCAAAGGCACCGATAATTGTAACGACGCCTCCTAGAACGATCATGAAGATGCCCGCTGCTTTGATGATGGAGTTGGCATTTCCAAGGATGGATAGGTCCGCTCCAGTCTCTTTCACCGATTGAGCCACTTTGTCTGGTGCAGCAACCATGGCGATTCCAAACGCCAACATCAGCAACCCAAGCAACTGAAAAATGACAATGACAGCGTAATGTAAAGGTTCAATTGTAATTGTAACTAGTAACTTCTATTGCGCCGATGTCAAACGAACAAAGCATCAGCCGATGGTGCTCCAAAATCGAGTATTAATCAGGTTAATATCCAGAAGACATACATGCATAATATGCTTGCATCAATATATGTACACAAATAAATACATACACATGGTACAGACATATACACCAAAATGGTACAGAAAGTTTCCTTTGATCGGACAACGTTCTGTAGGGCCTAATAACCTGCCCAACAACTTGCAGCATGAATTCCCAATCCCTCTAGTGCTAGGGTTAGTCCCTCTTTGCTTCTTTCCCTAAGTAATTCAAGGCCATTCTTTTCTATTGTTATTACTCTTTGGAAGAGGCACTATAAATAAATTTTTATTTACAGCTAAAATTTCTTTTTGATTGTGATTTCGACGAGTCAGATTTGATGAGACTCTTTGGATGTGGTAGGCTATTATAAATAAATTTGTTTTTACAATTAAAACTATCTGACTTCTAATACGGGGAATCACTCATGCAAGCGATGTGCTCCGAAGCAATGAACATCCTCCGCACCGCTTCTACCGGTCGGTTCATCAACATCTCTCTACACCTTGTATTTGCAAGAACGAGACTCGGTGAGTAGATGCTCACCAAGAAGAAGAGGTTGATGATGACGAGGAGGACCTTCGCAAACTTCTTGCAGCAGTCGTCAGAGTCACACATCTTGTCGGTTTTCTTTCTCGATCACAAGATGGCCTGCAAAACAAACACAGCAAAAAATTCAACAATTAAAATCTTCTACTGCATCGACAGATTGGAAGCACCGTTGATAATTAATTAATACTATTAAGCATTCTCTTATGGAGGTGCACCATAAATGGCTGCTTGTAGTAGGCGTTCGGGTGATGTGAATGCATGTATCATGCATCAGATAACGTTCGGCAAAGGTGGTCAATGCACATGGACGCCCGATATAGTGATAACAGAGGGCACCTGATCCCTGGACAATTGTCACCTGGGTAATTAACTACTTTTTGCTTCCAACAAAGTTTTTTTTATAATAAATCACCAATGATACAAATTGTGCATAAAGTGAAATCTCAGAAATCAACATTTCTAGGAACCTCCACAAAAATACTGTTGTTCTTAATTTCCTTTGTTTGATCAAGCTCTTCCTAAACGTCAGTGTTATTCAACATATTATCTTTCACCAGAGAACCACGCCCCTGCAGATGTACAGTTATAGAAACGCACTATTTGAATATTCACAAGGTACATTTCTTTCAAAAGCGATCATTAACGCGCATTAATGTGACCCATGCCACACCTTGCTTTCTTGAATCGCTGTGACGCACGTCCTAAAGACGACAAAAGATGATTTAACGACACCCACATTGTGTGTTGCGAACTAAAAGAACCGACGAGTCTTTGGCGGATTATATTGGCCACACCCATGCAGTGCGTAGCCTACATGACGAACGAACGAGTCTTTAGAAAGACGCAGCTCACACTCTGACAGTGCCAGTCCCAAGCCTTGAGCGGAGGGGGGGGCGTTGCTAATCATCTCTGCTACGCTACAGTGACTATAAAAAGAAGCAAGCAAACCATATTATTGTGCAAAGAGAGCAGTCCTATCGTTTGACAGAAATTGAGAAGCCTGTGGAGTTAGAAAGCAGTTATTTTTGCCAAGCAAAGAATGCTTTGAATGTACGGAGAGTAGGCATAGGTCATCAAAGCGGATGACACTGGTTCGAACGACATTAGGCGTTGAAGTTCATCAGACCACGACTATAAGCTAGACCAGGTGTGTTCACGTCTTTTCAGCTCAATGCACCCTAGGCTTGTTAAACGTTGTCACTCAACCGTATCTGACCTTACTTTTTAAATTATTCTTCCAATCAAGTGCTTTGTACTAGCAATGTTGACTGCATTGAGCACCCATCGCTACGATCCTTTCTAGCGCGACACCCAGAAATTGCTCGAAGGACAAGCAGGGTGGCATTTCAACTAGTGCGGGGTCCGTGTGCTGTAATTAAGCCTACTTTTCGAATGCAAATCCTTCTGACACACAGCGGTCCACCACGCACATGATATATTCACGACATGCTTACTAGCGAATTTTAACTTCCTAAAGATGTTTTACACGTGGTGCACTTGTCTCTGCGAAAAAAGTGTCAATTGGACATCTGATAAAGTATCCCATAAAAGACTATTTAAAAAGTTGCAAGCATGCGGGATTAGTGGGCAGGTACTGAAGTGGATTAAAAGCTGGCTTTCATATAGGAGACAGAAGGTGGGAATAGGCGATAAACATTCTAGGTGGACAGCAGTGCCAAGTGGAGTGCCACAAGGATCAGTGTTGGGGCCACTGTTATTTGTACTTTTTTTATTAATGACATAGATGATGGGGTTCTATCAAAAATTTCTAAGTTTGCGGACGACACAAAACTATGTAGAGCAGTGGGTAGTGAAGAAGAAGCAGAGATACTACAGGAAGGTTTAGCAGAGCAGCAACAGGCAGCAAGCACTCGTCACTTCCCAAAATGCGAGTCCCTCAAAACCCTGGTGCTGCAAACCTTTAGAAACCTCCAATTCAGGTCTGAAGTCAAACAGGGCACCAGCTTATTCAAGAGCGCTGGGTCAAGACAGAGAAGTTTCCAAAGGATCGTCAAAGGACGTTCCAATCCGCTTGCCTCGTCCCATTTGTAAATGTTTCTTTCTGATATCGCTTTTTTTTACATAACCACATGAAGAGTGATATTAGACTTTGTTCGTCAGCTTTAGTCTTTGCTCATGACCTTTTTGTTTATAATCTAGGTCTGCTCTTTGCAGGGCTTCTTTTGAGGAATTTTTTAGAACTGCACAACCTTCTCTCGCTTACCATCACCCATCGTCGTTTAGTCTCAGTCCACTGAACATCTTAAACTATTTTCAACTGCACAAAATTGTTTGGACAGTTGCACAAATTAACTCAGAACTGCCAATTCTGTGTAGAACTGCACACTGAAAAGCACAGACTCTTTGTTTATAATCTAGTCTAAATTTTTCATTCGTTGTTTTTTGTCAATGCCATTTTCTGCAGACATGAACAGTTCGCCTACTGCTGCTACTTTTTATAGTTCAAAACAACAACAACAACATTGGAAAAGAAAATCCAATGACTAACTAGACCATGACACACCGATTAAATTGCAAGACGGCAGTAAAACAGAGCACAAAAGCAGCGTAGAACTATAAAAAGGTATTGCAGAGCTATAATTATCTTTGGCTGCGTAACAAACCATAACAAAACCGTTACACAACTCTTCAAACCGAACAACAGCCCCGTTACGCCTACAAACGTCGACAACACGAATAGGTCTACTGCTGGCCAGAGACGCTAGAAGTTATATATTATGCAAATGGTATTTCGCGGCGTGAGGGCCTTGGCCAAAACACAGACAACGGCCAACAAATTTCAACCATGCGTCAAAACAACGCTCTGAGTGCAGTTGTACTCTGTACACATTGAGTCACAAGGGCACGACATGGTATCACACTTCTACAAGTCGTGCAAGCTTGAAAAGAATATCGCATGTCGATGCTTCACAAGTGGTCATCTTGAGGCATAATTCGAACTTCACAAGAAATGCTAACGAGACTCTTCAATGCGAACAGGATACATTAGGCCTTACCCTTGCCAAGGGCGGACCAAACAAACAGGGCGGTAAAAGAAGACAAGGACTTGTTGAACAGTTAGATGTGTTTATCCTCTTCAAGAGTTTTCAAATGCATCTCCACAAGTTTCCGCTAAACCGCAGCATGGAGTGTTCAGCCGTTCATGCGTGCAGCATTCAAGTAACGGGTTTGAACCATAACCAATACATAGTGTGCATGATGGTAGTCTCAGTTCATCGATGCTGTGTGATTATGAAGATCACTAGAGTCGCCCTCCTCCTTCTTTCACGCTTGGGACGGGCACTGCCAGCAGCCAGAGTACAAGCAGTAACGGAGTCGTTGAAGCAGCGGAGAAAATCGCGATGAAAATGGCAATTAATACCGCACGTAGGTAAAAGTGCTAATAGCAGGTGCAAGTGCAGCACGCGAATCTTCCAGCAGCAACAGCTCAATACGAACTATTTTTAGATTACATCCCTCAACCCCCCCCTCCCCGACGATCGATCGTTTCATGGCCTGGATGCGTCAACCGCTTTGCACAACAAACTGCAAATCTATTATTCAGGTGTTGACTTCAGAGTTAAATAATTGGTCCCATAAAATAGACCTCGAGGCTTACGGTGTACATGTTCTGACAAAGAGAGATCGTAACTAAACTAATTTATTTTCGTTTAACTGTGGTCTTCATTGAAACATTCATCCAGTGAATTACGTCAGCAATTCTGACGCATTAATTGGGAATTTCGTTAGTGAACAATAACCTAATTAGTTTTCGATGCGGCAGATTAATTGTTTATTAGTTATTGTTGCAATTTAATTTTTCTAATGACCAAGCATCCAATTAGATAAGCTTAGCGCTCAAAAATCGGCGAGTGAAGACTTGTTTAAGGTTCCTACACAGTGGTTGATTCATGGAACCCCATAGCTTAGTCTCAGTGTAAAGAGGCGGAAAAATGCCGTGGCCAAAGACCAACACAAGCAAAAGTGTAGGCTATAATTATTGGCAAGTGTCTCATGTTTGGATAGATCATGCAAAGTAGGTCCAGGCTTAATACGCAAATAAGATATTATGCAAAATTACGATTCACTGGCGTTTTAATTATTGGAATTAAAACTTAAATTTAAACTTGCAAATGAAGTAGGCCACAGTAATTCTTAGGTCTACTCAGGGAAGTAGGAATAAACCAAGCTTCCTAGACCTTACTGAACAGGCAAATCGTTCCGAATTCGATTTAACTTGAAGCTAGGGCCTAGCCTACTCGTGCGCTATGAAATAGAGAAGTAAATTTGATTCGAATAGATACTGATATCATAATAGCCTATGATACAGTCCATCATTTCGCATCGGATTGGATTGTATCATAGCGGATGGCTAATGCAATAGCTAAGTAGCTATCTTTACTAGCGCATGATTTCCTTGACATCGACGGTCGACCCCATTTCAACGTGTTCTGCGTTGCGTCAACGGTCACATGATATTTGCAATTATAGACACCGGCATAAGAGCAGCTATAAATTACAATTTCACAAGTAGACTACTGCAATAAAATTATATGGTAGACTAGGTCTACTTCCTGTGTAAAGACATTATCTCTATGAATGCAGCTGTTGATGTTGAGCATGTAGCCTAAATTGGACAAAAGGCAAAGGGTCGCAATTCAGATCTATAGCCTACTGTTGAACTTTACAAGGCCAGCTTCAGAACCAGAATTCCTAAATGTCATCAATCAACTGCATGCATAAGGGACATGACCAATGGGAGAAATTACGGGTCCCTAAGCTTAGCAAAGGGCCACTAAACTATCACAAGGCATCATAATAATTTTTAGAAACAAATTCAAATCATAATAAGCTTACTGCGGTACGACCTACGATATAATTATCTATTTGCAACTGTAATTTTTATTCAGTTGTTAAATTGACGTTTGAACCTATTATAGCCTACTTAAATGCCAACAATGTGATATTAAATTTTTAAAAGGCGTAGGCTAAATCAAAAACTTTGCATATAAAACAACCAAGCTCTGGGTCCTAAAATTCGCTGGGCCCAGGGCAATTCCCCATCCGTCTCACTATCGGTGAGCCTGTGCATACCCGGGTAATTCCAACGGAAATTTCTCAAAAGTGTTGACACCGATTTCTCAATGCTGCCCTACTTTCACCAAATCAACTCCACCACCACCATCCACACGCACGATACCGTGTAAAAACGCCGCCAAGTTTATTACTCGCGGCCACAGCTGCAAACACGTGTTTGCGCGCCTAGCAACGGTAATTGAACAGGTAACGCAGCCAGGTAAGAAGGCCGCGCTAGCACAGGTAAGCGATGGCAGGTAAAATCGACACGACGTGGCTGCCTGCAACAGACGGGGGTTGGCAAATGCGCACACTAACTCATTAGGAATATGCTGTTTACACCTCCAGTCCTGAAATCAATAGACCTTAACGAAAGGCAAACTAACAGGTCACGCTTTGCTGGCTGGTGAAGACTTTGGGCAGCTTATTGTTATTTCTTATTGTTATTTGAACTTATTTCCAAACCAGAATACGGAGGCGAATACGACAGGTTGCTTCTAATGGGTTGGTTGAAAACAAGATAATTAAACTGGTTCCATAATTATAAACATCAAAAATTACATTGAAAATTGACACTGAATAATTAATATTGAACAAAACACGCAGAAAACACAATGCATTGAAGAACTAGAAATAAAATTGAATACTGAACTGCGCACAATTAACACTGAACAATTAAGACCGAACAATTAACACTGAACAATAAACACAGGAACAAATAACAATAAGCAACCAATGCTAAACAATTAATACTGTACAAATGAACAAATATCACTGAACAAATACCACTAAACAAATGACACTGAAAAGATACAATATATAAACATTGAACAATAATTGCCATTATAGCAGTTCTAATTAACACTGAACAATTAACTCGTAGACAGATCCTTGTTCTCTTTAATTTCAAAGAAACATTTGCCTCCAACCCCGGTAACGGAAATCGATCAAAAGCCTTCGACACCCCCCCTCAAGGATCAAAGAGAAAAGGGCATGCGCCGACTGCTTTACAACGTCGTTTGAACCGCCCGTAAACCGATCCATAAGTAATTTCGATATTGATAGCAGCCCCAGATTAAAAAATGCAAGTGTACAAACTGTACATGCTTTCCGATAACTATAACGTGGGACCTCCATCTTGCTCAGTAATCAATGAATTCATTCAATAATTCGCACTGGAAATTTAACTAAGCTTACTCTGAGGTTTGCGGGATCCTTCACCACACGTGCTCATTTGAATGAGGGGAGAGGGGAAGACGCCTCTCATTTGAATTGGGGGAGAGGGGGGAAGACACCTCTCATTTGAATTGGGGAGAGGGGGAAGACACCTCTCATTTGAATTGCGGTGGGGCATGCTGTCGACCACAGTTAGCGGTGTTCTTTGGCAAGCTGCTTGATCATTCCTGTCGTTGCACAATCATGTACCATTCAAGACCACGTTACACCATTCTAACTAACCTTACTCAATCCGATCCACTACCATTCTACGAAACTCTGTCCTACCATTCATTAGGCCTATCATACCCTGTGGCATAATGGCATATACTACCATGCCTAACCCAATTCCACCTACCTAACCTGACTAACAAAGAACTACTGCTCCATTGACCTAAACACCAAAAGTCTGACATCAGTCAAAGTAAGATAGACATAATTATAGACGTCAGGCTACTACAAGTTTCAGGGAATAAACTAATCAATATGATTGCAATTGCAGTTATTTATACAGCGCCACTTCAAAAGAAAGACACGCCACAGAGACGCTACCGATCCAACACAAACGAAACCGCGATGGAACAGAATAGTCTCCAAGCATCTGAGGAAAAGAGGTAAAGAGAGAGAGGATGGGGAGCTCATGTCGCCGGTTCTTCCAGGAGGACGACCACATTGTATACGTCCAGGCCGTTGGAACAACCAATATTTGTACGTTGCAGAGCGGTAAAATCTTCGACCATTTATGGAAGAAACTTAAGACACGAGACTCCCGAGACAAGATGGAGCAGAGGAAACTGCGGGTGAGCATCAAGATCTTGGATTCTCTGCGTAGTGTTGTTTTAATATTGCCCCAATTTTAGTTTTAGTTTTAGTTTTGATTGTTAGTCTTAATTTTAGTTTTAGTTTTAGTTTTAATTGTTGCTGAATATTAGTTTTAGTTTTCGTTTTAGTTTTATGGATCAATTTTAGTTTTAGTTTTAGTTTTAGTATGCCAATTTTAGTTTTAGTTTTAGTTTTCGTATGCCAATATAAGTTTTAGTTTTAATAATCTGGGGCTACACACTCGTTAGCAGTGAATACCGTTTCGTTCCTTGAAAAAACTATATTGATACAAATCAATACGAAGATGTGCTAAACATAAAACGTGATCATTATGTGAAATGTCATTTGCTGCCCAATTGATAAATACCTCAGCATTACAGTTCATAACTTTTTTGGAATTAATACAAAATTTTATGACAACGATATATGCAGTTGCTCAACCCTGGTCATACATGTAAATAATTATAGCGTCCCTCAGTGATATTTTAGTTTATATTAATTCTACTTCTTATTCACTTCTGTTGACGTGATTTTACTTCCACTTCTAGTTCTCAAATAATATCACTTCTGGTTCTTATTCACTTCTGCCTGAAGCAATTTTACTTCTACTTCAAGTTCTCAAATAATTTTGCTTCTTCCAGTTACAGTTTTTATATAGTTTTACCTATCCGTGCACTTATCAGTTTTTATCACTCTTTGATATCCCAGGTAACGGCCGAGGGAATTTTTGTTTCTGCTATGCATGTGGAGTCCATAGAATAATGATAATAGGTACAATGTAGGATGCAGGGTAGATGCCCGCTATCATCCCAAAGACCACTCAGACTCAGTCTATCATGCGCTAGAACGTTTGATAACACTAGTCTGGATATATGAATGCAAAGAACTAAACATCCCAAAATGGAATATTGTAATGTGAAGTGAATGAATGAGAATAATATGATATTGTGCGACTATTCACGCAGTTCTAGCAGGATTTTACACAACTAAATAAAGGTCACAGGCAAAGCATATCAATGAGAATATTTTATGATTGTAAACTCTAAGACTTACTCTTACCTCGGGTCAAACAAAGTAGTCCGTTTCCTTGTTTGGCCCCAAAATATATTGCTACAGAAATTCTCCTAGACTAATAAATTTCACCCTGGATATATATATAATATAATTATCAGATCCTGGCCAGGGACTTCTCTTGGTTTCTCTCTCGAAGGGCAATCATATAGGCTGAGTAGGCTCTTTTCTACACCCGAGACGACTATACTTTTCATCGCAAGCCACAGCAAGACAGAGTCTTCCTTGCCAGCGGTCAGCTTTTGTTCACTCTCACGTGCCTCACCATTGTTTCTCCCTATTCACTGGCCAATCATATCTTACCTAACTCCACTGGTCACCCTGCCTGTCGGCCCTGCAAGGCTTCCTCAGACAATCACTGTCCTGCTTTACTCTGATTTGCATATTAATAGCCCCTAATCCCCAAACCGGTTTGGACAGGTTTAGAGCCATAATTATGACCCCGGGTATACAGGTAAAACGACCCACTTGTGAGTAATCTCCTTCCTCACAATACTAAAATACGCCATTTGCACAATACACACAAATAAGGAAAGTACGGTGAAATTACGAGCAAATTATTTAGTTTTCGTTTGGCCATATATCGTTTTAGTTTTCGTTTGATCAATTTTCGTTTACTTTTAGTTTTGATTGCTGCATATTTCGTTTTAGTTTTAGTTTTCGTTGTCAGTGTGTTTTAGTTTTAGTTTTCGTTTTCGTTAACGAAAACGTTTCATTTTCGTTAATTACCCTTTTCGTTTTCGTTTTCGTTAACGAAAACAACACTATCTCTGCGCTCTTGCACGAGTAACCATTGCACTTATTCTCACATGACACTCAGTGCACGATTAAACCATTTGTGTGTAGCCAAGAATCTTCCGTCGACTCTACTTTCTCATAAGAAAATAGCTCACAAAATCTCTTCCCTGTAATAATTATATGTCGAAGCAGCCGAGATACAAGTAGGAAACGGTGCGTGACTGGAAATGTATTCGCTCACAGCTATAGATAGATGAGCGTGGGCAGTCATGCGTGGCATAACAACAAGACCAGTGGCTCACTCACAGGACCTGATTAATAACACAGGGCGATGGCCACTGGTCACGACTTTATGACTGTCATATAAACATATTTCATGCCAGGAGAGCTGGCAATAGCATACAATAAAATAAGCCACTGCTTATATACATATACCATTGTATATAATAATACTTATAGGCTATTATGTTTATGGTTTATTTACATATGCGTCATCGATTATTATATGCTACCTGCTTATGCAAATTTAAACATATTATGTGCACAAGTGCATCATTGGATGCGAGTCACAAGATGATGCATTAACATACAATAATATTATTATGCTTAGGCTATTCACATTATTTGCATATAGCAGCGGTTCCCAACCCATGGCCCGCCTGGCCTACAAAAATGGCCCGCAGCACCTCGATGAACTAAGAAAAATATATGTAAAAGTTGACAATTTGGACATAATAGGATAAATAATTCTTTTCTATTACAAATTCTTTATTTGGACGTTGATAAATCGCATCAAACATTCTGTTTTGATTCAATTTTAACAATTTTATACGCCTTTGGTTAATTCAATTTTAGCCTTGTCACCCTTGTGGCCCCCCTAATGTCCTTCAACTAAGAAAAAGTGGCCCTCGTGTCCTCCAACTTAGAAAAAGTGGCCCGACAGTCAAAAAAGGTTGGGAACCACTGGCATATAGTTATACGCCAGTGATGGGCACCGTAACTGATTCACTGAGAGCTAATTAGTTAGTTAATTAATGTATCTTATTCTTATTTTACTTAAACATTTTCTTAGTAAGAAGACGAAATTAGACGAAGACAAAGGAAATTTTAGTTTGGTCAAAATTATTTGAAATATTTTTCTGACAGATTGAATGCGAAATAAAAATTCTTGTGCCGCTCTGTATTCTAATTTCTAACCGTAAGTGACTAATTCGAATAAATTGGATGAGAATTCTAATTTTAAAAATTTAATTCTTCCAAAATTCTAATTTTAAAAATTTAGTTCTTCTAAAATTCTAATTTTAAAAATTTAGTTCTTTAAAAATTCTAATTAAAAAAATTTAGTTCTTCCAAAATTCTAATTTTAAAAATTTAGTTCCTCCAAAATTCTAATTTTAAAAATTTAGTTCTTCCAAAATTCTAATTTTAAAAATTTAGTTCTTCCAAAATCCTAATTTAAAAAATTTAGTTCTTCCAAAATGTTAGGCCTATTTGTTATTCTTATTTTATATATGTTTACGAAATTCCCGCTAATGTTAATTACTTGTAATTAATCTTAAAATCTTATTTACCGATCACTGATATAAAATGCTAATGATGTTCGCTTGAATATTATAATTATGCTCAATACTTTGATGAAACGCCGACACCACCAATCCAATTAACACTTTTGTAAAGAGTTCATGACCCGCCTAAGGCCTTAACAACTTAGGTCTACTACACTTTGTCTCGTTCTCACGAAACGCTGGTTTCCGGTAAGAACTAATTCCGGTTTCGTGACCTACTGAACAAGCACGTTTCGTTCTATAATTATTAATTTTTGTTGACTCATTCATGTGATTCAGTTCGTCGCTTGTTTCTGATTGCGTGTATCAAGCATTGTTTGAATGACCTTCTGGATTTCAATTGGATGTCTCTAGCAGATTATGATTTTTAAGCTCTATACCGTCTCACTTGAGACGACCTTCAACTTCGCAGGACAACAACCTCCTTCTGACAACTCTTTTGGACAACCCTTCTGACTAGACACAGCGCTCGTGAATAAGCTGGTGCCCTACGCTTGGCTTTCGAGCGGTGCTTTAGAAATTTGGAGATCACGACTATGCTAAGCATAATTATGGCGACACAGCTCCATAGAATTTATGTGTTTTGAATAATAGATTGTAGTTCCAGCTTTGTCCTTAGTCATGTACGAAGATGATTGGAACTATGTGTCAACGCTTCTTTACAAACACATTAGGTCTACTAAAGCATGACTATCGATTCAATCTATATAATTAATTGCTCCACTCTTACTTTCTTTTAGCTTAAGCTTAGTTTATCCTTCTCAATGAACAAGATTGCGATTTCATAATCTGTTTTTTGCACAACGTACGATTATTGAGATGCGACTACCATGTCCTGTACAACTACCATGTCCTTTCAACCAAGCAATGGACCGTAAATCTAGTAGAACTACCATATCCCCTTCAAATACCGTATCCTATTCCAAAACCATGTCATACTCAACTGCTGTATATCGTTCAATTACCGTAACTCAGCAAAAGAGTTGCCATCTGTTCGTTGTAAGCCTAATGGTTTTCTCTGTGGTGCCACGGTCTCCTCAGTGCCACTCATTCTCGAAATTAACACCTTAATCTGCCAAATGTTATCATTCCAATCATGATGCTAAAGTCTAAACACTAATCGAAAAAAAGACTTTTCAACTTGTTGTTTTCATCTGCAATGAATTTTTAGCATTCGCACAAACAGTATGAGGACATTTTGGAAGGCAAAAAACTAGACCTTCATTCCTATAACTAGGCCTATTTTAGTTGCACCAAGTCCCGAAATCGCAAAACAAATGCAGGGTTTCCATTCTACATGATTATCCGACACAGCTTCATAGAATTTACGTTTTTTATTAATTGTGTCAAAATTGTAACTCCCTTGATGCGTGGCGTTATATAAATTTGCTATAGGGCCTAACCGTTGGCCCCTTTTTACCTGCTTAAGCGAAAAGTAACGGTCATACATGTGAGGCATGCTTTGTTAAACAGGTGCCTAGAATTAAACACGCTTTTAAAAATACAGGACTTACAGGTGAAATTGGACGATGATAATAGCCTACGCTAATATTTTTCAATTCAACACTGAATCAATAACGTCATTTACGCATTGTCTCTAGTAGGCCTAAGCTTAAAATTCGAATACTTTATGCGACGTTTGAAAGATCGATAAAATATCGACCCGTGATTTTTTTACCCATTTGGATGAGTCATCATTAAAGCTATTAAGACGCGAACACAGACGAACAATAGCAGTTCAGCTAGAAAGCTGAATAATAACTAATAACTATAATTGTGATTACAATTCGACGTTTATAGAGCACAACTTAAAAATCTACCCGAAACAGTTAAAATTGTTGTCGAATTCGAGAGAACTCAGTCGCTTGCAAAACCGAAAACCAATGGATTCTACTGCGCATCAAGTCATTTAATATGGTTCCGACAATTGAAGATGCTCGCTCAACTGCGCACGATATTATGTTCAATTATAATAAATTCACTAATTTTCGTATTAAAATTAGCAGTTTAGGATATTCCCAATTCGAATAGGTTAAAATATTTACCAAATTCGTCGTTTTCTTGTCTTTACTCCGATGAATCGATTTTCCGTGTCAGTTACTTCTGTCTGTTATTGAGAATAAGAAGATGCTCTCGATACACCTGTGGTCTTCTCTCACCTGTACGAAACGTAACGACAGTAGTCGGCAGCTATTGACTTGAATAATAATTTTCCATCCAACGGCCGCCTGGCTCTATATATATGTATCTAGCCGAACCCTGCGAGTCATCGGGCTTTCAGTGCAGCCGTTCATCAGTGCACGGTAGGCTGAACAGCGTGGGGTGTGGCCTGGCCTGGTCTGGCTGGGAAGCAGTTGTGGAGGCGTTCTATGTATAGAGTTTAGACGTCATGGTCGTGCTCTTCAAAGCATCATTCGCACGTGACTCCTGCACAGTGTGTACATTCATGCGGTGTTGTGCAGTCACAGGAAGGTATTTTCGGTTCACAGGAAGGTATTTTCGGGCTCATTGAAGAGTTGTGAGACTGGCTTCATGCCCGTCTCTGTCATGTTTCATGTATGACCAATAGAAGTATTGGAAGTGATAGGCAGGATAAGGTGCAGTAAATATACCAGTCGAGTTACATAAATAAAGCAAAATGCTTAGAGGGAGGGAGGGAGAGAGAGGGAGAAACAGATGGGCAAGTAGAGAGCCAGACAGAGAGACAACAACGTACAGATAGAGCCACAATTAAATGGAACGAGTCCGAACGACGACAGAAAGCAATAATTGCGTGAGTTAGATTAATATTAATTTTTTTTGCCAATGATCGTTTCTCACAGACTTCTAATTGCAATAAGTAAGCGAGTTACAATAGTCTAGTAGACTACTGTAATCGACACTCTGCAATCGATGCACTGGCTTCCTGTTCTGCAATAAATCTATTTCAAATTGGGGACTCCACCAACAATAATCGCACCACGGACTTCTAGGCCTATCTGCTTCGATGTCTCCGTCTATCTCCCTGTATGTCTGTTAGTCTGTCTGTCAGTCTGTCAGTTTGTCAGACATACTGAAATCTGTCTATCTGTCTGTCTGCTTGTCGTTCTGTTTATCAATGCGTCATTTTAAAATATCTGCTTAACTTACTTAAGACTTGTTTGTTTCAGATCGCACTTCAACCACAGACTGACTCTTGGTGGATGGACTGATCTTCTAAATCTTGTAATAACAATTCTAATGAGTAACTTCTATTTCACCGTTGCATCAACTTGCATGTCTAATGCAGAAGGCATCAACCAAAGACTAAACATTAGGCCTAGTCAAATCAGCATCCGTGAGATCAGTTCTATATTATAATTCGGCTTTGTCTTTGAATCACAATCGATTGATGCCGTTCGCTTTAGACATTGGCGCTGTAGAAGTTACTCATTACAATTACAATTAGCCTGCTGATCTATCAGATATCTAACCCTCGCTGTTGCTTAACTTTCGCGCGCAATCATGTTATGCTTGGTAATTACACCTTTCGGGATGCGGTGGTACTACATGTAGCAGTAGCAGCAGCAGTAGCAGTAGCAGTAGCAGTAGTAGGCGCAGTAAACAGCATGTCTGATAAATATAATTCACAGACACTTCTAATAGGCTACTATAATATTCCTTTAACGATCTCCTTGCTTGTACTCTTCTGCCTATGTGTGATTACCTACATCATATGCCTATATCTGTCTGTGAGTCCAGTAATTTTCTACCCAAAAATAATTTAGTGACGTCATACCGATGGTAGAATTCCCCAATTACGCATGCGCGAAATCCAGTCGTGGGGCTATGAATAGAGCTCCGGGTATGCAAATGAAACTCACCCTCTCTATGACGTCAAGCGCGGGGCCGCCATGATGGTACATGACTCACCAGTTACTGCTTTTGAGGCAGAATAAATTCCACTCAAGGTTCTTTGAATACACTGAATGAAGTGTCCTACGCTAACGAGAGCCAGCCTGGCGCTGTACTTTGTCCGCAGGCAACAGCTTTAGACTTTAAATTTGAGGCGTAGTTAATGCAAGCCATAAAAGGTATCGTCGCATATTCATGCGTCTCTTACAGTGCGAGAGGCGTAACTAAATCTCAATAGAAGCAACGGGCGTTGAAGCCGAGGAGTGTGGGTAAAAGACTGAAAGGAATGCCATAGAAATTTCAGACGAAAAATAAAATGATGGTCGATTTTTAGGAGGGAAGTAAAATTAAATTTCTTGAGAGATGATCTATTGTTTTAAAGTCTAAATTATTCGCCCATTGTTTATTTCTTGTCAATCCGACGTCTTCTTTGAGAAGAATCATTTTCACCAACCCAGCTTCCATCTAGGCAAGAATTCGTGTCATCGATCCAGCTTCTGACTGGCCAACAATTATTTTTTCATCAATCAGATATCCATTGTTTTAAATGACAATGATTATCTCTCATTAATCCAGCTTCAATTTAAACAAGAATCTTTTTATCAATGTCATTAACATATTATTTTCATCAATCCCACCTCTGTTTGGCAAGAATTCTTTTTCGCCAATCCAACTTGTATTAACCCAACACAAAAATCCATGCAATGGCCAATAATCTAGAACCCCGAAAACGATAAATTACCTACTGGAAAGTCCTCTGATTTGACTCAACGTTTGAGTCAAATCAGAGGACTTTCCAGTTTCCAGTAGGTTTGCGAATAAGATGGGGCTCTGCGCTCAGCTTTAGCAGGGCCGTGTTTAACATAGGTCCATACGGTGCGGTGCACCGAATGCCCCTGCGCCGAGAGTTTTGTTGCTATTAGTAAAATGTCTTATGCGAGTGCAGCGAGTCTCAGTGTTGCTTAGGTCTAAACCTTTTGTAAAATCAGTAACTGTACGAAAACATCAATTAAACGTGTAGCTGACATAAAAGCCCCTATAGGATGATATTAATTTCTTTATGATTTATAGACCTCCTTATTTAGCCTACACGTGGCCGTAACTTTTGGCAAACCAACGGCCGTTCGAACGACACTATGCCCCAGGGTAACACTTTGCACCGACACTCGAAGAACCTTAAATACGGCCCTGAGCTTTAGAGTGGATAAATTACCTACTGGACAAGTCCTTTGATTGGACTCAACGCTTGCGAATAAGATGGGGCCCTGCGCTCAGCTTTAGAGTCACGCTTTAGAAATTTGTAGTTTTTTCGATTATTATTTTCGACAGTTGCGACGAATACCATGTAAATGGGCGATTGACGCAACGATACAAAAAAGCGTGATGCGGTATGTAGTTGAGTAACGAAGACCCTCTGGACTTAAGAAAAAATACAACCTATTATAATAGAGGGCTATGATTATAGTAATATTATGACGCTGAAAGGATGTTTTCTATAATAATAATTGTGGCGCAGTGATTCGACAGCAATGCAACAAAGACACATTGAGAGATGTGTGACGCCCATAACATGTCAGGGTAACCATGCTTGAAATTCACTCCGAACATACGTCATCTGTGTCTAAAAAACTATGTAAAAACCACGTATTGTGTGTCGAATGTTTTTCTGACACCAGATGACTGTAAATAGACAGTAATGAAAACATGTTTAATTTATGGCAATCTGTGGAAGTAGGTTCACATTAAATTTTTGTCTCAGTTATAAATCGTCCAATCCAAGTCAGTTGGTACCACTAAAAATGCTGACTAGCACTGACTGACTGACTGACTGGCCGACTGTCTGACCGACTGAATGATTGAATTACTGAGTGACTGACCAACTGACTAGCTGACTAACTGTCTGATAGTTCGACCCACCCACTTACTCCACCCAAAACCCCACTCATCCAGCCAACCGTGCACTAACTTACTGATTCGATCAACATTATTTCCATGCTGCTACCATGAGTCGTGCTCTGCACTTTGTGAGTGCACGACTTGACTTGTGTCAGACAAATTGATGAAATCGAATTAAAAATCTGCTCAGGTTTCGTTTGGTTAATTTAAACTTCTGCACGCATGACCTCAACCGGACCTTTTAGAAGGTCACGACAAAGGTCAAAGTTGTGCAGTATTAGCTGCAGAGAAAGGTGGAGCATAACCCTTCCAAGCAGCGAATATTGGGCAATCGAGGGTAGAGTAGTCGAGTGGTTAATCTCAGGGCTGTTTTTAAGGAATTTTTAGAACTGCACAACCCCTTCCTTCCTTTCCCATCCTTCATGGTAAATTACTTCCAATCAGAGGACAATGACCTTTTTTGCTAGTTTTAACTGCACAGAACTTGTGACAGAAGTGCTTTTACAACTACACAAATCCATTTAGAACTGCACATTTTGTGTACAACTGCACGTTAAAAAAGCCCTGGTTAATCTGCTGGACTGTGAGCAGAGAGGTTTGGGTTCAAATTGCTGCCAGGACAGAATATTAGTTATCGAGATTCATGCAGACACCTAGCTAATTGAGTTGTATTGAGTACTTTGACCGCGCACTGTCAAAGTGAAGGTATAAGACGGTGATTGAGACGATTGGTCACCCGCCCTCATAGGCTGAGGCTAAGAAAATGGAGTCGTCAACGTTTCACACACGTTGTCCCGTCGATAAATGGACATAGTAATAATATTCTCCCCGGACATTATTCACTCGGACATCATTCACTCGGACACTAATAGTCACCTAAAATGATGCAAAAACATCATAAGAAAGACCTTCTGTACGTTAAGGTGCCTCTGAGTAGGCTTCTTGAAGGGCCGCTATATAAGTTTTCGGAACAAATGAATGAATATAAATATTTTAAACAATAGGGCCTAGTTGAATATTGTAAGAATATGTTAAGGTGTAAATTTCAATATTGTACATGAAAATTTACATCCAAACTCATCCATAAGAATAACATGTTAACGTGTACAATATAATATTAGTAGGCCTAGCCTACGTTAGACATTAAGGCTAGGCGTTAAAACACCTATAGAATAAAATTCAAAGTTCAAAGTTCCTCATAATAATAGGCTAGCTGTCGTTCATTGTAAATGTACGTTTAGATGTCAACGACATTTACATTTTACAAGTCTCTTGTTTAATTCGGAAACGACACCGTAAATGCCACTAACAATTTCTTGCGTTAAACTGAATCACTGAATGGCATGCACTAACACGTTTTGAGTTTACATCCGAATGGCGGTATCAAGTCTGTACCGCGACGGTAGTAACAAGTTGTCAGTCACAGCTAACAAAAGCAGGACAAAATTATCGAGCTTTATAAATTACACACAGAAATTGGCTGATTGCACAGAGGCGGATAATTATGTCCGGGGGATAATGTTCCCACGCATAATAGGGGAGGGGTTACCCGGGAGACTTTTGTTCAGGGATAATGTCAGGGTACGGATAATGCCCAGGGGTAATGCCCTACACATAAGCGGAAGTGGAATTTGTCCGGGAGTATGTATTTGCACTGCGGTTATAATGTCCGGGGGAGGGGTGTGATTCCAGTGGAAATATCCTATACAACCCATTTAACACTTTGTGGTGACAGCTTGCATTGGCTTCCTGGTCGCTTTCAGTACAATCTCAGCGTTAAAGTGTTAACAACAATAATTGCTGCTCATTCCGGTGATTTGATTTTCTGTTGTATATTTATGTATACACCTTTACATGTTATGTACACCTCTGGGGATTTTCTATAGGAGCGGGTAAATCTCAACTGTTCCTTCAAACCGCTGCTTTGAATGGACATCATATCTGACGAACAACTTTTCCGTGGAAACTAAAAAGAAGCCAGACGTAAATTTCACACAGGCCTACATGTAGGCCCACATGTACAACATGTAGGTCGCTTGGCTTCTGTTGTCGCTATAGCATACATGGTCATGATCATGAGCACTATTTATCGTCCTGCTTCGTGTATCGTTTGGCAAAGGTACCCGGAAGAAAGATACAATCCTGTACTATATAAAATGAATATTATATATATTGATTAGCCTATAAATATACACGGGCCACAAATATGTAGGATATATGCAATGGCTTACATATAATCAGGGTATACATATAGATTATATATGTGCATTCGTGCATTAATTCATTATGAAAATTTATACAGCGCCTATTCATAGCAGTTTGCTATAGGCCTACTCTGCAGCGTTCCCGACCCGAACACGACTGAAAAATCAGGCTGTATTTTTCCATAATGGTTAGTCTTGGAGCCTTAGAGGTTACGGTTCGATATACACATACTGTGGTCATACACATTACAAAGGATATACTTATATTATATAAGTCTCTAAGCAATATACATAATACTCCAAAATACACTTTCTCTTTAACACGCACATACATAGCATACAATATATATATATAATTATATATATATATATATATATATATATATATATATATACAATAATCTGTAGAATTGTTGACGCTGGATTCTGTTTTGTCAGCGAGCTTCTGCAGTTGTCCATTATTATTTAGCCCTTCTACCTGCTATACCTGTCTCACGAGCTATAATCGATTATATATATATATATATATATATATATATATATAACCGACTCACATGCTTTCAGCAACGTATGCACTGCATATATTTATATACAAACTGCATAATTATGCACATGGTATTTATACGCATTGCGTTGCAATTGCAGTGCCAAGAATAACTGGGCGACTGTGAATAATATGCGCAGGATAAACAAATTAACATGTAGGCCTATTATTATGCAGTTTATATAATGTGTCGTATATGACTGTATATAGCCTACGTATAAATATCATGTGCATAATAATGCAGTTTGCATATAAATATCGGCAGTGCATATGTTGCTGAGAGCATGTGCGTCGCTTATGTCAGAGTCGATCGTGCGTGTTTGTGCGTGTTTTTAGACCAACCGTTGAATCAATTTGAATAACTTGAGTGCATAGTTGAGGTCAAGTTTCAGTTGGTGGATCGAATTTAACAAAGCAGTGGAGAGGGAGTTATAGGAAAAGTTCTTTAGACGATCTGGGTCAAAGTAGCTGACGAATAGGGCGAAGAGCAGACCCTTGAGTCAGGGTCTAAGTCTATGGTTAGCGGAGGAAACTTGGGGCGCTTGATAGTCCGGTGCTCAGCTGGAATGTTTGGGGGGGGGGGACGGTTCAAAGGCCCGCTATAGGGAGAAAATTTGGTTGGAGATTTCTGGGCCATCTGCGCCCAGTGTTGAATCTAGACGTCTCTGGGGCGGGGGAAGTCCCCCTCGAACTGGATCCTCCCCAAAAAATCGCGATGTGGCGTCACATGTAAATACATGTACGTACCATTTTCCCTCCTGAAAACTGTAGGAACCCCTCCCACCAGAAAATCCAAGTATAAAAACCGTTAGGCCTATACATAAAGGAACATATTAGATTGTTTCGCCTCTCTGATCCTATGGTAACTCGACCCGGACCATCACGGACTGCTCTCACGAACAACCCTTCTAACTCAACGCATCGCTCGTGAATAAGCTGGTGCCCCGCACTTGGCTTTCGAGTGGCGCTTTAGAAATTTCGAGTTTACGATTACGATTACCACTGTTTCGTCCGGAAAAAGAGAAGGAAAGACTAAAAAGGTCATCAGTTTTTTTTTCAGATTTAGACTGGATTAGGAGCGTAATTTTCCTGGAAATTGCTACCAAAGGAGGACCATAAAGAGGTCGTCAGAAAATTTTGCCGATGAAGCTGTCGTTCCAGCCGTCCGTCCAAAATGTCCACCAAAACAGACTTTTTCTCGCCCCTCCCCAGAAACCCAAATTGTCCCCAAACCAAAGGGACAAGATTAAACACTGATCTGCGCGACCCTCCCCCATTAAAAGTCCGCTGTAATGAACGCACTGTCGGTGTGGAGATGAGGCGGTGAGGTAGAAGACTGATCACTCGTCATCGTATTTATATAGCGCCTATTCATATATTCATCGTATGCCGAGGCTGTGAAAATGGAGTCGCTGACTCTGCGTGTCAATGACTGAGTCGTGCACAGCGTTTGGACTGCTCTTCTTTTTTAGATAGTAACTTACACAGTGTTGCCCAACCACGGCAGGCCTAGGCCTACTCTGTTATAATAGGAATGGAGGACAATCCTCGCCGTCTGTTCTTCGGTCTGAATAACAAGGTCTGAATAAGTCACACAGGTGACAAAGCGAGAGCTTCCTATTCTTTTATTTAAACACAATTGAAATGATTTACTGATAAATAGGTATTTACGTGTGAAGTCAGCACGAAAACTTTCGCACGACAAACAAAACAGTTTCTATGACTGTGAAAATAATTCTATCGTAACGGCAACTATGACAATGCGGTGATGATGACGATGGCGATGATGATGATGATGATCGATCAACCAGTAACTTAGTAATTGTAATTGTAATTGTAATCGTACATTTATATAGCGCCCTTTCAGAGAACTCCTCAGAGGCGCTCCCGACCTGACACCAAACCACAATCAAAGAGAATGGTTTTCAAACGCTTGCGAGGAAGGGGCAAAGAAAGACAAAGAAGCTCATTACGGAGACTAATAGGTAACCTATTCCAGAAAGACAGACCGACTATAGCAAAGCTTCTGTGCAGCACTGTGGAAGATCGAGCCACAGGGCTAGGTTTAGGTTTTCGTCTAGGTTAGTAAGTCATCATTGTAATAATCGTAATCATCGTCATCATCATCGTCGTCATCATCATTTTCATCATCATTATCATCATTTAATAAAATCAGCAAAGTAGAAAAACATTTTCAAGGTCATCGGCGTTTCGGACATAGCTTTGCGATTCTGTTCCAATCAATCAATCAATCAATCAATCAATCAATCGATCGATCGATCGATCGATCGATCGATCGATCGATCGATCGATCGATCGATCATCATCAATTCATTCGGACATTTATATAGCGCTCCTTCAAGAAGAAAACAAACTACTCAGAGGTGCTCAACTTGCATAAGATTTTACATAAGATTTTATTTTCATCGCGATTAACTCAGAGGCGCTCAATCATCAATCATCAATCAATGCTTCAACCCTGTAGTTGTAGTAGACCCACTGCCCAGGTCAATGCTCCTACTTTCGACATCGTTCCCTACTTTGTTTCTGATCACTCTCAGCACTCTGCCATTTTCCTCTAGTGAAGGTTCCGAATTGGCCGCCTTCTGAACACAATTCAGCGGAACACGTGATAGTAGCGCCATCTTGCGAATTGTTAAGAGATTTCAATTGGAATGATGAATGTCGAGACAATTATTCAACGAGAGTCACGAGACATTTAAAGTTATCAGAAGAAATTTCGCATTTTCTTTGATGAGTGAACTGCGTGTTTTGATCGATTTGTTTATGAAAATCGGCAAGAGCTTTTGCTAGGACGTTTTATAAATAATATTAGACCTAATCTCGTCTCCGTGAAAAACTATTTCTAGTGTTTTTTCAAGTATGCACGAGTTTTCTATCCGATACCTAAAGGTAAGGGTATTAATTAAGATTTGGGCCACAAAAACAGGTTTTCGACTCGTGAACGAACGACTTCTTGGTCCGTAGATATCGCGATTCAGACTTTGTCATCCCTATGTATAGTTGGATACCTCGCTGTTTAATGTTTTTTAAGGATACTCCGCCACTGGTTGCACTCTGCCAGTGCCAGTCCCAAGCCTCGATAAAGGAGGAGGGTGTCGCTAATGGTCTTTGTTACCACACAGTGACGTTAAACTGCAAATGCCGCCGCCGCCATGCTCAGCACACAAAAGTTACGAAAGGTTTTAACGTCTAGCTTTTATAATACAAATAGAGAGAGAGTTTTAAAGGTGTCCATGCAGACCCATAAAATTACGAATTCATAGGGTTGAATCCTCACTGTTTTACAGGCTCATTAACACTTTTTTGTATCACCGTGGTTGGACTGGATGAACGAACTTCTGAATGAACTTCTTGAAAGGACGATATATAATTTTTTTAAATGAATGAATAAATTGGCGGTTACAAAGATTCAACCTGATAGGCCTAGGCCTACGTCTTACAAACTCGGTCAAACCCGATCCGTTTATTCCTCAACTTGAAAATATTTCACTTTGAATGTAGCAACAAAGTCACCAGTGGGGCTATTTATGTAAAAAAATCCATTCAAACATAATCACAGGACATTTTTACCACTGGTTTCGTAACAACTCTGAGTTGCATGCGCATTTAGCTTATAATAGGTCTATAGGCCTACGCGCTCATCAAACAGCAATTATTCAACACCAACTCACAGACAGGGAGTGCATAGAATGCACCTGATCAGTGGCCATTAGAAAACCAATCATCGTAAAAACAATACAACTCCAGCCATAATTAAGATATTCATTTCATGAAGACAAAAATCAGACCTACACCTTTAGTCTGTGTTGAAGCTGTTGAGATCATAGTTGTAAAAAACGTTTTTTTCGTTTTTTTTTCTCTCCCAAAAAACGTCGTTTTTTCGTTTTTTATTTTTCCCATCGTTTTTTATCGTTTTTTTCGATTTTTATGTAACTTTATTTTATTATTTACTGTCTAATATTATTTTCCTTAATTTAATTTTTGTCTGATATTCCATACGTTTTCACCGTACACTCAAGGATGCAGCTAACTATAGGGTCTTTATGTAATTATTGTTTAAGTCATAATTTTGAGAAATACATGTAGTAGATCCTTACAAGAAATGAAATTTGTAAGAGTTATTTTGATATAAAATTCTTGGGCATAATTATTAATATTTATAAGCAGTAATTTTAAGCACAAAATAATGTACAATATAATAATTTAGTAAACATCTGTGGTTTTTGATTCTGGTTAGATTTTAATTGTGTTATGTCGATCAGCATAAACTTATAATGTGGACTTATGTCTACAATTTAAATTTGAAAAGATTTCAATACCTTTAATTTGTCCGAATTTCTTATTAAACGAAAGTTATAAGAAAAAATAACTGTGGTAGATTAATGTTACTTACACCAATTATTTTGGCCTAATAATAAAGTTGTGATATTTGCAGTTTCTTAATAAAATTGCATAAACAATTATATTTATAATTATATATATGTAAGGTTTGTAAGCTGAAAATGAAATTTCAGATGTAACAAAGGCAAATTATTTTCTGTTTCCGTTTTTTATCGTTTTTTTGTCGTTTTTTATTATTTCTAAAAAAACGACGTTTTTTACCGTTTTTTATTTTCTTTTGATCGTTTTTTTACATCTATGGTTGAGATGATGGTGACCTTGTTATCATCCATCTATATGTACTTATGTACTCCATGTACTTTGAATAACATATTTTAATCATACTGTGACTTGTCAGTTAGAAATTAAAAGAAGATATTATTATTAATATTATAATTAAAATCATTCTTATATTTTTACCTAGTGTTGCCTGTTGGTGCATGGATAGACCTAATTGTCTCAATTGAGACGGTTGACCTACGTATAGGCCTATAGGCCTACTTCAGTCATGCTCTTGGACTACATGCGTAATTGACCTCGTGGTACTGATCTGGGTTATCGACCCATTGATATAACAGCAATAATAATAATAATAATAATAATAATAATAATAATAATAATAATAATAATAATAATAATAATAATAATAATAATAATAATAATATTATTAATAATAAACAATAACAATAACAATGGCAATAATATACTAGGCGGGATCCTGTATACCTCGGGGCAAAAAATGATAATATAATAACAATATAATAATAATAATAATAATAATAATAATAATAATAATAATAATAATAATAATAATAATAATAATAATAATAATAATAATAATAATAATAAGCATAATTTTTTGAAATCCCGAGGGATCCTAGGTCACCTTGTCACCTTGTGCCGTCAGTTCGAGGAACTCTAGCGACTGTCATGGCCAGCCTTCTCCACTCCGTTCTGTTCTGTGTCACATTCCTCAATTGTCCAAGATTCATCCCTGTCCTCCTGTGTACATCCTCCATCCATCTGATCCTCGGCCGTCCTCTTCTCCTTGTACCCTCTCCACATGCCAGCATCATCGCCTTCTCCAGTCCATCCGTGCGCATTACGTGACCGAAAAACATCAGCTTCTGTTTGATGATCATCTGCAGCAACGACATATCCCCTCTTAGTTGACCTATGTCTTGGAACACAGATTCATTTGTTCTCCTCTCTTTCCACGATATTCCCAGCAGCCTTCTCCATATCCACATTTCACACGCAGCAATGTTGTCATCCAACGCCTTCGTCTTCGTCCACGTCTCGCTTCCATATAGCACCATGGGGAAAATCATTGCTTTGACAAGCCTCGTCTTTGTCTGTAAGCTCACATGCCTGTCCTGATCCTAGGTACCTCGGGTAAAAAAAATAAAATAAAATAATAATAATAATAATAATTCGAAAACGCGACCGAAGCCGGGAGAGCGGCGGAGAAAGTTGCCACAAGGAAACTCACGAAATATTTGGACCTCCAAAGGACATACTTTTTCGCCCCGTTAGCCCTGGAAACAATCAACAACTCTATCAACAACGAGGGTCTGGCCTCTGTGTTCGAGATCGGTCGCCGGTTGTCGAGAATCTCTGCAGGAGTCTGGAGATTTACTAGAAACAGGATAATACTTTGGAGCCCATAATATTAAGTTGCAATAAAATTTGAGTTTGTTTATAACAAAGGGCCTATGCTGTAAATTCTTCGGAAAAGCACTTTAGACTCCCATCCATGTAAGCATGACTGATAAAAGATCTGCTTTGTTAATGAGCAATTTGAGCATCTGCTTGTGATCAGCTGACGGGCATGACTGATACAACCACCAGTATAATAAAAATTGATAGTACAGACCTGTTAGGCTATTGTAGGCGAACTCGTTTTAGATCTTGTAGTGCCAATCCCAAGCTTTGCAGAAATGAGGAGGGCGACATTTTCATCCGATGTGAAACAGCGTCCTTAAACAGCAATAAGGTGTTAGACCAGATGCTCCGCCACTGTTTATGCTCACACAGTGCCAATCCCGACTCCGAAGCTTGGCTAAGGGAGGAGGGTGAAGCTAGTCATTATTTTCTATGAAACAACGTTGTAAAACAGCAACTAGGCGATAATAATGTTAAACTAGAAATTGAGGAATACGACTTGTACAGCGACCATGCATCTCTGTCCAGTGTTTAATCTAGACGTCTCTGGGGGGGGAAAGTTCCCCCCCCAGGATTGACATTTCCCCCCCCAGAAAAATTTGACGAAATGATATTGGTTTTTAGTTACTGTTTTTATCATTGTTTTACATGAAGTGTTATAATATACCGTGATATTATTTATTATTATATGATTATAATGACATTATTTACTACTATAATATATGATACTATCATGTTAAAATGACACCTGAAAATGCAGCCACTGTAATGTGGAAATTCAAAAATTTTCTAATGGGTCACTGAAAGAGTACAGCTATTTTGTTAAGACGACACCTTAAAATGCTGCCATTGCAATGTGGAAATCAAAATTTTTTCTAATGGGTCACTGAAATAGTACAATTATTTTGTTAAGATGACACCTTAAAATGTTGCCATTACAATGTGGAAAATAAAATTTTGTCTAATGGGTCACTGAAAAAGTACAGATAATTTGTTAAGATGATACCTTGAAATGCTGCTAAATATTGCAAAGTGAACATTCAGAAAGTTTCTAATGGGTCACTGAAAAAGTATAGCTATTTTGTAAAGATGACAACTTAAAATGCTGCTATTGCAATGTGGAAATTCAAAAATTTTCTAATGGGTCACTGAAATAGTACAGCTATTTTGTTAAGACGACACCTTAAAATGCTGCCATTGCAATGTGGAAATTCAAAAAGTTTCTAATGGGTCACTGAAAAAGAACAGCTATTTTGTTAAGACAACACCTTAAAATGCTGCCATTGCAATGTGGAAATTCAAAAAGTTTCTAATGGGTCAATTTTTGTAAGATGACCCCTTAAAATGCTGCCATTGCAATGTGGAAATTCAAAAATTTTCTAATGGGTCACTGAAATAGTACAGTTATTTTGTTAAGATGACACCTTAAAATGTTGCCATTGCAATGTTAATGTGGAAATTCAAAAATTTTCTAATGGGCCACTGAAAAAGTACAGCTATTTTGTTAAGACGACACCTTAAAATGTTGCCATTGCAATGTGGAAATTCAAAAATTTTCTAATGGGTCACTGAAAGGGTACAACTATTTTGTTAAGATGACCCCTTAAAATGTTGCCATTGCAATGTGGAAATTCAAAAAGTTTCTAATGGGTCAATTTTTGTAAGATGACCCCTTAAAATGTTGCCATTGCAATGTGGAAATTCAAAAATTTTCTAATGGGTCACTGAAATAGTACAGCTATTTTGTTAAGACGACACCTTAAAATGCTGCCATTGCAATGTGGAAATTCAAAAATTTTCTAATGGGTCACTGAAATAGTACAGTTATTTTGTTAAGATGACACCTTAAAATGTTGCCATTGCAATGTTAATGTGGAAATTCAAAAATTTTCTAATGGGCCACTGAAAAAGTACAGCTATTTTGTTAAGACGACACCTTAAAATGTTGCCATTGCAATGTGGAAATTCAAAAATTTTCTAATGGGTCACTGAAAGGGTACAACTATTTTGTTAAGATGACCCCTTAAAATGTTGCCATTGCAATGTGGAAATTCAAAAAGTTTCTAATGGGTCAATTTTTGTAAGATGACCCCTTAAAATGTTGCCATTGCAATGTGGAAATTCAAAAATTTTCTAATGGGTCACTGAAATAGTACAGCTATTTTGTTAAGACGACACCTTAAAATGCTGCCATTGCAATGTGGAAATTCAAAAATTTTCTAATGGGTCACTGAAATAGTACAGTTATTTTGTTAAGATGACACCTTAAAATGTTGCCATTGCAATGTTAATGTGGAAATTCAAAAATTTTCTAATGGGCCACTGAAAAAGTACAGCTATTTTGTTAAGACGACACCTTAAAATGTTGCCATTGCAATGTGGAAATTCAAAAATTTTCTAATGGGTCACTGAAAGGGTACAACTATTTTGTTAAGATGACCCCTTAAAATGTTGCCATTGCAATGTGGAAATTCAAAAAGTTTCTAATGGGTCAATTTTTGTAAGATGACCCCTTAAAATGTTGCCATTGCAATGTGGAAATTCAAAAATTTTCTAATGGGTCACTGAAATAGTACAGCTATTTTGTTAAGACGACACCTTAAAATGCTGCCATTGCAATGTGGAAATTCAAAAATTTTCTAATGGGTCACTGAAATAGTACAGTTATTTTGTTAAGATGACACCTTAAAATGTTGCCATTGCAATGTTAATGTGGAAATTCAAAAATTTTCTAATGGGCCACTGAAAAAGTACAGCTATTTTGTTAAGACGACACCTTAAAATGTTGCCATTGCAATGTGGAAATTCAAAAATTTTCTAATGGGTCACTGAAAGGGTACAACTATTTTGTTAAGATGACCCCTTAAAATGTTGCCATTGCAATGTGGAAATTCAAAAAGTTTCTAATGGGTCAATTTTTGTAAGATGACCCCTTAAAATGTTGCCATTGCAATGTGGAAATTCAAAAATTTTCTAATGGGTCACTGAAATAGTACAGCTATTTTGTTAAGACGACACCTTAAAATGCTGCCATTGCAATGTGGAAATTCAAAAATTTTCTAATGGGTCACTGAAATAGTACAGTTATTTTGTTAAGATGACACCTTAAAATGTTGCCATTGCAATGTTAATGTGGAAATTCAAAAATTTTCTAATGGGCCACTGAAAAAGTACAGCTATTTTGTTAAGACGACACCTTAAAATGTTGCCATTGCAATGTGGAAATTCAAAGTTTCTGATGGGGAGGGGCGCATCCCCTCCCCATACCCCTTCCCTCCCTGTCTCGATGCTACGTACATCTCGAGCGTCCTTCGGACGCTCAATTGTCTCTCCCCCCCCAGAAACCTCAATTCCCCCCCCAGAGGACGGGGACTAGATTAAACACTGATCTCTGTCTGAAGTCTGAAGTCTAGCTTTATAAAGCCAGCTGCAACACCTACATGTACATGTACTGTCAGCGTATGCGATATGTGCGCCTCTGTACCGGCACAACATTTGAAATAATCTCTAATAATTATTATAGGCTATAATTATACTCTAGGGATGAAGCACAATTATGGCACCACACGAGCGATGCGAAAAATATGCTGCTTTAATTAGATTTCTATTCTATCTTACGAAATAGGAAAATACACTGCTTGAATTAGATTATATTTTTTACGAAACAGAGTAATTTTGAAATTGATCAGTCTTGCAACGAGCAGCTTCTGACATCATAGAATGAATGCTCGAATAAACTGCGAAAAGATATTTCCAACGTAGGCCTACATAATTTGTAAAGTGAATCAATGCGAAGGACCAATATTTATATTTCACTAAAGCTCTGGAAATAAACGATGTCTTACGTTTTGTTTTAGTAAGACTTGTATCTTGCAATCCGATTTCAAACAGTATTAATGGTTAAGATAAATGCATAGATTATTTTGTTGTCCAGTCTCAGTTTTTGTGTGAGGTTCCCAATTAGCTACATCTTAAATGCCTATAATAGGAGCAACATGTCATGCAATAAAGAACGACATAATAATAATTATAATTCAATTATGTCGATCAGTAACTTGTTTACTGCCTGCTTTAGGGGTGGGCCTACGTTTTCGGTAGACGAATATCAACCCCTACAACCGCACTTTCTGCCATCTATGAAGAGACTGAATCCATATTCGTGTTTTGCCGAAATTAACAATAGGTAGGCCTATAATTATTATACTTTGTGCTAAAGATCGAATGCGCCATAGCTACGCGGTATGATGTGATGGTGAGGATGATTTATTTGCTCGAAGTCAGAACCATTGTCTTTTATGCCACCCAGAGATGTGACGAGTGAGGCGGTTTCCTGCTGCCTTCTTCACAGCCAATATAAATTATATAATGTGAGTGAGCAACTTGTCCAAGGTCGCTCACAATGGTTTGAGGTCGATTCAAACTTGCAACCATTCGGTTAGAAGTAACAGAACCAAATTTGTAACTTAATGATGTCACCCTCTCCTGGTATTTCCGTACCTATTTAGATCTACCAATCCCATATTTTAGAAAACCTGTCAGCATCATTGGGACGCTGACAACATACTAGTTAATGCTGCGCAATTTAGCAGGTAGGCCTATGGGTCAGTCTATCACAAGCAACTGGATCGGTAATTGAATTCTTGTTAATGTCTAATGACAGTTAGGCTACAACGATTAGGCTGCAAGCTAGGCTGGCGACTATTCATCACGACCTCATAATTCTAATAGGGTTACTGCAACAGGCCCTACTTGCATTGCACAACACTGTTTTCTGCCACCTTGCAAAAATAAACTGCCTATTTAAAAGGTTCTGACGATGTGTGTATAACATTGTAGACTGTTGAGCTAGTTAAGAAGCATAGTGTTATAGACGAAAGTTTGACTGACTTTACTTTATCGGTCTCGGCTTATTAGTACAGGAGGTAACCAGCCCTCTCCCTCTTCAGCTGATCCTCCCGTCGACATAGGAGGTGGATGTCACAATTATCTTGCAAATGGTTAATTCCAGTACTAAAAGAAATGTATGCCTGCTACAGCCATTCGCATCGCCCTCTTACTTTTCCAGACATGGGCCTAGCGTTATTGACACTGCGGGTAGTGTCTGAATTACTTAATAGTTGAGTTCGTCAGTTGACGATTGTGAAATATCTTTTCTTCTAGAGATATTTGAAGTCTCGCTTTTCGTCGATCAACCGCCAACTCTAAGTTTTAAAAACTTATTTGTCAATGAAATGCTAGTGCTACATTAAAGAGATTGAATGAATTTTTTCAGGTGTTTTCGCTATTGGCCACGAGACAACTCTGCGAAGATGTGCAGCTGTTTAGCCACGATCCTCCTCGTCGTCTTCAACTTCATTTTGTCGGTAAGACCATCGTCCATACATGTAGCAGCCTTTCTATCTAAGTTTGTTCTGAGAAACATCAGGGTTCCGTGACATATATTATTATTTATTATAATCTTCGTTTATTAGGTATAATACCCTCGGGTTGACAAATCGCAACCCGTTGCATAGCAGACAATACGCTTACAAGAATACAATGAGGAAGGCTAGTTCTATAGAAATCTGATTGTGATGGATGACATACATAGGCGACGTCACACAGAGGTACTTCCCCTCCCTGGAGAATAATATTATTGACGGCTTCATCGCTGAGACATAAGCTTAATCTACAGGAGGATATTGGAAAAACTGCCATCCTTCCTGCACTCCAATCTCCATTCCTTCTTGCCTCTCTCCATAACACCCGATCGATCGCTTTGTGCGATCCGCCAAGGTTTTTTGAGTGGCGCTATAGAAATCGATAGTTAGACTCTAGTGTGGCAAAAACCATTTCTGTGAGTAAGTGAGTGGGCGTGATCGGAAAGTTAGTTTTCGGATTGAAACTGTCTTTTGTCAAGTAGCCTATCATAGGTCAGGTGAAGAAGCTCGCATCCTGGTATAATTACCAAAATGACAACCAATTAATTATTAATTGTGGACTTGCATCATACTATTGGCTTGACCCAGATTTTCCACACTGAACACAACTAACACTAATTTTAGAACAAGTGTTTTCCCAATTCAGTCACGAGCCACATATAGCTACAGCGGCAAGAAACACTGAGAAAGACAGAGAGAGGGAGAGACAGACACAGACACAGACAGACAGACAGAAAGACAGACAGACACATACATAGATAGTCAGACTGACGCGCAGGCAGACTGAGCTCACGCTCTCTGTGTACTTCCATGTCTAATAGCCTATTCCTGTGATGTTTTGGCTGCCTCTATTTTTATGCTGGTGTCTGTGAGTACCCGTGTGTATGCCTATCCATGTTTCCGTGTCTGTCCATACGTCTGCATGTCTCTGCATGTGTGTCTGTCTACGTCTCAGTCTGTCTCGACTGTATGCCAATCTCTTTCTATGTTTCTGTCTGCTTCTTTGGTCGTCTCTCTAGTTATGTCTCTATCTCTGTGCGACTCTCTGTCTCGACATTACCCGTTAACTTTCGTGGGTTCCAAATAGAGAAAACATTATTTCATCCGAATCACTTAAAACCTGATATCAGGCAGAAGCATGGCAGTATTCGACAATACAATAGGCCTACAATACGTACAGTACACAGTACACAGTTCTGATGTGTGTCCTTTAAACAGCTGGCTGGGCTGCTGATGGTGTCCGTTGGCATCGTAGCTCACGTGAAGCCGGAATACATTTTCATCATCCTGGGGAAGATACTAGAAATATCTCAGGTTCCGGCTGCGTTTGACCTGGGAGGAATCATCACAAGCGGCGCCATCTTCCTCATGATCATTGGTGCTGTTGTTGCTGCCGCTGGAATCCTTGGCTGCTTCGGAGCATGCTGTGGAAGTCGAGCACTACTCAATATCGTCAGTTCAATTGCATATCTCTCACTCTCTTTGTCTCTCCGTCTCTCTCTAAAACTAGATATCCATCGGCGTTCCTAAATAATAACATTGAATGAAGTTACATGAATCCTCGCAATGAATGAATGAATGAATGAATGAATGCATCCATCCATCCATCTGTCCATCCGTTCATCCATCCATCCATCCGTTCATCCATCCATCCATCCATCCATCCATCCATCCATCTGTCCGTCCATCCATCCATCCATCCATCCATCCATCCATCCATCCATCCATCCATCCATCCATCCATCCATCCATCCATCCATCCATCCATCCATCCATCCATCCATCCATCCATCCATCCATCCATCCATCCATCCATCCATCCATCCATCCATCCATCCATCCATCCATCCATCCATCCATCCATCCATCCATCCATCCATCCATCCATCCATCCATCCATCCATCCATCCATCCATCCATCCATCCATCCATCCATCCATCCATCCATCCATCCATCCATCCATCCATCCATCCATCCATCCATCCATCCATCCATCCATCCATCCATCCATCTGTCTATCAGTCCATCCATCCATCCATCCATCTGTCTATCCATCCATCCATCCATCCATCCATCCATCCATCCATCCATCCATCCATCCATCCATCCATCCATCCATCCATCCATCCATCCATCCATCCATCCATCCATCCATCCATCCATCCATCCATCCATCCATCCATCCATCCATCCATCCATCCATCCATCCATCCATCCATCCATCCATCCATCCATCCATCCATCCATCCATCCATCCATCCATCCATCCATCCATCCATCCATCCATCCATCCATCCATCCATCCATCCATCCATCCATCCATCCATCCATCCATCCATCTGTCCATCCATCCATCCATCCATCCATCCATCCATCCATCCATCCATCCATCCATCCATCCATCCATCCATCCATCCATCCATCCATCCATCCATCCATCCATCCATCCATCCATCCATCCATCCATCTGTTCATCCGTTCATCCATCCATCCATCCATCCATCCATCTATCCATCCATCCATCCGTCCGTCCACCCGTCCATCCATCTGTCTGAATATTGATGTCTGTCTTCATTGGTTATCTTTGTTATCTCTCTTCTCTCTCATTCATCTCTCAATCTATTTCAAGGATTTTATATTTAAATTAATTATTATATATCCCACACAACTGTTCTTATAATTATTTCCATAAATGTGCACAAAATTCATCCTGTTTTTTCTTGCTTCCAGTACATCTGTATCGTCTCCATGATCCTCTGTCTTGCATTGGCATTCGTCGTATTCGCCGCAATTGCTCCAGGAAAGGTGAGAATCGTTGCAATGGCATTCATTGCCAATTTCCACCAATTTATATAGCGCTAATTCATAATTATATCTAATGGAGGCTGTCAACCTCCAATTGACCTTCAAAGTTTTCTTCCTTTTTCTTTCCTGTGTTCAGTAGCGCAGCCTATGCCTAACCTAGTCACTGTACTTCGGTATCTAAAGCTAGTGTATAAGTTTCTAAAGTTCTTAACTTGTTCAATTACAACAAAGCTCTGTTTCTTGTATTTTCTTCTTCTTTCATAACAACGCAAATAACACAACAATGGATCAACGACGACAAACGCTTGAATTCAACGACAGCAACGCAACTATTATCATCTAACTCCACTGTTCTCTAAAACATCTTCTATTCTCTACTACCAACTCCTTCTTCTACAACTTATCTCACTGTCTAGACGTACACTCTTCCCCTAGCCGCTCTGTCCTTCTATCTGTCCGTCTGTCTGTCTGCCTATCTCTCTCTCTCTCTCGCTCTCCGGCGACGGTCGGCCGAGCCGCGCCAACTTTCCCGCCAGTCTGTCACCTGCAGGCCTAACTGTCTAGACGCTGACCTTGAGCTGGTCTATTCGTACGCCTAAACATCGACTGACCACATAGACTATACAACATTAGTTCACATTACCTCCCTCCTTTCTTTTAAAGAGAGCTAATTATCTATAAAAATTAGCGAACGTACCTTAACTAAACAATGCAAATAGTCCATAACATAATACATCATAAAATATCTTACACTACAATCTAGACAGACAATCAGCTACTACATTCAATTTACCTTTCTTATAGTTCAACAGAATGTCAAAATTTTGCAATGATAAAGACCATCTGACTAATTTAGCAGATTTCGACATTGATTCAGTCAAATAAACTAAAGGATTATGGTCTGTAAACACATTGATTTTAGAACCAATAAGAATTTCTTTCAACTTGTTTAAAGCCCATATGATTGCATAGGCTTCCTTCTCAATCGTCGCCCACCTCCTCTGAGTATCTGTCAGCTTCTGACTGATAAATGAAACAGGACGTTCAATCCCTTCCTCGTCCACCTGAGACAGTACAGCTCCCACAGCAAAATCACTGCTATCACAGTACAAATTAAATGGTTTCCCAACCTCAAACATATATAGAATCACATTTGATAAGACAATCTGTTTAAGGGAATCAAAAGATTTCTGATGTGCATCAGTCCAAACAATGTTATCAGGTACTTTCTTGCTGGTCAAGTCTGTCAATGGTTTAGCAATTTCAGCAAAATTACAAATAAACTGTCTGTAAAATCCAAAAAATCCTAAGACTTGCTTCACTTCCTTCCTGGTTTCAGGTTTCTTCAAATTAATTAAACTGTCAATCCTGTCTGGATTCATCATCTTCTTCCCTGATCCTATGAGGTGACCGATGAACTTCACCTCACTCTTGCCAAACACACATTTCTTCAAGTTCAATGTTACATTATGCAGTCTTATTTGTTTCAAAAATAATTCCAAATGTCTTAAATGAATGTCCCAATCATTCGAATGCACTGCAATGTCATCAACATAAGGTTCAGTAAAATCATGAATCGGTTGCAAGATCATATTTATCGCTTTTACAAAAGTCCGTCCAGAGTTAATCATTCCAAACGGAACACGCGTAAATTCATACAGTCCATTATGTGTAACAAACGCAGTCTTCCATTGGTCACTCTTTTTCACAGGACAAGTCCAATATGCACTGCGACAGTCCATAACAGAAATGAACTTGGATTTTCCAACTTTGCTCAAGACATCGTTGACGATTGGCATAGGATATCGGCAGTTTTCAGTAAAAGAGTTAATGTATCTGTAGTCACAAGCCAATCTCAAGGATCCATTCTTCTTTTTGACAATGACAAGTGGACTTGCCATTCTGCTTGACGATGGTTGAATGATGTTTTCTTTCAGCATCTCTTGTATTTGTTTTTCCACTTCTGCTCGGTATATTAATGGTATTCGATATGCCACGAATTCTTTTTCTCGAAAGTCTGGTCTCAGCACCACTTCGTGTTCTACTAATGTACATAGTCCAGGTTGGTCTGAAAATCTGTCTGCATATCGATTCAGTACATCAAGTAATTGTTTCTGCTGTTCGCTGGTCAGATGTCCAATTTGTTCGTAATCCAATTGAAGTGACTTCTGTTTTGTCTCTGAATAGTCTTCCTTCAGCGGTATTTCTACCACTGATCCAAATTCGTCATCCTCTTCCACGATCAGACCACAAGACAATGTTCTCGTAATGAACTTCCTCATCTTGTTAGCATGAATAATCCGTCGACCGTTTTCGTTCATGTCCACCAGATACGAATATTTGGATCTTCTTTGCAGGACCGTGCATGGACCATGCCATCGGGAGATCAATTTATTGGTTGACGTTGGATACAGCACGATGACGTTCTCTCCAGGCTCGAATTCTTTATCTTTTGCTCTTTTGTTGTATTGACTGGCGTACTGTTTTTGCTTTTCTTCAGCACAGCTCTCGGCGAATGTCAAGGCCTTTTCCATGTCTGCTCTTAAATTCTTCAGGTACTTTGCCGGTTGCACTCCAATGTTCGGTGGTAGATTTATTTCTTTGGTCCAGCTTTCTTTAAGGATGGTGAGTGGCCCTCTCGGCAACTTTCCATAGACCAGCAAATACGGTGCCACTCCTGTAGTTGCATTAGGCACTTCTCTCAATGCCCAGACTGTAAATGGAATAATTTTATGCCACTGTCTCGGATTTTCCACAACGACATGATGAATCATTTTCTTGAACGTTTGATTCCATCTCTCCACCAATCCTGCCGCTTCTGGATGTCCTGGCGAATCGAATCGAGGACAACACCCCATCAGTTTCATAAATTCTCTTGTTAGACTGGCTGTAAAATTCGTCCCTCTATCGCTCGTGATTACTGACGGAACTCCCACATCCATGAACAGCTTCATCAAAGCTTCGCATACAGCCTTAGCGGTCAATGACTTCATCAAGAATATTGTCGGCCATCTTGTACATGAGTCCACGATGCACAAACAATACTTATGCCCTGCTGCTGAAGTCGGTTCGATTGGTCCTACGACGTCCATGGTCATTCTTCTGAACGGTACATCCTCTCTTGGTATTGGTGTAATCGGCACTCGATCCATCACCAAACTTCGTGCTTTCAACTGACACTTCTCACAGGACTTGCAGAACTTCACCACATCTCTACGCATTCTTGGCCACACAAAGGACAACTTGATACGTTCCCTTGTCTTCTCTTCTCCCAAGTGTCCGCCAAATACTGACTCATGTGCCAATTCCATCACCTGAATTCTTCTTTCCTTCGGCAACACCAACTGATACACCAACTGGTCCAACATTTGATGCTTCTTATACATCAACCCATTCACCACACTAAACTCTGATCCTTTGTCTTCAGCTATCTTCCACCACGACCTCAGTGACTCGTCATTTCTCTGCTGCTCTTCAAATTTCTTTGCGTCTGCCAATTGTCTTTCATCACTCGTATTCTCGGCAAACAAATCCCTCATACTCGTGTCTATTTCACCATCACTCTCAGAATCATCATCATTATCACGTTCACATGCAACCATCTCTTCTTCAATTTCATTGTTTCCGGATGTTATTCCTTCTTCTTCTTCTTGAACGCTTTGTTCATCATCGCTTTCTGTGTCCTCCTCTAGCAAACTTTCATTTGACTTTTCCTCTTCTCCTTCTTCCACTTCTCTTCTCCGACTCTGTGCTCTTGTAGTCACATTCGCTTGCAATTCTCCTTGTAATACATTCACTGGTGGAACCTCTTTCAGTTCTGCGATTATCTCTGGATGCAGCAAGAACTTTTCTTTGTTATCTTTGCACAAGACTGCCGGAATGCTGGCACACACCAAGGTTAAATATGGCGCGATATTTACTCCCTTGTCTTTCAAATCTCCTCCTTCGTTATGACAACTCATCCGCACTTCGATTTTCACCAACTTAGCTGGAATGGGTTCTCCAGCCACACATTGCAAATGTACTCTGCCAATTTCTTCCACTGTCGCTCCTTTCAACAATTCCTCATTGATTACTGGAATCTCCGTACCAGAGTCAATCAGCGCTCTGACTTGCACGGGATGACAACTGTCATCATTTCCACGTATCTCTACATTGACATGCTGTAGTAAAGACTTCTTCGTACGTTGACACTCATCTTTGCTTTCTGTTTCTCGACCAGTATCTTTAATTGGAGCAGAATTTACTATTTCTCTCTGTATAGCAAATTGAGGCGTGCACTTCATCACTGACTTCACTTCCGTTTCGCGGTTGTCTTGTTCTTCAGACTGATTCGGTGCATTCATTACTTGTATCTGATTTACTCTGAGATTTTCTGCACTTCGAGTAAATCTATTTCTCAGATTCGTCATTCTTGGTGGTACTTTGCAATCCTTTATCAGATGTCGGTCTGACTGACAATTATGGCAACGTTTCTTAACAATCCCTCTCTGTTCAGTGCTCTCCCGCCTGTAATTGTACGCTGTATTGTTTTCTCTTTGGCGTCCCATCACTGGAATTCGACTGTACATTTGTCTGTCACCCGTTGCTTCTCTTCTATCTTGACCAAACTGTCTTCCAGGAGCACCATCATTCCTTGTTTCGTTATTTCTGGCTTGGTTTCCTGTTTCTTTGTTATTACTATTCCACCTGGGTTGCTTCGAACTATTTCCCCATGCTTCATATTTCGGTTTGTCTTGAAACATTAGACCAATTCGATTGTTCACGTGTACGTCTGCGAGTTCTGCAACATTACTAGCTTCAAAGCATTCAGTACCCTCTTTTGCTAATACGAACTGTAGTGGACCCGGTGGTAGACATTCTTTCAATTTATCCGCCACCAACAGATCAAATAACTTCTCGTAGCTTTTGCCCACTCGCCTACTTCTGACATAATAGTTCAACAGATTCTTCAATCTTGCTGTAAACATCGTGTATGTTTCTTCGGCCGTTTTCCTCGCATCTCCAAATCGTGATCGATATTCTCTCGCTGTCAATTTGAATTCTTTCAGTAAATGTTCTTTCACTATGTCGTAATCGTCTAGATCAGCGAAAGACAGTCGGTTCAACACCGTTCTTGCTCTTGGCGTCATTAGTGGCAACAGCAATTTGACCCAAAACTGCTTTTCCACCGTAAAACTGTTGAATGCATTCTCAACTGTCTCAAAATATAATGGCACCTCCATCATATCATATGGCATCTTAGGTAATACGTGTTTCATTGCATCACCTATCTTTTTAATCTTGGACACCATTGTCTCACTTTCTCTGATCCTGTTTTGTTCTGACTCCTCACGGCTTCTTCTGTCGTCTTCATCTCTTTTCTTGAGTCTATGTTGATCTTCTTCCCTACGCAGTTCTTCTTGTTCTATCTTCTGCTGTAACAATTCTAACTGTCTTCTACGTTCCTCCTTTTCAATAGCCATTTCTCGGAGCTGAGCTTCCTTAAGAGCGAGTTTCTTCTGTTCTAATTCTAATTGTTCTTCCCTTTCTCTTTCCGCTTTTTCCAAATTTTCTTTCTCCATTTTCAATTCTTCCTGTCGAATCTCTTCGGCTCTTTGTAATTCTGCCAAACGCATGGCTTCTTTGTCTTCCTCACGAATCTTTTGCTCTTCAATCTGTTGTTTTCGTATTTCTTCATCACCTTTCCTTGCCCTCTCGTATTCTATCATCAATTCCATTCTTCTTCGTTCTGCTTCGTCACGATCTCTTTTCAGTTGTTCTAGCTGAAGCTGGAACTGCTGCTTCTGCATCTCAATCTCTTGTTGTCTCATCCTTTCTGCTTGTTCTGCTCTTGCTTTTTCCTCTAGTCGAAGCTTTTCTGTTCGTTCCATCTGCTCTTGTATCCGTTCTTTCTCCTCCTGTCTACGTTTCTCCTCTTTCTCTTCTCGTCTACGTTGCTCCTCTTTCTCTTCTTGTTTTTGTTCTTTCTCCTCTCGTCTCCGTTCTTTTTCTTCTTGTCTGCGTTGCTCCTCTTTCGCTTTCTCTTCTTGTCTGCGTTGCTCCTCTTTCTCTTTCTCTTCTTGCCTGCGTTGCTCCTCCCTCATCATCATAAATTGCATCAACGCCTCCATAGACATCGGTGGCTGAGGTTTTTCAACTGGCTTCTCCTCAACGCCACCCACTGCACCTTTCTCTTCAGCTTCCTTTTTAAGCCAAACCTCTGCTAATGCTCCCATCAAATTTTCTCTAGACATCTCTTCGACTTCTTCTACGTCTAGACCCTCTTCAATTAATAACTTTATTAATCGATCAGAAGACATCTTCTTTATACTCGCTTGCTTTTGTTCTGTAAGTTTCTCCATCTTTTCTTTACTTCAGTGATTACCGTGAAGAAATCGAGGGAATGGCTATGAAGATCTGTGATTGGCTGACTTTAATTCTTATGGCTCCTTGGGTAAACAAGCAAGTTTTGTATACCTCTCTCTGGCGTTGCGTTGTCGTAATGTTATTCGTATGCCCGTTGTATCTTCTCACCAGACTCCGAAATGCGTCTCCAATCGTAAATATTCCTCCGACTGAAAATATTCCTCCAATTGAAAATATTCCTCCGATTGAAAATATTCCTCCAAATGAAAATATTCCTCCAACTGAAAATATTCCTCCGATTGAAAATATTCCGCCAATTGAAAATATTCCTCCAATTGAAAATATTCCTCCAATTGAAAATATTCCTCCAACTGAAAATATTCCTCCAATTGAAAATATTCCTCCAAATGAGTTCGCTATCCCAACGTCCTTTGCTTGAATTCAGTATCCCACCGCTGTCACCAAAATGTCAACCTCCAATTGACCTTCAAAGTTTTCTTCCTTTTTCTTTCCTGTGTTCAGTAGCGCAGCCTATGCCTAACCTAGTCACTGTACTTCGGTATCTAAAGCTAGTGTATAAGTTTCTAAAGTTCTTAACTTGTTCAATTACAACAAAGCTCTGTTTCTTGTATTTTCTTCTTCTTTCATAACAACGCAAATAACACAACAATGGATCAACGACGACAAACGCTTGAATTCAACGACAGCAACGCAACTATTATCATCTAACTCCACTGTTCTCTAAAACATCTTCTATTCTCTACTACCAACTCCTTCTTCTACAACTTATCTCACTGTCTAGACGTACACTCTTCCCCTAGCCGCTCTGTCCTTCTATCTGTCCGTCTGTCTGTCTGCCTATCTCTCTCTCTCTCTCGCTCTCCGGCGACGGTCGGCCGAGCCGCGCCAACTTTCCCGCCAGTCTGTCACCTGCAGGCCTAACTGTCTAGACGCTGACCTTGAGCTGGTCTATTCGTACGCCTAAACATCGACTGACCACATAGACTATACAACATTAGTTCACAGAGGCATTGCTCCATCATTCTTACACGCATTGGAACCGATAATGACTATCATCAGTCCAGCTAGCATTTCAGGAAAGTATTTCATTAATAGAAATCGATTTTAAGCAAGAATTATTCTCATCAATCCAGCTTCTATTTATCAAAGAATTTCACAGCAATCCAGCTTCTATTTATCATAGAATTTCACAACAATCTAGCTTCTATTTATCAAAGAATTTCACAACAATCCAACTTCTATTTATCAAAAAATTTCACAACAATCCAACTTCTATTTATCAAAGAAGTTCACAACAAGCCAGCTTCTATTTATCAAAGAATTTCAGAACAATCCAGCTTCTATTTATCAAGGAATTTCACAAAAATCCAGCTTCTATTTAGGCAGAAAACGTAATCGATTCAGACTCTGTTTAAGGCTTAAGCATATACTTAGGCCTAGTTTCATCAATCCAGCTTCTATTTCCAGAACAATTATTTTCATAAATCTCGCTTCTATTTAAGCATACAGTGTGTTTCATCATTCGAATTTGCACATAACATAGACAAACAATAATTATTGTCACCAATCCATTTTCAATTTTAAATTGACAATATGAAATAATTATTAAGAAAAGACAAGTCGTCAACTACAGTTAGTGAAAAATGTTTTCCAACGATGAAGTCTACGGGCCTAAGTAAAACCTATTGTTAACGAAAACTTAAGGTAATATAACTAGAACTGTTACCAAAACGGCCACACTAATAAGAACGAAGATGAATAACGAAAAGCAAAACGAAAACCTACAACAAAAACTGTATCATAATTTACTTGCTTGACATTGAGTGCTAGACCTATTACACGGCATAACACTCGATATCCTTACTTCTGATGATCCGAATAGCTGTAGTAAACGGTCATACATATAAAACTATGCTTGCTGGCATGTATGGTTTGCTTGTACTCAGTTTGAATATTTTTGTTTGTAAAAAAATGTTGTGAACTGAAAAATTGTTTACATTTATTTTTTCCGACGTCAATTTCAGCTGAAAGTGATCATTCAAGATGAGATGCATAAAACCACGAGTCGCTTCAGAGAAGGTTTGTCTTTTGGCACTGGATTCTCGTTCAGTGTATTTAACCCTTTCTAATTATTGTTTTCACGTTATTGCGCATTTACGTATCAGAATAAATAGCGCCTTCCCAAACAGCAACCTATGTATTTTTGAAGTCACAACGAACACAACGTTGATCTCTGAGCTTAGATAGGCCTATCTCATGCAAACTTGGAAAGTCCCAGCTAACTGACTTCCGCAAACGCTTAGTACCTAACCGCAATTCCATTGAAGGTTCAATTTGTCCTGTGGCGAAGACTGACGATAGTCGACATGATAGGCTGGTACTCAACCACAGGTGCATAGGCGCAACCACCCTATGGGACCCACGGGACGCGCCCCCCCAAACTTTTGAGTGGTCCCATTGACTTTATCATTATGGTCCCCCCAACTTTTAGGACGTGATTCATTTAGTCCCCCCCAACTTTTAGGACGTGATTGCGCCTATGCACAGGTGGTGGTAAAAGCTCTAAAGACTAATAGATCTATAGGTTAGACCAGAAGTCCGTGTCCCGGTGGCATAAAGCGTCCAAAGTTCAGAATGTGCAACCACGGAGAAGAAATTGATTTTGGGACAAGTAGACGAGGACGAGGGTTACCAGCCAGAAAGTGAAATCGAGCAGATGGGGTGGGCGGCGTATTCCAAAGAAATGGACAACTAAATCTCGGTAAAATTCCGGGTCTGAGTTATTGTTGTTTTTTAAGAGAAGATCCAGTCTGTTTGTTTATACATCTTTTCCAGATATAACGCAGTCTAGTGACGGATCTCTGAAATTGCCGAACGATCCAATATCTCTGGGTTGGACATATCTGCAACTTTGGGTAGGACAATGCTTTATTCAATCACTACTGAAAATACATCGAAAAGAAAGAAACCAGATCTACATGTGTGAATGCCAAACTGGATTTACCGAGAACCCACTCATCCAATATATCGACAAACGAATACTTCTTTCACGACTGATCAGGCTATTGTTGAATGTCTTCCACAACGTTCTCTTCACATCCAACAAGGATTGTCGCCTCATGACTGAAATATAATCTGTTGGGTTCTTGTGTTTTGAATCCCTGCTATATAAATGGTATGTAAATCGATTGTTACAATGACTATTATTGGTTACAGGCTAATTGCTGTGGTACGTACGACTACACGGATTACAAAGACTGGCCTCATGATGTCGTCATCAATGGAAGAACTCGTTCCGCTGCTGTTCCGATTTCTTGTTGCGCCAAGAGCAAAGACTTCAATCCGGGGACAGCTGAGAGCTTCGACAGCTCGATTTTCACGAATCTGAATCGGTGTCTGGACGGAAGTCACTTTTATATCAATCAGAAGGTTAGTGGCTTCCAGAGAAAAGATGCTACATTTCTAGCGAAATCATTGTTAGCTATTTAGCTCCTAAAAATAATAGCTACTTTATCTTGGAACAATTATTCACAGTAGGCATAATTTATCTGAGAGAAATTCGATAAGTTTTCGAGGGATATAAAATGTAGCCACCAGCAAAACAGTTTTTGTTTTCCAGACAAACATTGCTCGTTTTCGGTCACAGGGTTGTTAGTCTTCAACTTGATTTTAAGGTTTTTTAAATCAAAGAGTCGCGGTAGTTTTCAATGGAAGAGATGGAAACCTTCATCAAGGCTTGATGTAGTTTGGTGATCGTGAGAAACGTCGTCTTATTGATTTCATATCGACTGCATGATTTATAAAAGCACAATGAATTTAGCATCGTCGCTTTGCAAGATGCAACCTAGAACTCCAGTATACAATGCAATGCACCAGGGCTGTTTTAAAGGAATTTTTAGAACTGCACAAACTCTTCTTTCTGTTCCCATCCTCCATGGCAAATTACTTTCAATTGGAGGACAAATTACCTTTTTCACTAGTTTTAATTACACAGAAGTGCCTCTACAACTTGCACAAATCCATTTACAACTGCACATTTTGTGTAGAACTGCACGTTAAAAAAGCCCTGCAATGCACTATAATCTTCTTCTATCTTCTCTTCCGTCATCGATATGACGATGAGGCCTGTATGAATTTCCTCCAAACTTCTCTGCTTCTGATGATTTCTCCGATCTCGACCAAGCTGGTGCCCTTCTCTCTCAGATCTTCTTTGATGTTGTCCATCCAGGTCTTCCTTTGCCTCCCTCTGCTTCTTTCTCCTTCTACATGCCCATGCAGTGCAGCGTTTGGTAGTCTTTGCTCCGTCATTCTTCTCACATGACCGAACCATCTGAGTCTTCTCTTCTTGATTTTTTCTATTATTGTTTCATCGACTCCTAGTTCTTCTCTTGTTATTTCATTTCTGATCTTCTCTCTCCTGCTTCTACCTATGATTCTCCTGAGCCAGCTCATCTCTGCTACCAACAGTCTCCGTTCGTCTTCTTTCCGTAAACACCAGCACTCTGATCCGTATAGTAATACTGGTTCTACTAAGGTATGATAGAGCTTCATCTTAGTTCTGATGGATATGTTTCTTGCTTTCCACATTTTCCCCAGTTTTCCGAATGCCGTACATGCCAGTCCAATTCTTCGTTTGATATCTTCTTCGCACCTTCCGTCTTCTGTTATCAGGCCTCCTAGATAGACGAATCTGGTAACTTGTTCTGCACTATAATACCGTACAACAAAGACAATTATCTTTGATGTCGTCCATCTCCTAGAGTTAAAAGTTCACGCACCGTCATCAACACCACAGCATTGATGTTATACAATACAATACAATACAATACAATACAATACAATACAACTGAAATTTGATAATGCCCTCCTTACATAGATGATGATAAGACGATGTTGCAAAGTATAATTGTGAGAGAAGGACATAGGCCGACAAGCCACTCAAGTCCACAGTAACAGACTCGTCGCAATAATCATGCAGAATATATTATTAATGAACTTCAGCCGTAACGTAATCGTAACCCGTAATTTGGAGACTTCTATTGTGCCCAAACGAAGATGCGGGATCCAGTTTATTCACGATTGCTTAGTAAAGACAAATCGAAAGCCAGGTGGGGTAAAAATCCGCCACAGGTCAAGAATCAATCCGTAATAATAGGCATAGTGGTTCGATGCTCTTCTGTCTTTAATCAATTGTCTTTAATTAATTGTCTTGGTGTTGATGTTGTTTGTTGCAGAACTGCTACGATTCCGTCTTTGACATAATCCTCAAATGGCGGATCATTGCCATCGTAATAGGATCCGGATTCAGTGGAGCAGGGGTGAGTTTGAGAACGGTGTTGCAACTCAATGCAAGGCGGCAATACAGCAGTCCCATTATTACGCGGTCTTTGAAGATTGATTAACTAATCGCATTATCAATTGTTGTAATAGTTGTATTATTATTACTGTAGTAGTAGGCCTAATAAAGGTTTCTTATATTTAGGGTGGAGTAGAAATGAAGTATTGTTATTATTGCTATTGTTATTATTATTATTATTATTATTATTATTATTATTATCATTATCATTATCATTATCACTATCACTATCACTATCACTATCACTATCACTATCATTATCATTATCATTATCATTATCATTATCATTATCATTATTATTATTATTATTATTATTATTATTATTATTATTATTATTATTATTATTATTATTATTATTATTATTATTATTATTACTATACCAATTAACAGGTGAGAGAGTTATTAACATGATATATACATTGGTTCCAAAAAGCAACGCACAGCATGTGGCTATTTGCATCTAATGTCTTTCTTATCATTCTAGTATCATCCTCATCATTGTCATTCTCCTCATCATCATAACCATCCTCATCCTCGCAATTACGATGAAGAAGTGGTGTGGTTATGGTACATGTGACTGAGTGATTTCCAATGTTACTAAGAAGTTGCCATAGATAGATCTATTGTCTCAACTGCATTACTGAAGGCGCTATATAAAGTGCTTTGCTGCATGCAATGTCAGATACGTTACGCTAAGTTATAACAGCTGACAATATGTTTATCATTTTCAGGTGCTGCTCATTGTTCTGGCCTGCGCTTTGGGTTGCCAGGTCAAAACAGTTTGAATTGTAGCAAGATCTTCCAGTTCACAAGATCTCTCCAGTTCTCCCACGGACTTAACTTTAGGAATGTTACAGTACATTGTGTCTCGTTTTGCTAGGTTCAATGCGCTGGTGGTCATATAGGCTAGTATTATTTTTGGCCTGTATTATTGTATGTACCCACAGTTTTCGTTTTCTTGTTTGAACTTTAAATGAATTGAAAAGCAGCTGGTCAGGTAGAGCGCTGTGCGTTCGCAAATGATTCTAATTTGAAGAACACGTTTACTACCTTAGGTCGGTTACAACTCTGATGTTTTCGCGAGAAGCGATATATAAAATAATAACATTCGCGTTTAAATTTTCTAGCGTTAATTGTGCTTTAAAATAATCCACACCTTGATTCGGAGGCCAATAATATGTGTGTATGTGTGTGCAAGTCCTGGGTATGACGTTAAACTGCAGCTCGTCCTGGGTATGACGTTAAACTGCAGTCGGCAGGTCTTGGGCATGACGTGAATCTGCATCCGGCTATGGGTTAGCCTAAAACAACCCCCTGCTCCTGCAGGGTATGGGACAAGGTGGTATGGCGGTATGTTCTCGAATCTACCTCAAGCCACTGCGTAGCGACCTTGGACAAGTTGCTCACCCATAATTGTCTCGGAGGAAGGCAATGGCAAACCACCTCTGTATCCTGCCAAGAAAACCATCATGGCGAGAGGCGAAAGTCGCTTGTCATGGTGGTCGCTAGGGCTCTACGAGCCGAAAGCACTAACTAACTAACTAATGTGTGTGCATGTTGTAGTATTATAGGCACATAAAAATTAAAACGTGCGTAGGCCTATGTGGGCTCGATCTGATTAAAATAGTTAACTCATCTTAATCGATTTCTCTCAACCCTTTAATATCGGTTAAACGACAAAATTTAATTAACTTCGTCAACGAGTGACGTTAAGCTTGAAAACTGTTAAAGTGTAGTAACTGAGCTAATAACTAGACCTAACCTGCTTTATATGAAAGAACTTCCATCGAACTGGTTATTTTCAATGAGAACTATTAACTTGGACGCTATCTTCGATTTATCATCAGCATCAGCCTTAAATGTAATTATATTTTTGTTGTGTAATAAAGTTTTCGTCATTGGTTTTAGTTTCCGTTACTTGTGATCGCTGAAATAAATTTTATTATTGGCATGCCAGTCTCAGCATTGGTTCTAGTCATGTAGACATATATATATCTATGTATGATGTGGACATGAAAATATCCGATGGGAGTAACAAGTGGTCGCCACACCCGTTTGCGGACTGCCGCCATCACAATGCGGTCAAGTTGCTGAAACGATTTGGCCGTCATCTCCCGAAGAATTGGTTCATGGTACAGCTTCGCAATAAACCTCAGCGGAATAGAAGCACTGGCTGGTGGGGATCTAGAGATGCACGTGCCGTACTAGAAACGAGGCTGCGGGTGATCGCTGTTTTCTAATGTAGCCTATACGTCAGTGTCATTTTTTCTGCCACCAACGAGAACTGGGTTGGAATTTCGTTAAAGTAGCATACTAGCTGATTTAATTATTACATAAGATAATAAGATTTACAGTGGGTAGGCTATAGTTTAAACGCCTGAGAATTTCGCCTAATACGTTTTGCCAAACGGACTACTACTATCTATCACCGATTTATTAGTCCGGTTTATTCACAAAGAATAATAAATAGGCTACTTATTTTTTATATTGCAAAGTACAGTAAATATTTGATGACAGTAAATATTTCCGTCTATGAAACATCCAAACGACTACGGTGCCAAAAGAAATGGAGGGGGCGCAGTTTTGCGAAATTTTATAGTGAAATAGTGTATGATACTTCTGAGGAATCAAAGAACAAGAATACCAGAACAGGCATAATTATACCAAGCGATGGTAGGCCTACATTTAATGTACAACCCATTCTGCTACTGTATATCGATCATGCCGATCAATAAGCTTGTCAATGCGAAATCAAAATGAAGATGTGAATACCTGCACCAGAGATGATCTGGATAAGGAAAGCAGGTGATGACTAATAACAGGTCGTTAGGAAATTTCGCTCAAAAAGAAGTCAGGAAAGCACCCCCCGAAATAAATTCCTGGCTACGGCCTTGAGTTGAATAATAAAAAAACTTCAGTAAGAGTCCATAAACTGGGCCCACAATGGTAAGGCTCGATTCTGCATAGTTGCAGTTCGTGCGAATGCAAGCGCCAACCAAGAGCTAGCTACCCTCTCCTGAGCGGAACGAAAGGGCGGTGGCATTGGATATCTATGGAGCAACAGAGTAATCGCAGATTGTCTGGGGCAACATCGATTGACGACAGGCTCCGTTTGCGATTAGCATTAATAATATTCAGAAGCTACTTCCGCATTCAATCATTACGTAATCATCTCTAGAAATCAAATCTTTATATGCAGCTGAAAATGTAAAAGTTGATTATTATTCTTGATTTTCTATATCGTGGAACTCACGGTTGTAAACGATCTCACCAGATCTATTCGTCTCTGCCCGTGTCTAGGTTTATGCGTGTTTGCTCTAGTAAATGTCAACATCGACTTATCGCAAACAATCTCGCATATATTTGCATACATTTGCATAGCATTATATATCGTCTGCATTTCTTTATTCCAGTACAACGCTCTTCTGGTTGTCCTCGTCTTGGCTGAAGTGGCTTTCATCATAATATTCGCCACAGTTGCCCCAAAGAAAGTGAGAGCCCCTATAAATCGAATGCTTTTTTAATCGCTTCTGTAGCGCTCTGCCCTGTATTATAAGGCTACTGAATTGCCATGGCTCTGAGCGGCGCTGTAGAATTTAGTAATTGCATTAGATTAGGCAGCGTACTTCTATATTTACAGGGAAGTTGCTGTGGTACGTACAAGTACACAGACTACAGGTCAGCACTTCACAACGTCACGATCAAAGGAAACTCGTTCGGCAGCTGACATGGGGTCATTGCATAATTACGTAACGCTCGATGGTGGGTGGGTGGGTGGGGTCATTGAAAACGTTACGAAACGTTATGTGGGTGGGTGGGTGGGGGGAAGCTGAACGTTACGTAACGCCACGAAAAAATTTATTGATGCATATTAAATTACCATCGAATTGCACTTTAGACATGATGTGATCGAAGTTTAAACTTCGTGACATTGATTTAAATCTTAACGGAAGTAAGTCTTTCTGAATAAGATCCGGCGGTAAGCCTGTAATAGACACCAGTTAGCCTGCATGTCAGGTCAATTCTGTTCTCCCATAGTGCAAACCGGAAACCGCTCTTCGAATTGTCTGGATCTGTGATAGTTGTACCAACGGAACAACGTGGTAGACCTAATTCTCTTTTAATTCCTGACATCGAAGAGCCACCTTGAAGCATGTTTACTTAGTGGACACGATCTCAAACATTTAAATTTAATGCTCAACAAAACTCGGCAGTATTTCAATTAATAATTATCGAAGTGCCCATGGCTGCAGACTAAGCTAATAATTAACTCATCTTAATTTTGATTAATTGTTAATGAGCCATTTAGTCCGTGACACTTTTCAGCTTATAATTCACATACTGGGCTATATTAGGCTAAATTCACTATGAAAATATGAATTATAATTACGCGATCACATAAGTAAATAATAGACCAAAATCTCTCAACTGCATGATTTCTCGTAACAATCGTTACGTAACGCCGGGAGGGTGGGTCAAGGGCAACGTTACGAAGCGTTACAGGGTGGGTGGGTGGGTCGAAAATGGTCATTTTCGGCGTTACGTAATTATGCAATGACCCCTGTTCCGATTTCTTGTTGCGCAAAGAACACAGACATCAACCTGGAGACAACGATAGATTATGACGATTCTACTTTCTCAAAATCTGAACGCATATTTCAATGCAAGGCCGTAGCCAGGATTTGATTTGGGGAGGGGGTTGTTTCTTCAGTTTCCCGCCCGAAAAAACTGATGACCTTTTTTAGTCATCCGGCCGAAAATATCACCAATTCATTCTATTTTTTTACATTTTTCATTTGGGGTGGGGTGTTTTCATGGTTTTATTTCATGGTTCTTACATCATGTGCTAGTAAATGCATTCTATTATTTTTTTTCATTTTTAAATTTCACGGGGGTGTTCAAACATCCAAAGCACCCCATAGCTACGGTGGTCTTGTCTCGATGGATACAAGAATTCCACCAATGACTACATAGGCGTAGGAGACATTTCGGAAGTGGGGAGGGGCAAAAATTTTATTTTTGCCCGAAAAATCTGATGACCTTTTTAGTCATCCGCCCAAAATCTTAGAATTTTCTCGTCCGAAAAATCTGATGACCTTTTTTTCTTTTTTCTTTTAGTCACTTCCTGTTAATTTTCAGAAAATTTAGCTTTTTATCCCTGTGTGCCCGGAAAAAATCAGCCTGTGCCTGTTTGCCCGGAAAAAATCCCAATTTTCCCCCATTCGTGCCTCTTTTGCCCCAAAAACACAATTGTCCGAAATTTGGGGGGGAGGGCATTTGCCCCTGTACTTCCGCCTTCTATGCCTATGAATGACAAGGCTTTCTTTAAACTATGTAGTCCAACGTAACAGTTGTTAGTTTTCAGTTTAACCTTGATACTTTTTGGTTAATAAGTTGATGATTTTCAAGCATGATTATGCTAGAAGGAATTGTTCATTGATAGATCTGCAGTTTTCAGCAGTAGTCTAAAAAATCAATGTACTAGTTTTCATGAAATAGTTGCTAGTTTTGAATATTAGACTGCAGAGACCTTAGAAAGTTGGTAGTTTTCTATCAACATGTTAATTATTGCTTTGGTGAGATTAGTAGTGTTTCAGGTGAGGTTTCATAAATTCTAAGTCAATAAATAATAATATTATAAGTGCTTCTACGAGACAGTTGTTTATTGTCAGCGCCATTGCTGAGAGTGTTTAGAAAGTTGGTTGTATTCGACTTATGCCTGCATATTTGTAGCAAATTTTCAAGGAGGTAGGCTATGAATTATTTTTAGCGGAAATTTTATGTGTTTCATATTAAACAAAACTTTAATGAAAGTCTCTTGTCGTTGAGTCTCTTGTTGCAGAATTGCTACGACGTTTGTCCATGACCTAATCCTGAAACTGCGAACCATTGGTATCGCAAATGCTTCAGGACTCATTGTAAAGCAGGCCAGTGCAGGCGGGACCGGGTTATAACTCTGGCTATTATTATAGGTGACATGTCTCATGGAAACGCAGTCCGTCAAAGAACGATTCGTCAAGGACTGTTCGTCAAAGAACGATTCGTCAAGGAGTGTTCGTCAAGTGAACGATTCCTCACGTGGACGATTCGTCAGTTATCTCGGAATAGGCTACGCATGCTTAGTCTATGCCGCGTAACGCCAATTTAAATTTCACAACAGATTGAGCTTTGAAAGTTGCTAGTAAGAATGACGGGTTTTTACAATGTAAATGTTGGAAAATAGTATCACGAACAGTCCGTGGCGACAAAGTCCTTGACGAATCGTCCGTTTGACGAAACATCCGCATACCTATCTGATACAGTCATTGCTGTATATACACTATACAGGTAAAATTAATCTATACGAACTTTTACAAGGCAAGGCGCAAATTCTGTTCAATAGAAGCAATAACAATAACAATAATAATAATAATAATAACAATAATAATAATAATAACAATAATAATAATAATAATAATAGTAATAATAATAATAATGCTTCAGGACTCATTGTAATTGTATTTAAACAATAGTTAGCAATGAAGTCCCTGAGTGATCCTAAATACCTCGGGGCCAAAAAATAATAGTAATAAAATAATAATAATAATAATGATAATAATAATAATAATAATAATAATAATAATAGTAATTTTAACATCGAACTCGATGACATTCAGTGGCTACAAGCCACACTGCCTATTAGGGATGGCGGTCTCGGCGTGAGACGGGTCGCGATGCTGGCTTCTTCAGCTTTTTTAGCGTCAGCTGCATCGACCAAGACTCTCAGGATGGCCATCCATGACCGCGAAGAACTGCTGGATGTCTACGAGAAGGAAATCCACGAGGTTCGCAGTTCAACGTTGCCTGGAGATGAGGGTTCAGCACGGAATAAACAAAAGACATGGGACAGACCCTTGATCTATCTAGACAAGGCGATGGTGTGGTCCGCGAACAGCGACCCGCTCAACCGAGCCAGACTGGGAGCGATCTCAGCGCCTCACGCCGGGGACTGGCTATCCACCGTGCCAGTTGCATCGTGTGGACTAGGCCTTAGCAACGAGGCAATGCGGGTGGCGATCGGCCTACGCCTGGGGCTCAACCTGTGTGCCCCACATCAGTGCCAATGTGGCGAGACGGCGGACCCAGGAGGCCACCACGGGCTGGTGTGCAAGAAATCGGAAGGACGATCAAGCCGACACTTTGCTATGAACGACATCGTTTGGAAATCACTCAAAAGAGCGGACATCCCGAGCACGAAAGAACCCCCAGGTCTCCTTCGCACCGACGGTAAGAGGCCAGATGGGGCGACGCTCATACCGTGGGCTGGAGGAAAATACATGACGTGAGACGCATCCAGCATACATACTTGCGCCGTATCATACATAAATAAGTCAGCGACGACACCTGAGAGTGCGGCCGAACTGGCCGCCTCGCATAAAATGGCTAAATATGCAGATCTCCCTGCAACCCACAACTTCTTTCCGATCGCGTTAGAAACATTGGGTTCAATAAACATGTCGGGTCGTGAATTTATTGTGGAACTAGGTCATCGACTGTCTGCCGCCACGGGCGATCCTCAGGAGTCTACACATCTGTTTCAGCGCTTGTCCATTTGCACTCAGCGCTACAACGCAATAGCGTTTAGAGGGACCTTTATGCATGACACCGAGGACGAGGTCCTAGATTCATAGTTGCATTTAGTACTCTTCGGAGTACTAAATGCTGATGTAATAATAGGAACTTGTCTGTTTTGCAATAAAGGAAGTTGATAATAATAATAGTAATAATAAGAATAGTAATAATAATATCGCAAATGCTTCCTGACTCATTGTAAAGCAGGTCAGTGCAGGCGGGACCGGGTTATAACTCTGGCTATTATAGGTGACATATGTCTCATGGAAACGCAGAGTCTGCCCATTGAAGTCTTATCTGATGATAAGATCTTTGGGCACGTTGGACGGTTGGAGACGAGAACCTATAAACTAATTTTAATCTTTTACAGCCTGAAGGATCTTTACTACCTCGGGCGAAAAAAAGTATTATTATTTGCATTTAAAAAAATTATTTGACCATAAGTCAACTATTTAAACATTGCTTTTAGCACAGTTTGTCTGCAACATGTTATGACTTTATACGTATGGGGTTTGTTCCTGTCCGATAACGTGCATCAAATGGCAACATATCCGTGGCAGCAAAGGGCCCCACCATAACTGGCACCATGGGTCCCCACCACCATAAATCCGACCCTGTTTCGTGGTTTGTTTTGGTCGGACACAGCTGCAGAGCTAAGACAGCAAAATAATATCGTTTGAGTTTTTAAGGCGCATATAATTATGATTTTACTCGGTTTCATAATAATGTGCATTGTATAGCTGTTTAATCAAAAATTGCGAATCACGAACTTTCTCTGCCAGCTGGATGAGGTAGTGAGTCCTTCAATTGCTCTACCGTATACTACAGTGTGTGTGTGTCTGTGTGTGTCTGTGTGTGCGCGCGCGTGCACTTCTCGATGGAGGATAACATAAAATACAGTTGCGTTACCCTGTGTTGTAGGCCTATATTGTATCGTATTTGTAAGCAACCACAACATGCATAAGATAGCTTTCGGAACAACTTGAGCTTGAAACTCGCAACAAGATTTGCGTCCAACTGACTTCATTATTTTAGTTCATTATTAGCATTCACAAAAAGATGCATGCATATAAAATGAACATTCCGACACACACATTCTATGATTTTTCTTTCCCTTCAGGCTAGAATTATTCCCTCTGGCGAGGGGTCAGCCATTCAGTCAGTCAGCCAGTCAGTGCCACATTCTCTGATTGATGGTGTAAAATTTAAATACACATCATTAAAATCGCTCCTATTAAAACACCAACCAGTAGGCATATATAAATATTATCTATTGATAGGACAGTATTCAAGGAGTATACATTTTTACTGTGTCACCATGAGTATGCGTGGTTATCTGTCGTTATGCGTGGCTAGCCACGCATAACGGCTAGCCACGCATAACGACAAATGGACACGACGTCGTGCAGTTTTTGTGTACCCTGCCAAGATCAATTCAAAGAACCTTGGTACCCTGCCATTGACAAAATTAATGACCGCACAACCGGGTGACCCATAAACACCCATAGCCTACCAGTCAACCTTTGGACTATTACCCTTTGAGTCTTTGACCCACAGTCCCACACACACACACAACCCAAGCATGTCTACCCGGACCACCATGGACTTACGGACAACCCTTTTGACTCAACGCAGCGCTCGTGAATAAGCCGATGCCCCGCGATTGGCTTTCGAGTGGCGCTTTAGAAATTAGGAGATTACGATTACGATTACTTTTGTCTAGCCAGGCGTGACTGGCATAGAATGATCGACGCACCTTCTCAACTATTAACCCTTGTAGCTCAGCACGTGTACGCCCGCGATTATTTCCCCAACTAAGAAGGACTTCAATCTTTGCAAGCCTAGCCCACAGCTCATTAAGCATGCAGTAAATTAAGAACGCAAACAGAAATTTGCATGCTACACTCGTCGACACCATAAACTAGGTTTTACTGCGGATATCCAAACTGTAAAGACGCTTTGAAGACAAAACCTGCTATCATATGCATACATGTATTAAAATATCATATATATATATATATATATATATATATATATATATATATATATATATATATATACAGGCATAAATATATATCTTGGTCCTAATATAATTCATATATGCACTCACTGTAAGCCTAAGCTTATATAGCGAGCAGAATTGAGTTCGTGTATATAATATGTTACCAGATAGTCAAAGCATGTGGCTACCTCCGCTAAGCCAATATACCTGTCCTCTAAATTCAAGTATAATTCACATAAAATTCGAATGACATCCCGTTTGCAGCACATCGACGTCTTTTGTTTCATTTTGAGTCATATATATATATATATATATATATATATATATACACACACAATTACACATAATTATGTTGGTATGCATAGACCTGTATACAAATTATAAAATTCTTATATATATATATAATATTAATGATGTAATTAAAAGCATGAACCTATAGCGCATGCGTATAATGGTTTAGCGTTGAACGACCGTTAAGTGTATCATGTGCATAATATAAAAGGTAGATTCGAGCACAGTGCGACAGTTGCATAGAGAGGCCTTATAACACTTGCAGCCCACGTTACTCTAGAACTATTCTAAAGGCCTTGTAAACTACGCATCGGTGAGAAAAGAAACCTTCTTTGCTCACCACAGTGAAACGAGGGTAGGGCTTGGTGGGATTTGTCTGAAGTGTAGGGCATAGTTCTGCGAACTACGAACACGATTTGGATTTTTGCAGAGTGCGAGCAGTGCCACTGTGGAGTTTGTAGAACGATATCCGTGGAGTGGCCTACTTAAGAGGAAAGAAAACTGCGGAAATTTCCAGTATCTCGCGAACTTTGTTAGTGAGTATCTGGCGTTTCGATTTCCAACAATACTCACTTAAGCTTACATGCATAATAATAATAATAATAATAATAATAATAATAATAATAATAATAATAATAATAATAATAATAATAATAATAATAATAATAATAATAATAATAATAATAATAATAATAATAATAATAATAATAATAATAATAATAATAATAATAATAATAATAATAATAATAATAATAATAATAATAATAATAATAATAATAATAATAATAATAATAATAATAATAATAATAATAATAATAATAATAATAATAATAATAATAATAATAATAATAATAATAATAATAACATTGCCTTTGTGATCGACCATAATAATAATAATAATAATAATTATAATAATAATAATAATAATAATAATAATAATAATAATAATAATAATAATAATAATAATAATAATAATAATCCCCAACCCCAAAGATTTCATAATAATAATAATAATAATAATAATAATAATAATAATAATAATAATTATAATAATAATAATAATAATAATAATAATAATAATAATAATAATAATAATAATAATAATAATAATAATAATAATAATAATAATAATAATAATAATTCAGCTACGATGCTACTAATAAAGCAGTGATTTGATGACTTGGTAAACCTAATATTTTTGTGCAGTTGATCATAAACTCAGATGTCTAATGTTCTCTGAATACTCAACTTTGATAGGAACAATTTTTCTCACTGAGCAGCGATTTGCATGAGCTCACAACAATTAATGACGAATCCTTTTTTCAATTTCAGGCAAGGATTTTAGAAATATCAAAGAATTATTGTTGCTAAGTAAGTCACTAGACCCTACTCTACGACATCTTGTTTCGCCTGGACTAGGCTAATCCAAAGCATTACGCTTTCGCACCACTAAAGAGGGTGCTTGCACATGACATTGTGATGACGTAGGCCTACCCTATACTGGCCCAGTTAGCTACATCGGTAAGAGTGCTGGCCGAGCGTCTGTACGCGACTCTAAAAGAAAGCGTGAGGACCGCGGTCCGCTTCCCGAAGGTGGCTATTTCGGAGGTTCAAAATCTCGGGCTAGCACGGAAGCCTAGATGGCGTGGCGTCCATTCAAATGAAACGAGCGGTGGTGAAGGATCTCACCCGATCAAATTCATTGACAATGAACAGGGTAATTGAGGCCATAGACGGCCGCTATATAAAATCCGATTGCATCTACATTTATAATCTATGCAAGTTGCACAAAATAATAATATCAATCTATGAACATATGACGGCAACGTAGCCAAAATTATTTAGGTTATTGCAAGGAAATGTGGTCGTGGAGTCGCTTAAAAATGGTTGTTACCGGTTCTGATGTGAACAATTACCTTTAGTAGGCTATACTCCTCAAGCTCAGCTTGTAGTATAGGCATTTTTATCTGACAATTATGATATTGTGTGCATCATCACTTGGACAGGACCTACGCACGCACAAGTGAATCGCTGTACTTCAACTCTAAACCTAGCCTAATGACTGTAAAAAACTCGTGACTGTCGTTTCCACAGTCATTGTAATTGTAATTGTAATCGTACATTTATATATATATATATATATTTATATGTCATGATGAAAATGCATTAGATTATTAGAGAAGATGTGGAGACAAGTTTCTTTGGCAAACGAAGAAGAAAGACAGTCATATCGACGAAGCACTGACGACTTCGCTTTGTCGGTCTCGGCATATAATGTCCCGTGACTAGTCCTCTCACTCTCCACTGATCCTCCCATCGACGCCGTAGAAAGATGGCATAGCTTTGCAGCTGTGTACGATCTGTGTTTAACGACATCTTGCAGCCTCCAGAGCCGTTCTCGTTGCCCCCTCCGCGTCCTTCCAGTTTGGGACTGGCACTGTCGGGGTTACACGGAACAGGCGCAGTTCTGTCGAAAAAACACAGATAATTAGCAAATAGAATTCAAAAATGTTTTTGTGGTTGGAGGGGAAGCCCTTAAATCCTCTGATGAATATTCCCATGGATGAACAGATCATTATTTTATTTAGCGTATGCAGTTCGCGCTGAGCCAGCATACAGCAGCCTCATCAGCAACGTGGAGTGCGGTTAATCCGCCCGGGAAACAAGTTCATTGAACAGTTTGAATGATTGTTTCAGGTGTTTCAACTGTCAATCACGAGATAAATCGACGAAGATGTGTTCGTGTAAAGGACTTGCCAAATGTATTCTCGTCATCATCAACCTCATCTTTCTGGTAAGACCATCATCTTTGGCTTACTCAGATGAACCGGGTACTCGCCACTAATAGATATAGGCCTACACAGTGCTCGTGAATAAACTGATGCCCAGCGCATAACTTTCAAGCGACAATAATTTAGAATTGTGGAGTTTGCCATTAACGTTAGCCTACACTCTGTATTTATAAATCGTAAATCGTCAGCGGAGTATCATTATAATTACGCACTGTAATGCATTTTAATTTTTTCTTAGCTCAAGTCATCTCATTTGGACACGCAGTCATCTCAATTCCAGCCTTATTCCGAAAATAGTAAGCCTATGGCAAGGTAGAGTAGGATAACTTGAAAAGCTAAGGCAATGATAATTATGTCAAGGCGAGGCACATAGAGCGGAACATTTCATTCAGCAAACGAATAGCGGCCTTGAAGCACAAAACGCCCGGTATGCATTTGAAGCTGAACCACACGCTGCGTTAAAGACTGTCGGTGTCGGTGACAATTATAAGTGACGAATGGTACAGAATACCTCAGCGCTGCGAGTAGTTGCTTTTAACACCGGGTCCCATTACCCCGTTTCTGATGAATTAAAGAGCCACATCCTCTGCACAACCTCTCCACTCCCTCTCTCACTCATTCCCTCCCCTTCCCTCCGTCAGGTCAACCACCCACGCATCCATACACACACACATCCACCCATCTATCCTTCAAATCACTTCACTCACCCACTCATTCAGACCCCGAATGATTTGTTCGACTCATAAAGACGTATTGGATTTATTGTACTGTATATTCAAACTAAGACGCCTCTAGAAGAGTGAACCGGTCAGAGGCGCTCCCCAGTGCGCAATACAACAAGAGAAGAAAACGGTTTTGAGAAAAGCAGAAGAATGAGATGGAAGGGTAGCCAGCTAGAATTTGAGTAGATGGAGGTGGGCATCGTTCTCCTAATCGAAAGAGAAGGACCAGTTAAGGTAAAGGACAGGGACTGTGCCATATTATAGAACTAGAAGATCAAGTCTGTTTGAAAAGCGAAGTGCATAGTGCAGGTGACGCATGGCTGACCCAAAAAATGTTATCCCTTAGACAAGTAATTATGGCCCTCGCTAGTTTTTGCCATTGAGTGGCATATAATAATATAACATGAATTCTCAAATGCAATAATAATACTTTGGATTTACAAATATCTATCGCTGCACAAATCGACCACCACTACCCGTCTTAGAGTGCTTTGTGTACCGGTGCTATCCATTCCAGGTCGTAGATTTCTACGCATGGTGACCTGATTGTCCCTATGGCTCGAACTTTCACAGTGCTGCCTAAATGCTTTGCTATAGTTGGTCCTGCTTTCTGGAATAAGTTGTACCTGATACTCTCCGCAACTAACTTCTTTGTCTTTCTGTGCCCCTTTTCCGCAAGCGTTTTTGAAAACCATTCTCTTTTGATTGTGGTTTGGTGTCGGGTCGGGAGCGTCTCTGGGGAGTTTTTATTGAAGTGGCGCTATATAAATGCACGATGAATGAAGAGAGACTGCAGAGAAACACGAATTATAATCTCAGCCCTTGGTAAGGAAGAAAGGTGATTCCAACCACAGCAAATACACGATGTTGGGCAGGGCTTTTTTAACGTGCAGTTGTACACAAAAGTGCAGCTCTAAATGGATCTGTGCAGCTGTAGAAGCACTTCTATCACAAGTTCTGTGCAGTTAAAACTAGCAAAAGGTCGTTGCCATCCGATTGGAAATAATTTACCATGGAGGATGGGGAGGGAAAGAAGGGGTTGTGCAGTTCTAAAAATTCCTTAAAAACAGCCCTGATGTTGGGCAAGAGCAGTCCTAGTCTTGAAAACAAAGATAGGCCTATTAAGACGATCAGCAGAACTCAATGAGCGAGATGACGATGCAGATAACGACTTTTGTATACAGTCTATAGTCGGAAAGGTATTTAGGGGCATTTCTTAGAAGATCCTTCTTCTGGTCTCCACTGGTCTCCAAAGCTCAGTTTGGGGACCAGAAGGAGGATCCTCTAATAGGCTCCTAAACGTATACAGTGCAAATTAAGACTTCACGTACACAAGTAATGATATGCGCAAAGCTATGAGAGTAGCTGAAGCATTTTAGACAGTAGTCAATATCAATATATTACACCGATCGAGCTGAATCCAGTTTCCTGCAATTGAGCTTCGATCTCTCTAACCGATTCATTCTCATAATATGGTGTTGAAGAGGAATTCGTGGCTTTTTAAATCGATGACGTGCTTCGCGTGCGATTTTCTCGACCTTCTTTCAAATTCTGTTTATAATAAATAAATAATGAAGTTTCAAGTCCCAGCCAAACGATACACGAAGCGGTTGAGAGCCTGACGTCTTGTTGATGACTTCAGCGCCTAGTTTCACTTGGCTAAGAAGAGTTTTGTGTCAACAAATAAAGTAGCTTTTAAACAACTTGAGAATTAATGAGTCAATATTAAAATATAATATGATTTTTGAGTGTGCATACAATCGCATTTTATGCATGTGTGTGCCTGTGTATGTGTGTGTTGACGTACAAGACAGTACGTGAGTGGGTGAGTGAGTGAGCTGATGACCAAATTGGTGAGTGAGTCAGTGCATGAGACAGTGTACATGAGTAGGTAAGTGAGTCGGTGAGGGAGTAAGATAGTCAGCGACACTGAGCAAGCGATTGAGTAAACGAGGGACCAAGAGATCCAGTTTTAGCGACTGTGTGACTCACTGACTGTGGGGGGGGAGAAGAGAAGAGTCAATTAGGTAGTAAGTAGCTTAAGCAATCTTGAGGAGTTTATTAAAGAGTCATATATAATATAGCACCCAGTCAAGGATTCTACTCGGACGCGCTCCCAGTCCAACACGGCCGTCAAGATTTTTAAACAGAAACTGGAAATCAGACTTCGAATTAGGAATTATAATAATTACCATCCACGTCACCATACAATGGTTCCCGCTCTTGTGCAACATGTTTCCTTAACGACTCTAAACCTTATATCATCTAATATCAATCAATACAATATATTACAGTACACAATAGTTCTGCGCGTGTTTTGAACAGTTGGCTGGGCTGCTGATGTTGGCGTTTGGCATCCTTGCCAAAGTGAAGCCGGACATCCTCTTAACCGTCCTGAGTAACATACCTGGAATGTCGAAGATTCCATCTGCGTTTGATCTGAATGGAATCATCACAGCCGGAGCCATCTTCATGATCATCCTCGGTGCCGTCGTTGCTGCCGTCGGATTCTTTGGTTGCTGCGGAGCATGCTGTGAAAGCAAACCACTGCTGATCATTGTTAGTTTATTCGGATTTGTCTCTTGTATATCTACATGTATCTATCTATCTATCTATCTGTCTGTCTGTCTGTCTGTCTGTCTGTCTGTCTGTCTGTCTGTCTGTCTGTCTGTCTGTCTGTCTGTCTGTCTGTCTGTCTGTCTGTCTGTCTGTCTGTCTGTCTGCCTGCCTGCCTGTCTGTCTGTCTGTCTGTCTGTCTGTCTGTCTGTCTGTCTGTCTGTCTGTCTGTCTGTCTGTCTGTCTGTCTGTCTGTCTGTCTATCTATCTATCTATCTATCTATCTATCTATCTATCTATCTATCTATCTATCTATCTATCTATCTATCTATCTATCTATCTATCTATCTATCTATCTATCTATCTATCTATCTATCTATCTACATGTATCTATCTATCTATCTATCTATCTATCTATCTATCTATCTATCTATCTATCTATCTATCTATCTATCTATCTATCTATCTATCTATCTATCTATCTATCTACCTGTCTGTCTGTCTGTCTGTCTGCCTGCCTGCCTGCCTGCCTGCCTGCTGTCTGCTGTCTGCTGTCTGTCTGTCTGCCCGTCTGTATTCTCCATTCAAAGAGATCGTAAGAAAGTGGAATTTGGACTAACAGCGACGTTAATCCAAATTCCAATCTCTTTCGATGCCTTTTTGTGTGCTCCATAAAATAATTAATGCCTTTGCCGACATAATTGTTTCATATTCACGCGCATGTATTTGCATAAATTTGCATATTCTTATTTCGTTCGTTTCCTTCTTCCAGTACATCGTTATTCTGGTGGTCGTTCTCTTGGCTGAAGCGGCTCTCATCATATTCGCTGCAGTTGCTCCAGACAAGGTGAGAGATCGATCAATCAAAACCATCATGATTGTATCACTTCTATAGCGCCCGCTTCCCATTCTCATAACATAAGCCTTCTCAAACGCATTAGAATGGCTGATTGATTGGCTGACTGACTGAATGGCTGGCTGGCTGGCTAACTGACTGACTGACTGACTGACCGACCGACCGACCGACCGACCGACCGACCGACCGACCGACCGACCACCGACCGACCGACTGACTGGTTGATTATGTCTATCAATCTCAATACTTGCCTTTCTGACTAAGCGTGTGCCTGTCTAAAAGTTTTTCTGCATTATTACTGATGGCGTGCCTACTGTATATATATATATGCATATAAGCTTATATAAAATTAATAAAATGTACATGCAAATATATGACCATAAGCCATAACCATAAATTTTTATTGAACCCATGAAATAGTAATGGCATCTAAAAGGAAGTACAGTAGAAAAACCCAGACTATCAATAAGGGACCAATAGGACTACAATCCTAAGGAACCTATAGGTTTCGCTAATGGACCACCTGTAGCAACGAAATAGATTTAGCATAGTTGGTAATAACACAAATGTAGGATAAAACATTATTCTTAACTAATTAACAAACGTTTAGTAAACGAGCACTCGACACTACTAGACAGTCTGCAGAGTGTGATATACACGAAGATAAATATAATAATTTCACATAATAATCGTAGGCTATATCTGTAACTTATATTGGCAGGCTACACTTGCATGCCTTGTCAGAAACTTGCCTTCTTTAAAAATCACTGTGGACCTATTGATGCGATTTATACCTGAATGTCGTCATGAATTTCAGCTAAAAGACAACATACAGAACGTGATGGAGAAATCCAGGAAAAACTTCAAGGAAGGTTTGTCCTTTTGCACCGAATTCTCGTCAAATATTTTAAAACCGCTTTCGTTGTGGGAATGTAGGCCTACATGTAGGCACATATTAATATGATATTTATTCGTTAACGAAACGCCTGCAGACGCATTGCGCTGTATGGTCTAGGCTACATGCACAATTTATGCAATTCAAACAGTTCAACAAGAAAAAATCACATAAAAGCGTAAATCACAAAGTTGGAGCCGTGCAAGGCGTATGCTCTATGTAGGCCTAATTTATCTGCCAGATTGGAAATGAAGTAGGAGCTTAACCCAGAGAGCCCTGCAGGATTCGAATCGTGAACCGTAGGCACTTCAGGTCAGAGTGCTATCTATTACACTAACCCATCGCAAATATCAAATTAAAATCAAATGGGGGAAGCAACAAACAGTTACATGTTGTGCATTGTACAAAATGATTAAGAATATAGATGAATGAGTGATTGGGTGTTCAATGTGTTAGCCGACCTGATGGGCTGGCACTCTTTCGCAAATGGTAGAAGTCGAAATACGGTTGAAACCATGCATGAGGTGTGTTTCCCATAGAGACTCATCAGCCTAACAAGTAGTTTATTTGTCTGACGATATCTTGAATTTTGGACGGATGTTTATAAATGCCACAATACAAGTGCATTGTATAGTATAATTGAGAAAATATCGAGGCGCTGCAGTGCGTAATACTTGTAAGGCGGTGTCGATTGAAAACTGTTCGTCATTAAAGATTGGTACCTGTAGCGTTCTTGTGCTGACATTACCAGAGTGCAAGCAATGGCCGCAGTTAAGCAGTGTATTACTAGTTAATTGCTTAATTACTTATATAATAATTATATATGTTACAATTTTTTATGCTGATTATTTTATATCATCAGAAGTAATCATTTCTTAAGCTGTCCAAGTTGATGTTGACCTCACCCAACCGTTTCTTCATTTAGGCCTAAGCACCAGTTATTATCTCTTATCTTTTAGGTAATTGATTGATTACAGCCCAATTAGCAGCGCTGTGGTAATAAAAATAGCTTAAGTCATCCAAATTATCGTTGTTTCAAAATGGCGTTGTTGAAGGGATTCGTTACTACCCATCTATTGAGACACTTGTTACACTTGCCCATTAAACTTTGAGGTCTGTATCAGCAACACTCTTACAATCTAGATCGCAGCTTCGTGTACTACTTTGTATTGAATGGAGAAGAATGGAATACGTTGCACTTGTTTTCCAGATATAACGTTGTTTGATAACGACACTTTTAAAGCACCGAACAACCCAATATCGTTGGGATGGACATTTCTCCAGTTCGGGGTAGGGAATTCTTCTACTTCTATTGCAACTTCATTCGGTTGCTTTTTGCAAGAAAGGTGTAGGCCTAATAATTTAACTGGCTATATCAAGTGTTTTGTCTGCCAAAATAGAACTTGGTGTCAACCATTACACAAATGCAATGAAGCAGATAAAAATCTAACGTTGATAATATGTTGCACATAGGCCTAAAACAACTGACGATACCCGAGATATTTTTGCGATACAAGAGACATTTTAGGTTTTTTGCCGCCCTTCGTTTACTTAGTCTCCCATTTGCGAATTTATTTAGCGCCCCTTCATATTTTCAGCCACTTAGCTAAGTCGGATAGTAGAAGAACTAGGAGTTGCGTGCCTCAACTGAAAGACAGGCTGTTCACCATAGCTGCAGTTCTATGATGTTTCTGGTCCAATATCGGGGAAGCAGGCTGGCAACTCTATAAAAGCCATCTGACTGATTTTTTAATCAAGATGAGTAGGCTACCGTAAGTAAGCAAGTCGACTTCTGTGGAAAAGCAAGTTTAAACTTGTATTTTCTAAGTAGTTTATCTATCATCGGTCGCCTCTGTGTTTCTGGCGTTTGATTTAATTGTAACTCAGACACCGGTTCTCTAGATTCTAGAAGTTGTTGAAAGAATAAAAAAAAAATATACAATACAAATTACACTTTGATTATTATCTGCTGTCTTGGCGTGCTACATAATAATCAAGTGTAGCGATTGCAATAATTTTCAGGCGAGTTGTTGTGGCACGTACAACTATTCGGACTACGTCAACAACAACTGGCGTCACAACTTCACATACCAAGGAAATGCCATTTCCGCAGTGGTTCCGATTTCTTGTTGCAATAAGACGAGAGACATCAATCTGGAGTCATCAGCTGGTTTTGACCAATCGGCCTTTTCCAACCTGAAAAGTTGTCTGAACGGCGACAGCGCTTACATCAATCAGAAGGTCTGTTGTGTTCAACAAAAAATAAAATGCAGTGAGAGTTTAGTCAGAAGTTCAGTAATTTAAAAAAGGTTTAGTGATTTTTCATAAAGAGAACAATAGTCTGAGTAGAAATTTCTCAAGTTTTCAATTAGATGCTAAACATTTTCACCGCATCGTTTACGGTTTTCATCAAAATTTTCTATGTTTCAGTCGAAGGTTGATGGTTTTCAAACAAAACTTTATGAATCTTCAAGCATAGTCTTGTGTTGGTTGTGCTAGTCAATACTCAATAATTTGGTGTAGTTCTAATTACTTTATCGACTTGAGTAACACAGCTGATCAGTGGATCGACGTAAAATCGGTTGATGAACATTTGAATGTTGAGCAATTTTTAATTTCCTGCGTATGGGGCATAAGTGCTGGAAAAAAAACGTGTAGACCAACAACAGTCAGGCCTACTGTGGATGGCAGTGTATGTAGATTCTGATGCTCGAATCCGTACTCTCTGCACTACAAATTCAACCCTTTTGCCAGTCGGTTACCATGCTCGACTTGCAAGTGAAATAAATTCCAGACTGGCATAATTAGCAATGCGTAGGCACATCAATCAATCAATCAATCGTAATTTATATAGCGCCCCTTCAATGTACCTACTCAGGGGCGCTCCCGGGGCCGAGATCAAGCGAAAAAACCAGTCTTCAACAACTTGTGAAATTGAGAACAAATTGGGAGGTGTTGCATAGTCAAGGGAAGACCATTCCAGGTTGTTGGACTACCCACAGAGAACGAACGCCTCTGCATTGTTGTAGAGCGAGTGAAAAGAACCATTAAGTCACCATGGACAGCAGAGCGCAGTGCGCGACGTCCCATGCAAGTGGAAAGAGGGAGGCAAAGCTCACACAGATAAGATAATTATGCCCTAAGTTTGATGTTGATTTTCTCGGTGTCCACGAAAGTCTCTTGATGTTACGTTGTCGTCTTTGCAGAACTGTTACGACTCCATCTTTGACTTGATTCGAAAGTCGTTGTACATTGCCATCGGAATTGCGGCAGGAATTATCGGCGTGGAGGTGAGTGCAGGAACTGGATTGTGAATCTCAAAACTATGTTATGCCATGATGTACAGGTTAGACACGCCAAGAAGAAAGTATACGTCTATGATATAGTGCGCTCAATATATATACATATTATATGTAGTCTGTTGTACCGACAATAACGAACTAGTTTGATCAATAATTTGATTGTCATAATGTGTATGACTTTCTGCTTGGTAGTAGTGCACCAGCGCAGCTGTGAGGTACGGTAGCCGATTGGTGAGTCGGTCTACGCGTTCGATCACCACTCCGAGGCGTTTACTGTGTTGCAACTTACAGAAGAGCTGAACAGCAGGCAGAGATGTAGCTAAAGCTCTCCGTTTTTACTTAGCAGATGTCGCATAAAGTGTTTCGATACTAAAGAACATAATATCGCAAAACTACAGATGACATTGTTGTTTGCTATTTTGCAGTTGCTGCTGATCGTTCTGGCTGCCTGCTTGTGCTGTAACCGTGGCGAAAAATCGGTTTGACCAAATTGAAGATTCACGATAATTATGTCGCCTGGTATTCCAAGGATTTGACTATGGACCTATCTTGCCTATCAGGATATATAGTCTGGAAGATATAGAAGAAACGACTTACTTACTCACGAGCTTCTTTTATTTATACTGAATTATAATAATTATGACTTTTAAAACAATTTGCGATTAACTGCCGTAAAATGGGGTAACATTGGCATATTTTGGAGGGTTTTTGTGGGATAACACCTAAACGAGTTGAGCAAAAGACATGAATTTTTAAACTATGAGCATTATGGATGGTACCTACGACCCTGTAAAATTTGAAAATTTAGAAACAATTATTTCTGTACTTTAAAAATATTTGAAAAAAGACAAAGTTACCCCGGGTCAGGGGCAACTTTGGCACCATGTATTATTTCAACGTGAGACCAATTTTAGACACATCCTGAGTAACTTTGTCATCCTAGAACGCTTTTAAAACGTATCGCACATAATTATGGGCCAAGCCCAAATCTTTTTACAAATCAGAAATCCTTCCAAGGATGCCGATTTTATAGCAGTTTTGAGCTTGTATCGTCCGAAACCACAAAATGTGTTGCCCTGGTAACCAAAAACTGCGTCATCAGTCGCTCTCAACATGTGGTTCAGCTCTCGTCAAGTCTACTTCATCAAATTCTGGGTTGCATGGGTGGTACGAAGCGATGACTCCAAGTTTTTTGTCATATACGCGTATATTAACACGGTTCTCTGTGTACAATACATAGCCTGAATCCCTGCGCCAAAGTTACCCCGCAGTGCCAATGTTACCCCATTTTACGGTGTGTGTTGACATTTTATCGTTCGACTCTCCAGCACAACTTTTATGCTGCCAGATTTGTGCACAAGCCACGAATGCAAATATAAAAATTATTCATGCATAGGTCGGTTATGGTTCAACTCTACTGCAAAGCGATATATAAAAATTCACAGGCGTATATATAAACACATATGTGATTGGAACGTTGATGAATGCTCATGACAAATATTATTTTTCATTGATGACTTAAACGTTTGTCAGCAGTCTGTTCTGGAACTGGCTTCCACGTCGACTTGTGCTGTCTCTTCGCTTAAATCTCGCAAGAGGCTGAAGACCATTCGATTCGATCGTGGTCTTCGCATTGTCAGGTCATTTCCCTCACAAGGTCCCGTGTCCAGGACTTTGTGAGGGAAATGGAGAGGGGTCGTTGTAGAGCCTTCCATTAATACCACAGCTTTCGTCAATTCCTTCATAAGATGGCCAGAGTTTTTATTTCGATTATTATAGGAATGGAATATTTTGTTGTGAGAACATTGTCTTCAGTCTTTGTTCGATTGCGAGTGTGTGTGGACATTGATGTAGGGCCTGAAGAAGGGCTGTTTTTAAGGAATTTTTAGAACTGCACAACTTCTTCTTTCCTTTCCCATCTTCCATGGTAAATTACTTCTAATCGGTGGAAAATTACCTTTTTTGCTAGTTTTAGCTGTACAAAAGTGCTTCTACAACAGCACAAATCCGTTTAGAACTGCATATTTTGTGTACAACTGCACGCTAAAAAAGCCCTGCCCTGAAGTTGAGCAAGTTGTCAAACTAACATTGGAGGCTATAGATGGAACACTTCATAAAGGGTGCTTGTCTGGCAAAGTGAGTTTATTCCAACCAAGTTATTATAAGCTCAATAGCGAAGTGTGGCAGCATTTCATAAAATGTTGACAAAACGAATGCGAGTTCCTGTTTAGAAACAGTTGAATCAGACGTCAACAATAAACCGCGTGAACCGCAGAGTGTGGGAAAAAATAATTATTCGACCAATCTTTTGTAAATATTGTAAATAATGTTATTCGGAGGAGACTGTCATTCGCGAAGTTTGCCAATGTCTCCATAAAGCTTCAGAACTTCTGACTTGTTTACCAGCGAAAGCTGTTTTTCCCCAGATTCATAATAGCGAAATAAGTGAGTTTGGAAACAAACTTTAGTGCACCGTTTGGAAAGCAACAATGCGAAAAAAGTTATAAGTTTATAACGATAATGAAAATACGGCGACACAAATCAAATCAAATCATTTATTGGTTCGTTTGTAAGAAAACAAGCACACCAAGTCAGGTACAAAGTAACACAAAGCATCTCCAGTATCACCAAGTTGTCAATCCATTAACTTAATTAGGTAACATAAATTATTCAGACATATAGCTAAGACTGGGATAATCTTCAAAGGAGTAGGCTAAGTAATGATTGGTTAAACCTAGTGGTTCTAAGGTTAAGTGATACCAATGTGGACGAATATCCCTAGACCTGGAGTGCGAGGTTATAAAAAACTCGTGCAATAGTGGACACAAATGGAGACCCAGAAGGGAGGAAATCCCGCTAGTAGGGCCCCCAAACAAACTATTAAATAATTTTGATATAGCCTAAACGCACCACAATTTGATGAAAAACCAAAGCAACAGTAGATGAGTAGAGTTAATTACAGTTATCACAGCAAAGAGACAGGCACATCAATTCAACACACTATACAGAGAGAGAGCACATTTGAGTGAAGTTGAAAATAATTTTAATATCAGTTATGGGCATCTATTAGCCATTTTCGTAGGTTTATTTTAAATAGGTTAATATTAGGAGAAGCTTTAAGGCTTTGTAGTAAACTATTCCAGAACAAAGGACCTCTTCACCTTATAGAAAATTTACGGGAGTTTGTCCTAGCAAATTCAGATCTTAAAGAAAGCGAACTTCTTGCTTCATATGAATGAAAGTCTGAGCTTGACTTAAACAGGTTAGTGAATTCACAATAATATCTAATAATAAATAATATGAAAGTGTACAATGGTCATAATATGACCATGTACAAAACTTCATGTAGGCTACACAAAAATATTTTCAGCAAACATATAATTTTTATTATATTTTATTGTTGACAGATTATTTATTAACTGTAGAGTACGCTGGTGATGTAATATCATCGCTAAACATAATTATTCATAGAAGTCACTAATTGCAATAACGAAACTTGACTCGCCTCCGTTAAATTGTAATTGGTTCAAAAGCTCAGCTTCAAATAATTATGTCGTATGACCTAATCAGATGTGACTTGATTTAGGAGCATCCTGGACAAGACCTCGCTAGTTTTGATCGCACAGAAAAGATACCAAGTTAACCAGCAGTTTCTGTAGTGAGTAGAATTGCAATCATAAACTCCGAATTGTAAGCCTACAGTAACTGTGCTTGAAGCTAAGCTCGTGCAAGTCATTAACTCACAATGTCTCAACACCGTAATAATACAATACAATGATATGTAAGTTATAATAATATTCGCGTGGGTGTGTATGTATGTATGTACGTGTATGTAGTGTATGCACGTGTGCATGTGTGTGTGTGCGTGTGCGGATACGTGCATGTGTGTGTGTGTGTGTGTGTGTTGGCGTGCATATAGCCCAGGCGCGTGTGTCAGCCACCAACTTCCGTTTAGTATATGATGCAAATTTCCAAGGCATAAGCCTATAATTCCAGCACATGTCTTTTCGAACAAGTATCGCTGAGTCCTGGGTCATTCAGATCAAACTCTAAAAATATAAAATTTAATGTCTCGTGAGATTTTGATCCGGGAATAGAAACATTCAGTCACCACAGTGAAACAAGACAGGGAAGACCTCGCGCTTAGTCTGAACGTTGGGTAATTGGAGTTCTACTTTCAACGAATCCTATACTCTGCTGGTAAGTAGGCTGTACATCCGATTTCCAACAATACTGAAGATCAGAACTAACACGTAGTAGGCCTAAATGTGATTTATAATTAATTCTAAAGTAAAATAAACGCTTAGGAACAACTTCACTTTGTAGGCCTATAACTTTGCTTAGTCCACTGCCACTTTACTACTTTCTTATAGGCTACAAATAATTGCTTCGACTTATTAAGCAGCACAGTCACTGAAAATATTATTGCTGACTTGGTAATCTGCTTAGGACACAGGTTTCTAATTGCTATCGAAGCCCAATTTTCGCTGAATATCAATTTTAGCTATGCACAATAATTTTACTCACTGCATTCATAGGATAAACTGTATTCCAATTTCATACCGGAATTTTAAAGATAATTAAGGAAATGATTTTGAAATACCGGTAGTCACGAATATGTGAACACATGCTTCCTTCAACCATGGGAATTCAAATCGTCGTTTCCAGCGCATCAGATGTTCCGTATACCAGGCAATTACTAATGTCTTGTCTTGTGACTTGTGCCTTCTGATTAAACATTTAAACAAGTTTTTTCACAAAGATTGCCAGCGTCTTGGTCTTAATACAAAAACGCAAAATTTTGTCAGGATGCAAGAGCGACAACGTCGGAAAAGATTTAAGTTATTGAGACGATATTTTTGAAATAAAACCCTAATCACAGCTTAATCCAAAAATGTGTATGCCTGCAGTTCTTAATAGAGCGAATATTGTATGAATTTGTTTAGGTGTTAATCAACGACTAGCCGATCACCCGATAAATCTGTGAAGATGTGCAGCTGTAGGTGTTTCGCCAAGGCCATCCTCGTCATCTTCAACCTCATCTTTCTGGTAAGATCATAACCATCTACATGTATGGCTTGCTCCAAAGCACGGTCCTTACTCAAGACCTTAGATCGAGGCGACCCCCCTTGCAAACTGGCAACGGTGCTGAAGCATCTCAATGGATCAATTGATTGAAAATCATCAATCATCAGGGTTGAGGCGAAACAATGGAACTTAAATAATTTATTAATTATTAATAAAAGAATCCATTAAAATTTGTGGCGAAATCCATGGCTCTTAACCCTTTACCCGTTCATTTTTAAATTTTAAGCCCGTTTGCAGCGGATATTCTCGGGGCAAAGTAATTTTTATAAATGCAACCCCTCTCTTTCCCTTCCCATTGTCCATGGTTAATTACTTCCAATCGGATGACAACGACCTTTTTTAAAACTGATTTTTAACTGCACAGAAGTGCTTCTACAACTGCAAAAAATCCATTTAGAACTGCACATTTTTTGTACAAATGCATGCTAAAAAACCCTGGCGAAATCTGATCTGTGGTGAATTGGGTGACATTAAAATGCTGCTCGCTTTCTAAACGGACTTTGCTTCATACTGGTCACGACAATAAATTTTATCTATCACAAAATTATTGTAGATTTATGACATGTGCGACTCCGAGTTAGAACACCCAACAGGTTCCGTTTAAAATTGACGTTGATAACTAAACGACTTCCGCGTTCATTCATCAGTCCAAAGAGAGAGAGTGAAAGAGAGAGAGAGACACACACAGACAGACAGACAGAGACAGACATACAGAGAGAGACATACAGAGATGCAGAGGTCACGTTGATGTCTGCTTCCGTGTCTGCTTGTCTCGAGGTCTGTCTGTCTGTTTGTCTGTCTGTAAATGTTTTGTTTAGCTCGACTCTTTTTTTTCTCAGTAACTCAGTAATGTGTCTGCTGTATGTCGACTACATGTGTGTCCGTTTATCTGTCTGTCTTTCTGTTTGTCCTTCTCTCTATAACTATCTGCTCTTTCCCTTCTGTGGCAAGATACACCTGCAGTCGGTGTACCCGGCAGTATGGGAATTCATCTAAAACGACTGACCTTCTTGATATCTTACATCATCACGACTTGCTTTCAATCACAATATAATTATCTTCTATGTCTATGCAACCATTTTATCAAGACCCAGATGTTGAATCAGTGGCATTTTAGTCAATCATGGTGCGCGAGTTACGTAACATCCATCTAATAAATTAATAATAATTATTATAGATTGAATACGTTAGAGAACATATAAGTTTTCTCTGTGTTTATGTGTGCTTGAACAGTTGGCTGGGCTGCTGATGGTGGCGTTTGGTCTCGCAGCCGAGGTAAAGCCGGAATACAAATCCTATTTCTTTGAGATTGAGTTTGGATTAATCCACGTAATGAAACCCATCTTCATTGTCATCCTGGGAACTATCGTTACAACAGTCGGATTCTTTGGATGCTTCGGAACGTGCGGAACATCTAGAGGACTACTCACTGCCGTCAGTTTATTTGGATCTATCTATCTATCTATCTATCTATCTATCTATCTATCTATCTATCTATCTATCTATCTATCTATCTATCTATCTATCTATCTATCTATCTATCTATCTATCTATCTATCTATCTATCTATCTATCTATCTATCTATCTATCTATCTATCTATCTATCTATCTATCTATCTATCTATCTATCTATTCATCTATTCATCTATCCATCTATCCATCTATCCATCTATCCATCTATCCATCCATCAATCTGTATGTCTGTCTGTCTGTCGGACCGTCCGTCCGTCCGTCAATCCATCCATCCATCCATCCATCCATCCATCCATCCATCCATCTCTCTCTCTGTCTGTCCGTCTGTCCGTCCGTCCGTCCGTCCATCTGTCTGTCTGTCTGTCTGCCTGTCTGTCTCTCTGCTTCAAGTTGTATGCTTTCAGCAGTTGATAGAGATGCGCATATAGTTATTGCATAAATTTGCATAGCATAATATAATCTGTTTCTTGTTTCCAGTACATCTCTAGTCTGGTGGTCGTCCTCTTGGTTGAAGCGGCTCTCATCGCTTACGCCGCATTACATTTTGGTGCCCTGGGGGTGAGAGTCACATCAATTGAACAGCTTCCCAGTTGATTCTATAGCGCCATATCACTATAGCCAATCGAAATTTCTACGACTGATGGCCTTCTTAAACACGTTTGGTCAGTCGATTTGATTGACAGGCTGATTAACTGGCTCTCTGGTTGGCTACAGTGGCGTAGATAAGAAGGGTTTCGGGGGTTAAAACCCCCATTGACTTAGGAAATAGTTTTTTAAGGATTATTTATCCACTTGAATACAAAAAAACCAATTCTTTGTATAGTAACAATTGTTTTTTCGTACTTTATTCCCTTTGTTACTTTATTTTATTATTGTATACTTTATTTACTGTAATACTGCTGGGTTGGTGTCAGGAAGGACATCCGGCCAGTCCATAAAAAACCCAACCCCCATAATAAATTCATGGCTACGCCACTGGCTGGCTAATATTAGATATCCGATTAGATGTCCGAATCAGTTATACTTATAGTTACTAAGTCCCTGCAGAGCTTAGCGCCTAAATACCTCTGCGACTTGATGTGGAAGCCTCTTTCTGCAAGATCTTCACGCCCTCTTCGTTCCGCTGACCGCTTTGATTTATTTGTACCTCGATCACGAACTTCATTATCCCGGCATCGGACTTTTGCTATTGTGGGTCCCTCAATGTGGAAATACCTTTCCTCTGGAATGCTTTGCAATATTCTGGTGGGTAAACTTACCTGTATCTTTTTCGTTGATTGAAGACATTTCTCTTTTCATGGGCCTGTCACGCTGAGAGGCTTCTGAATAGCTCTGCTGTGAGAAGCGCTTTACAAATGTTATATCAGATTAGATTAGATTAGAATATAGAATACTATATATTAGAATATCAGAGGATTGTTGCTTGTATCTAAGTCTTCTACATTCCGGTCTTATTGACTTCTAAAACGCCCGATGTTCAATCTTATTGTTTCTTCCTATGAGGCTTTATCTGTAATAATAATTATGTCCTTTTGCTCACGTCAGCTGGCATGGCTGCATAATACACAATAGGCCTATGCACAGATTTGAACACACATAGAGAGTCAATACACTTACGCACACTCAAATGATCTTTTTTCTAGACCAACCGTACTTTTAGTTGCTTGTGAGGCCTGACTCTGCTACGTCGCCATAATTATAATTCGCCATTATTTTCATTAATACACACGCAAAGACAAGCACACGCACCCATAATATACATTTTGTATTGTATTGTGTGTATAGTAACTTTATACATTTTGTATTGTATTGTGTGTATAGTAACTTTATACCTTTTGTATTGTATTGTGTGTATAGTAACTTTATACATTTTGTATTGTATTGTGTGTATAGTAACTTTATACATTTTGTATTGTATTGGGTGTATAGTAACTTTATACCTTTTGTATTGTATTGTGTGTATAGTAACTTTACACATTTTGTATTGTATTGTGTGTATAGTAACCTTATACATTTTGTATTGTGTTGTGTGTATAGTAACTTTATACCTCTTGTATTGTATTGTGTGTATAGTAACCTTATACATTTTGTATTGTATTGTGTGTATAGTAACTTTATACCTTTTGTATTGTATTGTGTGTATAGTAACCTTATACATTTTGTATTGTATTGTGTGTATAGTAACTTTATACCTTTTGTATTGTATTGTGTGTATAGTAACCTTATACATTTTGTATTATATTGTGCGTATAGTAACTTTATACATTTTTTGTATTGTATTGTATTGTGTGTATAGTAACTTTATACCTTTTGTATTGTATTGTGTGTATAGTAACTTTATACCTTTTGTATTGTATTGTGTGTATAGTAACTTTACACCTTTTGTATTGTATTGTGTGTATAGTAACTTTATACCTTTTGTATTGTATTGTGTGTATAGTAACTTTATACCTTTTGTATTGTATTGTGTGTATAGTAACTTTATACATTTTGTATTGTATTGTGTGTATAGTAACTTTATACATTTTGTATTGTATTGTGTGTATAGTAACTATAAAAAGCGCCTCTCACAGTGCGCACCAATCAACAGCAATGCGAAAGACCAGAGAAAAGAAAGTTGTCCCGAAACAGAGGAGGGATGTGCTGGAGTAACTAACGAAGAAATTGTCAATGGAGAGAGCTGATTCAAAAGTGCTGGACCAGTAAAGGATAATCCTATAATTATATAATGTAGTATTATTATAATATCTGGACATGTACGACATAGGTTTATATATACGTACGTATGCAAATAATTATACTTAGTTATACTCAACTGACATTCATTGTAGAGTGTAGACATGATCTTTCATTCATTGTAAAACGTTGCATTTCTTAACGTTACGATGGCCAGCATATCATTGAAATCTAAATTTCGACGTGAATTTCAGGCAAGAGAAATCTTACCGATGCTGACGATTCATTCGTTGAGTCAATTCAAAGAAGGTCTGTGATCATTTTGCATTGATTTCTCGTCTAATTTTATCTTTATGACAGAGGACTTGCCTATAATTAGCTACGTGGGTATAATATTAATTGCATTATTGCAATCCGTTTCGACCAGAGAAAGGCGTCGCTGATGCTAAGCTAAGCATAGTAAGCATTGTCAACGTCACTTCAAGAGAGAATGGGTTCCACGACAACTGGTCTACAGACAACTCGTCTAACAACAACTCCACAAGTGGTGCCTTGACAATCCGTCTAACGACAACTGGTCAACAGACGACTCGTATTGATACAATAAAAGCTGGATTTATGAAAAAAGTCAAATGGTTTTCTAGCTTAAATGGAAACTGGATTGGTGATTTTCATTCATGTATTTCAACATGCATCCAGTTTCTACTTCAGATCTAAAAATACCTTCTATTTCTCGATCGTTATTTTCGTCAATATAGTTTCTATTTCAGATACAAAGATACCCTCATCCAGCTTCCATTACTTAAGCGTTTTTTTTCATCAATCCAGCTTCCATTTCAGATCTAGAAATACCTTCATCCAGCTTTTATTTCTCATGGGTTATTTTCGTTTATCCAGCTTCTATTTCACCTGTAAAAGAACCTTAATCCAGATTGCATTTCTCTTGCGTTTTTCATCAATCCAACCTCCATTTCACCTGTAAAAACTTTCAACCAGCTTCCATTTCTCGAGCGCTGGACCAGTTGTCTGTAGACCAGTCGTCGTTAGACGAGTTGTCTGTAGATCAGTACTGTTGTCTGTAGACCAGTTGTCGTGACACCGTTTTGATGGAGCTATGAATGAGCTGGTTCCCGCTATTTTTCTTTTCGGCCGCTGTAGAAGTTCCGAGTTTACTACGATTACGATAAATTTTATGCCGTATGGTGGACCTTGGTATACATGTATACTTCTGAATTATGGAAGGAGGGTAAGAAAAAGTTGCATTGCATTGTATAAGGCCTTCTTGCAAGCGACGATACAATGTAAAGTCGTTGATGTGAGAAAGTGGCGTCGATTGAGAAATTCTCGTTAGATCACAATAATTATTATAGATTGCTGGCCTGTCTTGTAAGAGATTTCTTTGAAATCAGGTTCCACTTGCAGGTATAGTTGCCTGCAAATCCTGCTTAATGTGTCACAGAAAGATGTAGCGACTCCCTCTTTCTTTTTCACGCTTCAAGCAGCAGGCACAACAAGATTAGGTGCAGTGGCGAAGTCAAACAATATTTACTTGTATGGCTTCTTAAGCCTTCTTATAGCAGCTGAGTTGAGCACGTAGGCTTATTAGTTATGCATGAAAAGTCTATCCATCACTTAGCCAATGTGTTATGATTGTTGTCAAGATCTAACGCTGTTTGACAATGGAACTTTGAAATTGCCTCGCGACTCAACATCTCTCTTCTGGACAACTACACAAATTGAGGTTGGACACTGTATTGCTACACATTACAAAAAAACAACTGCAATATTCGGTAATGCTCTTCTCACATTAGTTCAGATGTGCAAATTGAAGCCGGGAAGCCATTTAGAACCTAACTTGACCAGAAGATGGGCGGTAATTTTTTTAGTTAGAACGAAAGACACTCACTGAAAGAGTTGCGAACATGAGAAGGCAGAGGGTCCCAGATGGAGGAGCCAGCACCTACGAATGAACGCCGACCATAGACAAGATATGCACCAGGAAGAACATACCTTCCAGCCATGGGCGGAGACCTAGGGAGGGACAGGGGGACGGTCCCCCAATAAAAGTGTTGGGGGGACGGCCCATGCATTTGTCCCCCCCCAATCGTTGAGCGTCAAGACTAAAAAAAAAGGTCATCAACTTTTTGGGGGCGAAAATAGAGAATTTCGTCGAGATTTGGGCGGATGAAAAAAAAAATTGGGGGAGATTTCGCCGGTCGTCAGAAATTTTCCGAAAAATCTCGCGTCTTTCAGTCCCCCGCAATTCTCGGGCCAGGTCTCCGTCTATGCTTCCAGCAGATGGTGATCGAAGAGAGGGATGACATCTACCAGTGATGCTGGATAGCAATGTTGGTTAAAAATCATAGAGCGGATCCATTTCAAAGTCCTACTCCTACAATTCCTTACAATGCCCTCAAGCTTATTGACAATAATTGATTACGTTAGGTTTTTGTGTTTTTGTGCGTTTTAAATTACAGACAGCAATCTGTATGGTGCTGATAATATTGATACATAGGCTATAGTAGCTGAGCTGAGTTGCAAAAGTGAAGGCTGCATATAATAATTTATTATTGCAATTGCAAAATTATTTCATATTACAGTTGAGTTGCTGCGGTACATACAACTACGCCGACTACAGCAACCGAACTCACAACGTTACGATCAACGGAGAGACACATACCGCAGCTGTTCCAATTTCATGTTGCTCGAAGACTAAAGACATAGATCTTAAAAACCTGACAATTTATGATGACACTGCATTCGACAATCTCAACCAATGTCTGGCCGGAAACAATACCTACATCAATCCAAAGGCATGTAGCATTCTCAACGTTATCAAAATCAACTCTAGATACGGGAGACTTAACAATCGCGCTTGTCGTTGCAATCATGCCATCATCCAGTAGCCTACATTCTCATTTCTTAGAAGTTACTTCTTCCACGATATACAGGTTCAACGATTGAACCACTACCGGCTAGTTGTAATGGCTACCAGGCCCCGCATAGCGGCAAAACGAATAATATTCCAGACTGATACTTATCATTAGCAAAACGTACAAATTTCATGGGTTTTTTCATTGCTTCCTCTGAAAGTTTATGGCGTCAGGTTCATTTTCTTGCAGGGCTGTTTTGAGATCATCTTTGCCTCGATTCTTCACTCGCTGTACATTTCCATCGGATTTGCGGTCGGAATCGTCGTAGTTGAGGTGAGTGCAGGAACGGTATTGCAACTCGATGCTGCACGGTAGCCGATTTGTTTGAAACTGCATGTATCTTATAGTATTATGTGGAGTGTGTTCAAGTCTACCCAGAGACTATGTTTGTGCGGACCTTGAGAGTGGCTTTAAATGTACGAACATGGCTCAACACCGTTGTATGATCCTCTAAATGGTGTTAGGGCGATTTATGCACTGAAGACCACCTTCACCACAAGCAATAACAATGATTTTAGTAATAAAGCGAGCCTGTTGGTGTTGGTGGTAGGCCATCGTGCATGATAGTGGTAGGGCTATGCTAGAGTGATTGTGTCTATTCTGATGGTTTTAGTTATGGTCGCAATTTTAGTGCGGTAGCGGTGGTGCAGATGGTTGCGTTGGTAGTGGTTGCTATGATGGTAAACAATGTTTATGGTGATTGGGGTGTTAGTAGTAGTGGTGTTATAAATGATGGAACTAATCACAGTGGTTGCAGGGTTGTTGTAATGGTGTTTGATATGTCGACACAGCAATGTGGTGCTGGTGTTGTTTGTACATGGTATTGGTGGTAGCAATAGTGACGACGGTTTTGGCGGTTGTCATGGTGGTTCATAAATTATGGTGTGGTGAATGGCGGTTCCAGCAGTGGTGGATGAACTGGTGGTTTGGTGGCAATGGTGGCAATGTGGTAATTACAAAGTTAGTAATGTTGTACATTAAACGCGACACCGTGTCCTTTACTGTAAAAACTTATACTGCACCATTAAGCTTACCTGTAGACCTAATGGTTATGATGCAGATGGTTTATAAATCTTGAAACTGACAATACAATTACTGTTATTGTAAAGCCCAAAATTACATAGCGCAACAATAGGGAGAAACGTCGGAGCATGCTCTGAAACAAAATACAATATGCAGTCCTTGATATATTCTCTCTACCAAACAATAGACAAACTAGTTTGATCAATTAAGCAGCCCCAATCAGAATGTGTAATGTTTTCTGGGTGCTAATAGTTTACCACTCTGCAAGTCTCTGCATAGACATCGAATGGCCGACTGAGCCACGTCGCCCTCCTCTTCCTATATGCTTTGGATTGGCACTATCAGGCTAAGAGAATACCGGAATTCGTGTAGCTAATCCGCCCCGTCTTTTTTACTGAGGAAACATAATACAATTTGTTCTTACAAGTTACTAATCACGTGTTTGTTATTTTGTAGGTGCTGCTGATTATTGTGGCTTCCGTTATGTGTCACCGGAATAGAAAGCATAGTATGAAGGTTTGCGATCCGTCGTCTCCTGATCCATGGATTTCATTATGACTCTGTTTCGACCTACCCGAATCTGTTGGTTGGATGACAATGAAGGACCGACTTACATGTACTTACTAGCTAACTAGCTGTCTCTTTTGTTTTTATGCTGAACTACAATAACTATAACCTTAGAAGTACATGTATTTATACGATCAATTGAATCTTACAGTTTTTGTCGCTCGACTCTTCTCTCTCTCTCTCTTAGGTCCTTCGGTTCTCTTCAGAACATCGGTCGACAAGATTCTTCGACTCGACTCTTCAACCCAGCCTTAATGGTGGAAGATTTACACATAGCCTAAACCATACAGTCGTTAGGCTATATAAAAAGCCACGTTAGTAAAACATCATAGATAATTATATAGTTGGAACAATAATTATGAATATGCACGACAGACAATATCAATTTTATTTCCTGCATCAAAATAATACAATTGTTGCATTGAACATAAGGATTCAGATTATTTTTGGTTGTCAATGGGAAACCCAGAAGGGAGGGACAATTCCGCTAATATAGCCACCCAGTAATCGTGTAAAATAAAATAAAAAGACACTAGCGCATGACACCCAATTCACATAATTAGGCCTACAGGAACACAAAGATAATCAGGGAGAAACTTATTAATGGAAGATAAAATACACAAGTCAAATAAACACTTGACTAAAGCACAAAATAAATGAATAGAAATGTATTCAAGTAATTTGTTGGAGAATATGGAGTCGCAGGTTTTTATTAAAGCTACGAAGACCATACAATTGACGAATGGGTAAGGTTATCAGACGTAATACGTGTTTATAAGCAAACCTCCGCGTCCCACGAGCGATGTAAGGGAAGCTAAAAAAATTCCTGGCAAGGTCCTGAACACAGGACCAGCGCATCGTAGAACTGGCACTTTGTTTCTCAGCTATAGAAAATTCTGCCACCAGAAGGTAAAAGCTTTTATTTCTATTAACACAACTGAAGATGTTTTTCCTTGGACTGTGATTGCTAATCAATGTGTCTGGGAATTGAAATAGTACCTGAAGTATAGAGCGAGTTATCAAGATAACACCATAGGAACCAAAGATTGAGGACTTCACGAATGCTCTTGTCGGACGCAATTGAGCATAGGCCTAAAGCGGTTAAATAATCATTAGCAGGACGTAAGCTTGTTAGTGAAGCATAGCAGTATTTTTGCATTGTTGTAGGAAAAGGTTTTGATTTTGTGTATAATAATTATGTAGGCCTATCCCTATTTAGACCTACTTGTTTACTGTGCGCAAATATTTTCTTTCGACTTTGACTTTATTTTCGTTTGAAATCCTTTAGTCTGTCTCCGTAATTTCAAGGATCCAGCTAATTAATTTACGTCATTGAATTTAGTTTAGGGTAATGGTAAGTATTCTGGCACAAGTGTTTAATCTAGTCCCTCTGTTGGGGGTGGGGGGAATTCAGGTTTATAAGAAGCGAGAAAAATGGCCGCTTTGGGTGGACGACAACCGCTGAACCTGAAGACACCTTTGGCCGGTAAATGTTTCTGACGACCTTTTTTTAGTCTTTCCGTGAAAATAGATAACCTCCGGTAGTGAATTCTATACTTTTAAATCTGATGACCTTTTTTAATAGACCTACCTCAACGCCGTGCTGTCGAATTGTTCTAACGGGGGAATTTTGCATACATAAGACTTAGACCCTGCGTGTCTGTAGGAATTTTAGAGTTGTCGAATTTGATTGGGGGTGGGGGTATGATGTTACGTAACACTGTGTCGTTTTTCTGGAGAAATGTATAAAGCCTATATATAGGCCTACATGTAGGGCTTGTAGGCAACACCTCTCGAATTTTCAGAGGGAATAAATTTTATTCCTGGGGGACTTAATTTCCTCCACCATAGGCGTCTAGATTAAACGCTGCTCTGGCACGAAGAGCGCATGGATGCGGGATCATTTTCCGCCACTCTCCCAAAGGTTCACCCAACCTTCCAATCGGCAGATGGCGTCGTTAAATTGAGCATAACGACATGTTGAAAGACCTGCCTCATTGTTGCATGGCTGCGACAGTTCAATTCGATTCTGCGATACCTTGTGATCATCCGTTCAGATTAAGAATTGCAATCAAAAGCCTACTCCATTGTGTCAGTGCTAAATTAAACGAGTTTTATTAATAATAATTATTATTAATATTATTATCATCATCGTCGTCGTTGTCATCATCATCATCATCATCATCATCATCATCATCATCATCATCATCATCGTCGTCGTTGTCATCATCATCATCATCATCATCATCATCATCATCATCATCATCATCATCATCATCATCATCATCATCATCATCATCATCATCATCATCATCATCATCATCATCATCATCATCATCATCGTCTTCGTCGTCGTCGTCATCGTCGTCGTCGTCGTCGTCGTCATCCGAGAAACAAACAGCACGCTGCAAGATATATGCACGAAGTTTATAATAGGCCTATGCCTAATGATTTCATCTCAAGTTTTGACACGAGTAAAATTGTAAGTATAAATTTCAATTAAGTGCACTCCCTTATAGGTAAACTTGCAAAGCTCATGTTTTGATTGCCAATTTAACGTCAGCATGGACTATGTGGACTAACGTTTACAATTTGTTGAATTTGAAAATATTTCAATATTTGTAATCTTGAAATTTCCTATTAAACCAAAGCGATAGGATATAAAATAACTGTCGAGGATCACTGCTATCAAGTTCATTGTTTTCTTAAAAAGTTGTGTTATTTGCTAATTAAATTTAAAATGCATAAACTAGACTTTCAATTTTAAAATGCAGTTCAAGATGTAGCTAGGTCGAAATATTTATTTATCCTCTTTGTGTCGCCTTTCAGATTTTTCTTGGTAAGATGACGTTTCATTCCATTTTCCTATAATTCGACTCAACCGTTTTTAACACCCGTAGTAGGCCTATAATTATGGTGAAAAAACGAATTAGAGTTCGTCTGTTATTCGCAGGACTGTCAGGCGCGAAATCTGCCAATGTCTCCAGGAACTTCATTACTTCCTGCTTGTTTATCATCGATGCAGTGTTTTTGCAGATTCATATTTCGAAATAATAATTGTGTGGTCTTCAATGCGTCAGTTTTAAAAGCAATTATAATGATAATGAAAATGCATCGAGGTTAAACTGGTTGTACTAATAAAGTGTAAACAGTTTTATGTTGATTCAACACGATTTATCAACTTCCAGCACCCTAGTGATATAGCCTAAAATTATAGACTATCATCGTTAAACATATAGGTCAAAGCTGGGTCAATATAAACCACTGAGCATTTAGCAACACCACTGCAGTGAACTAAGGCTATGACAGTTCAAAATGTTTGCGATGCCCTAGATACCAGGATGTACTGACATTTAGCGACATAGTGATGTTCACATTAGACGTATACTTTTGTATTTCTGTTTAATGTGCCTCTACAATCTAAATGACATTGTGGCTGATGCGGTGTGTCACCCGCTTCGTCCCATTTCTCAAATGAACGAGTATTATTATTATGGTGCAAATATTGCAATGACTGAATTGTGTAAGTTAGTAAGTATAAATGATAATCATGTTTAGGTTGTGCAGAGACGGATTCACGGGTTTGCTGGGGACGTGGGAGAAATTAAGTAAGAGCGGTGGGGATAAATTTCGGCGGACAGTCACGCCATCTGGAACTACTGATAGTAGCCTAAATAATTGTAAATATTATACGTTGATGTACCCGCCAGACATAAATAGCCTAATTGTGCCTCGTTATCTTCTTGAATCTCTAATTTCTGTTTGTATATTATGCAAATGTTAAACGGGATGTATTCCAGCATATAAATTATCTATTCAAACAGATATCAATTGAGTCATGGGCCATTGAGATAAAACTTTAAAAGTATAGAAGGCCTTGTGAGACTGTGATCTGGAAAGAGCGACGTTCAGTGTTCATAGGAAACAAGAGAAGGCCTCGCGCTTAGTTTGAACGCCGAGTCATTGGAAGTTCTGCATACAACGAACACTGATCGCCGGTAGGTAGCATATATTCCAATTCCAAATTATATTGACCCCTAAGGACAAGCACATAATAGGCTATGCAGGCCAAAATGTGTTTCTACACAGAATAAATTTTATTATTGATTTAGGCTTGCGTGGGTTTTAACGCTCCATTCGGCTTACAACTTCTTGTCGCTATTTTACTCAGTAAGGCCTAACTGCCATATTGTTTAGCGTTTGATATGCCATTGCTGCAACTGTTAAGCTATATTCTGTTACTCTGTTAAAATGGGACCAGTAGCGTAGCCAGGAATTTTTGATGGGGGGAGGTATATGGCCGGAAACCCTGTTTTTTGCTATTTTTCTTACTTAAATGGAAAAATAACCTTTAAAAAACCTTTTCCCCGGAGCCAATGGGGGGTTTAACCCCCGAAACCCCCCTTGCCTACGCCACTGAATGGGACAAAGCACAGTCAGCAGCAGTTTACAGACTTGGCAAAGATTAGGCTATTCTACAACTAGTTTTACCAATTATTTCACTCGCGAGTTTTATTAATGTAATGGAAATCATTAAATTTTGTTCATAAAAATTAATGACGAATCTACGCCATCTTGTCTCTTTGATCATACGCACTTCAATACCGGAACGCCTTCTTCAATGCAAAAATCCATAGCATAACATTCATCGCCAGGTGTCTTTTGGCTTATGCTCATGAGAGACGGAGACATGTCTTTGATATTGGGGACGAACAAGGGGTCGAAGAACGATCGCCGAAACGCGAAGCGCCGAGGGGTTTAAGAAGATGGGGGTGTGTCTCCCCAAATTCGAAATTTGCTTAATTCCACACTGCAATGGTAGCAGTTTAGGTTTTCATTTTGACGAAATTGTCTATCACTTCAGTGCTGAAAGATGTAGCCTATTTTAAGACTTCAAAAGTGTACCCTGCCATTGTTAAATAAAGCTGGTTTCTACCGTGCAAAGTAGGCATTTCAAGCTGTCATCTCCAAAAAATTCTCATAAATCTCATTGTTGAAGACATGGAATAAGACTTCGATAAATCCGTAATGTTTGAATTTCTTGAATTTTCACACTGCTATGGAAGCATTTTAAGCTAGCATCTTAAAACAATTGCTCATTTTCAATGTTGATAGTCATTTTTGCCTAAAATATTTGGATTTGCACACTGCAAGCGAAGTTTTTAAGCTGTCATATTAACACCATTAGGCCTACTGATGATTTCAGGGCTCAGAGACGTGGTTTAAGACTTCAATAAAATTTGTCTCCTCTCATTGTTTAAAAGAATTCATCTGCACATTGTTACATTTTAAGCTGTCACCTTAAAAAATTTGTTCATTACGGATAAACACTGGATAACACTGTAGCCTGTAGAAATTCATAATTACTGTAGGCCTATTATTTAAGGATATTTCTTAAATATTGGGGAGGATATGAGGATCTCCGTCCCTCACCACAAACTTTGGGGGGACCGTCCCCACATGTCCTCGCAAATCTCTCTAGTGCTTACTGATGTGTCCATCTGGAATGACTTCACTTCAAAGCTGCGTTTATTACATCTGACAGATCAAATATTATTTCATAAATCTCTCGTCTGATTTCTTTTGCCGTGGCTGGGCTGGGAGCGCTGAAAAATTTCACAGAATCAATGAATGATTGAATGAATGTGTGAACGAATGAGTGAATTAGTACCATGGCTGAAGAATGTTGCAACGGAGATTGGTGGTTTGCCCTATCGAGAATATATTTCTTCTGGCAGAATCTGAAATTTTGCTTTTTCGGTTGACAGTCGAGTATACGGCGTTTTAGCCGTTAACTCCAAGTTTCCAGGTTAAACCGGCAAAAATAGATTGGACATTAAACGGGTTTGCATGTGTAAAATACGGAAAAATCAACAGATTAAACGAAATTTTCAGGTTTTTTGAAGATCGGTCAAGAGATAAATCGGTGAAGATGTGCAGCTGTAGAGGATTCGCTCAGTGCATCCTCGTACTACTCAACTTCCTCTTTCTGGTAAGATTATCATCCATTGCGTGCATATATGCATGTAGAGATTGTAGACCTAAGGACCTTGAATGCCGAGGCACCCATTAAAACGAGCAGCGGACAACCTAACGAGGAAATCGTTTTTAACGAGAATGCTTTATCTTATTTAAATGTCCTATAGGATCTACCATATAAACCAAAGTGCAGCATGAATTGTTGGTCATTAAAAGAACATCATTTAAAAAAAATAATATTGGATTGTGGAATTAGGATTTTGTGCTATTTGAAAACATTTTGACATTGATTGGATATAGAAATGATGTAGGTTTGTTTATTACACCATGTCTGTACACGAACCTGGGGATAGCAATTAGTATATTAAAGAATATTCTTATCTTATCTTTTAAGCGCGGTGAAGATGAAATTGCGCTGACCCCATGAGAAATGAAAGTGGAGGTTATGAATCGTTGGGGATCAATTCACAAAGATTATCGTTAAGTTTGGTGATCAAAAGTTTATTGAGACCGGCGCCAAAGAAGTTTCGAATAGCAATTAGGTCTAATCAGCGACTGGTTTGGTAATTGGTAATGCATTTAAGCATTTGTAGGTTGAATCATTCAGAAGTGCTCCCAGCATGCAAAGCGAGGCCCCGAGAAAGGAGGCAAGTTTTGAGAAAAGAGAAGAAGACAGAGCGAACAGAAGGAGAAGACTCATGCGAAAGAGAAAGTTCAATTGAAGCAACTGATCTAAAGCTGAGCCAGAGCAGTAAAATAATGTTCTAGTACGCTAATTTAATATTGTTTCTACTAATAAGAAGTAGTCATAATGCAATAGTTGTTCTGTATATTTTTCAACAGCAAATCGGGCTGGTGATGTTTTCGTTTGGAATCATAGCCCAGATGAAGCCGGAATACATTTTCAACTTATTGGGAAGGATACCAGGAATGTCGCAAGTTCCCGAAGTTCTTAACTTGGGAGGAATCTTAATGGAAACCACCTTCTTCATGATCATCATCGGTGTTGTAGTTGCAGTCATCGCATTCTTTGGTTGCTGTGGAGCATGCTGTGAAAGTAGAGACCTGCTGATCGCCGTTAGTTTATTTGAATTTGTCTGTCTGTCGGACTATGTATGTATGTGTGTATGTGTGTATGTATGTATGTATGTATGTATGTATGTATGTATGTATGTATGTATGTATGTATGTATGTATGTATGTATGTATGTATGTATGTATGTATGTATGTATGTATGTATGTATGTATGTATGTATGTATGTATGTATGTATGTATGTATGTATGTATGTATGTATGTATGTATGTATGTATGTATGTATGTATGCATGCATGCATGCATGCATGTATGTATGTATGTATGTATGTATGTATGTATGTATGTATATCTATCCATCTATCCGTCTATCCATCTATCTGTCTGCCCGTCCGTCCGTCTATTCAGCCAGCCACTCACCATTCCATCCATCCATTTATCCATCCATCCCTTCAGCATCCATCCAGCCAATTAGCTATCTTTTGCCCCTCTGAATGTATACGTAATCGTAATCGCAATCTCCGAATTTCTAAGGCGCCATTCGAAAGCCAAGCGCGGGGCACCAGCTTATTCACGAGCGCTGCATCGAGTCAAAAGGGCCCCGTAAGAGTAGTCCATGGTGGTCCGGGTCGAGTTACCATAGGATCAGAGGGCGGAACAGTCTTACATGCAGACGACACCCAACTCTTCATATCCTTTTCCCCAGGCTCTTTCTCCACCTCCATTGCTGAACTTCTCAATGTGGTCAATCTGATCTCTCAATGGATGTCGTCCAACCTCCTCTGCCTCAACCCCTCCAAAACAGAGTTCATTATTCTAGGCCTTCCTGACCAAATCAAGAAAATCCCTGACCCTTCAATACACCTATCGACTAACTCTTCATCTCTTACCTTCACCTCTGATGCTCCGGTCCGCAATCTTGGTGTAATGTTTGATTCACACCTCTCTTTCTCTAACCACATCTCTAATCTATCGCGCTCCTGCTTCATGCACATCCGGGACCTCCGACGCATCCGACCCATGCCTGATTTCAAAACTGCTTCCACCATTGCTACGTCCATCGTCCACTCAAAGCTTGACTATTGCAATTCCCTGTTCTTAAACCTTGATTCCACACAACTTAAGCGCCTCCAACTCATACAAAATTCTCTTGCTAGAGCCGTCACCAGAACACCCAGACATCATCACATCACCCCCATCCTCAAGTCTCTTCACTCGTTGAAAATCCCAGAGCGAATTCACTACAAAGTTCTCTCCTTAACATACAACTCCTTACAATGCTCCCAGCCCAGATATCTTCGCGAACTGTTCACCATCCAGCCTACTCGTTCTACCCGATCATCCGCCTGCCTTACACTCTCTCGACCGCCGGTCACAAGTCATCTCAAGTTCTCCAACCGAGCCATATCCAACTCAGCACCACGTCTTTGGAATGACCTGCCTGCTGAGTTCCGATCCTTTTCAGTTCCTCCTCCGTCATTACTAATCATACACCATCACCTTCCTCAGGCTCCTCTATCCATCCCACCTCGGGCCTTTCACTCGAAACTAAAGACACTCCTGTTCAAGAACTCTTATCCTGTTTCACCTGATCCCCCACCCTCCAATTCCCGGCTCAGACGACACCCACCTTAGTAGCTGTTCCACACCTCTGATCATACGGTACCTCGACCCGGACCACCATGGACTACTCTCACGGACAACCCTCCTAACTCAACGCAGCGCTCGTGAATAAGCCGGTGCCCCGCGCTTGGCTTTTCAGTGGCGCTTTAGAAATTAGGAGATTACGATTACGATTACGATTACATCTTAATTTTATGTCCGCTTTTCCTTCGCCTGTCTGTTTTCTCTGCCGTTCTAAATCTGTCTCTAACTCTCAATCAATGTGTTTCATGTGCCGAATAATTTATATCGGTGTCGACATAATAATATGTACAAATGTTCGTAAATTTCCACAAACTTGTATCACGTTATTTTGTCTGTTTCTTGCTTTCATTGCTTGCAGTACATCGTTGCCATGGTGATCGTCCTCATGGCGGAAGTGGCTCTCATCATATTCGCCGCAGTTGCTCCAGAGAAGGTCAGAGATCGATCGATGCGACACCTTTCAAATCGCTTCTATGTCGCCCTGTCTTATCTGACCGGAGGCACAGCCTTCTTAAGCGTATAAGATCAGACTCTGACTGATTAACTGGCTGATTAACTGGGTGACTGACTGGTTGGACGACTGCCTGGCTGGATTGTTGTCTAATATTATTGTCTCATAAGTATAATTATGCATTAAAACGACCCATAAGCTTCTTTAAAGGACATGCACTAAACTTCCTTTCTGACTTCGAGTGTTTCTGCCATTTATATAATTATGTTACTATAATACTGTACAATGTTAATATGTTACAGTCCATCCTTTATAATGAAGGACTCTGAAAGATGCAATAAAATATGCGTTAAAACTTAAAAGTAGGATATTCAAGACATTTTCCAACATTAAAAAAATGTATACCGAGCTTAACAAAAGCTTACAAAGCCAAAACGCAGTACTGTGCTTTCGCCATTCGCTTTTAAGAGCAGCAGATTCTGCTGTCATACGCAGTGCTGTGTTTGTGCATGATCTTCAAAGAAAAATGTGTTTTGACAAAATAAGATCTCAAAAAACCAGTGAAAATACAGCTCTGACACTAAGAGGACATGAGGACAGTGAGTCAGTGACGTCTAAGTATAATCAGATACAAATGAAAAAACAATTATTTTCGAGTTACTCTGTCTTGGCTTTTCATGGCACTGTAGGCCTATGTAACATGTGCGTATAATTCATGGAGAGTGTTACAGTAGGCCTACATGTTTATATTCTAGATCGCATGGTTCGTTGGATATCTGTATTTTTAAAGTTATTATGAGCAGCGTATACTGAATTCTAAATTTCGATGTGAATTTCAGGTCAAAGAAAACTTACAGAAATCGATGAATGAGTCTCGAAGTCGATTCAAAGAAGGTATTTTCTTTTGCATCGCTATTAGGATATTTGTTGTAGAACTATGTCTAAAACTCTAAATGACAAATGCTTTGCTAAGTAGCCTAGGCTATTGCTAATACCCGATGTGGCCCTGCGAAGCGGCGCTATAGTCTTTCAGAGTACCGGTATCCTTTTATTGAAAGCATGGAAAATTACTGTCACTTTTGTTTATCAATCCCTCAATATAAAGGATTGATTTATCGATTGCAAAAGTTAAGTGGAAACAGAAAGTTGATCCCAACACAAATTAACCACAAGAAACTTGAGTGTCGCCACTAGCGGACTTTCTCAAACGCATGCAACCCAACCGGAGTGCCGCCTTGGGCAGGGCCGTTTTAAGGAGTTTTGGGGCCCTAGGCACAAACCCTAATCCTAAACATATCCACGAGTCTAATCTACTCTAGCCAAATCAAGGTTTCTGGGGACGGAGAACAAGTATTTACACACACATTTTTGTCGGTCGATTGCTCGAGACGTGTAGCGCCGAGACGGGAGGGCTATGGGAAAGGAATGTCCGAATGTGTCCCTCCATGAAGTCAGAAATTGTTGAATTTTCACATTGCATTATTTTAAGCTGCCATCTTTAGAAAATTGCTCAACATTCGCAGTGCTGACATGCCTAGTCTAAGACTTCTATGATTGTTCTTGCAATTATAATAATTCGTTATTCAGTTTCCACATTGTAATGATAGGCCACATGCAGCATTGTAAGCTGGGATCTAAGCAAAATTACAGATTATTATTTCAGTGCTGATTACAAGAGTGGTTGAAAGTTTCAATAAAATTAATATAATTATTATTACAATCATAATTTCTTGACGTATCAAATTCAGCAACTCAGTTCTGCTGCTTCTGGACCATTAGGCCAACAGCATAATAGGCCTAGTAGCCTAACGAATAACTGCAGACAGATCTAGGCTATAATTATATAAGACCTACTTTCTTGCATTGGAATTGGCTTATTCCCGCGCGTTGCTAAAAAGGCTTGTATTGTTGACCATGGAGGATAGGCCTACAGTTCTCGGAATTGCCACAAATCTTACACAAACCAAGGAAGAACCGCCAAAATCTGGAAGTCATGTAGTAGGCCTAATGATGCTGTTTTACTAAGTGTTCAAGTAACAAAACCTTTTTAAATTTCGACAGTTTTAAATTTGAAAGGTAGCACTAAAAAGTCGAAAATTGGTTTTACAAAAATAGTACTTGTACAAATATTAACAGTAAATTATACTCATTGTAAGATGATTGTATCATATTATTACATTAATAGATTTTATCGTCATAATATCATACAATAGTAAATAATATCACGGTATATTACTAGAGTTCGTGTATTATACAAAAATGTAAGCAGCAATTCAAACTTATAATTTGGTCAAATGTTTTGGGTAGTCATTTCTGGGTGAAGTTCCTTCCACACTGGGAGATGCTTAGATTAAACACTGAACGTAACCCGATTCCCGTCTCAAACTCTCAGTCTCAGATATAGAGTGCCGGTACTCTATTCATGCCTTCTATGGGCATGTGTGTCATTTTGTTACGTTTATTAATATTGATAGAAGAACCTAGGCCTATACACAGCTAGAGCACAGCAATCTTTGTATTACAAGTGTACTGTGTAAAATAAATTTAAGCTTAGCACACGTTAAAGTTCGTATAACATGTTGCTAATTTGTTATGCAATGTAGCATTTTGGGTCGCCGCGGGGCCCCCCTGTTGCGCGGGGCCCTAGGCCCGGGCCTCGCGGGCCTGTGCCTTAAAACGGCTCTGGCCTTGGGTTTCGTATTGCTTTGTGAACAAAGTCTTGATAATGGGCTGGCACACCTCTGAGGACGGTTAAAGTTCGAATATGGTCGAGATCACATTTATGGTCTGTCCAGGAGTGGTTTTCATGAGAACACGTGGTCCTAATAATTCTGATGTCTAGCGACTTCTTATGACTAACATGGTCGACCTCCTTCTTTCCCAGTCTTTGGACGGGCACTACCTGTGTTGATGTGCGATAAATTGTCGTCGATCGAGCAGCTGAACTATTTGAACATCTGAACCATGAGATTCGCCACATAATTCTGACAATTTATATAGCATCGTCAGTATCAAGCCACTTAATAATTAATATTATGTGGACTTCTGTTTTATCAATCAGCCACACACTACACAGTACACACACAGTACACACAGAGTACACACACATACACACACACACAGTACACACACACGCGCGCGCTCTCGCACACACACACACACACACACACACACACACACACACACACACACACACACACACACACACACACACACACACTATACAGTGCTAAAGGCAATTTATGCTTACCCGAAGAGCTAATAGTGAATAGGTAGGTTAAACTTTCGTCAGATCCTCAAAAGGATCAGAGGACATAGAATTTTGGCGTTCTTGTCGGATATTATACTTGCAAGACACAGTTCTAGTTGGTGAGATGATACAGTTAAAGGGCAATGTGTCGTAGAAATGAATCGTATAATTGCCTTCTCCATTTTCCGTTCTTCGTGTTGTCACAAAAGTATTACGAGCACAGGTGAAGCCAACTCTTTGTTTACTAGTCTTGTCAGTTACTCGTATATCGATTAATCTAACATGCGTTATGCATGGAAAATAATCTCTCCACCACTTAGCACCAGATGCTTTATTCTTGTTTTCAGATATAACACTACTTGACGATGGAACTTTCAGATTGCCGAACGACTCCATATCGTTGGGATGGACATCTCTCCAGATTGGGGTGGGACAGTGCTACTCATCTTGCGCTAAACTGCGTAAAACTCTATTTCGATGTTGGGGCAAATATGCAATGAAGCTGAATAGCTGGGTTTGGAGCGTCGCTGGATGTGATACACATGAAGCAACGTGCACTTACCTGGGAGGGGGTTGAAGAAGTATATGGAGGGTTCAACCTCTACCACTCCCCCCCACCCGAGTTCCGACAACTGAAACAACGGGATATCGATGAACGCACATTAGGCTATGACATAATTATTGTATTGGCGGTACATATAAAAATATATAATCATATATACAGGGTGCGCCAAAAAAGACCCCTAGGTTTTTTGCCAATATCTTGACCAAAAGTAAGAATTTCCAAATGAAATTTTACAGGCTTATAGACAATTCATATTTGCACATTACAGCCAGATTTCATCAAAATAGTTCAGACACAACAAACGTTACACCACATTTTGTAAGGTCACCCAGCGTTTTTTGACGATTCAAATACGCGACGCAACAAAAATTAAAAAAAAAAACAATCTAATTATTCTGGTCAATATCTTGGCCAAAAGTAAGAATATCCAAATGAAATTTTACAGGCTTAAAGACAATTCATATCTGTACATGGTGGTCAGATTCCATCAAAATATTTCAAACAGAACAAAAGCTATACCAATTTTAGGGAGGTCACCCACCGTTTTTTGACGATTCAAAAACGAAACGCAACAAAAAGTAACAAAAACACGATTTTTTTCTCATCTCAAATAATTGGTATCATATAACCTTGACAATGCCAGATGATCATTTTTATTACTATTTAAAAAAGAAACAGGGTACCAGCGTAGCTGCGCGTCACTGAGAAGTCACGTAGCAAGATGACAATCAAATTGGTAAGTAAGGAATCTGTCAAATTAATCAACAGATCCATCAAGAACTTTGCAAAGAGACTCAAAAGAAGTTTTGGAACTTGTGGTGGGCACAGTGAACACAATTTGTGAAGCACTACCAAGTTCTTTGACAACAGTTATTTGAGATGAGACTTAATAAAATCGTGATTTTGTTACTTTTTGTTGTGTTTCGTTTCTGAATCGTCAAAAAACGGTTGGTGGCCTCACTAAAAGGGGTATAACTTTTGTCCTGTTTGAAATATTTTGATGAAATCTGGCCACCATGTGCAGATATGAATTGTCTTTAAGCCTGTAAAATTTCATTTCCATATTCTTACTTTTGGCCAAGATATTGGCAAAAATCTAATTTTTGTTGCGCTTCGTTTTTGAATCGTCAAAAACGGTGGGTGACCTTATTAAAAGTGATGTAACTTTTGTTCTGTTTGAAATATTTTGATGAAATCTGGCCATAGTGTGTAAATATGAATCGTCTATAAGCCTGTAAAATTTCATTTGGAAATTCTTACTTTTGGGCAAAATATTGGCAAAAAACCAAGGGGGGTCTTTTTTGGCGCACCCTGTATATAATCATTTATATAATTATCGCGTGTATATAAAAACTGCTATTTCTTCGAGATCCTCATTCACAGTAGGCCTGAAACAGGCTATTTGGAAAATATCTATTACCAGGAACAACCGAGAGAGATGTGGTTTAGTTTATGGCTTTGCGATAAAATCACATTTGCTATATAGCATCTGTTGTGTGTATCTAAATAACACAGCAGCGTCACTACAGCAATGTACAAGCAGCAATCGTTTGTCAATCAATGTGAAAAACAATCTGTATTCTCTATGGTTCGATCGGCACACTCGTTTCCTAATTTTTTCTGATCATGTTAGGTATCAATAGTTCGTCCACTAAAACTGGCGGACTGAATTAATAAACATATCACTTTGACAAGACTCTCCCGTAAGGCTGTGGTGTAAGAAGGTGATGCCTTATTATAACTACAACATTACTTTTACAGTCGAGCTGCTGTGGTACGTACAACTACACTGATAACAGCAATAATTATTGGCCTCGCAACGTTACGATCAAAGGCCAGACTCATTCCGCAGCTGTTCCGATTTCTTGTTGCTCCAAGACTAAAGCCCTGGATCTTGAAATATCGAGAAATTATGACAACTCTACCTTCTCCAATCTGAACGGATGTCTGGGCGGAAACCACACCTATATCAATCAAAAGGTGAATAGTTTTCAAACAAGAGTCTAAATTAACTATAGGTCTAGATACTGGAAACTTACTATAACCCCTCTTACTAGTTGGTACCTGACGAAACCATCCAATAATTACTAATTATTTAATATAAATAAATATGGTCTCATAAAAAAACGGAAAAACAAGCGAAAAATAAAAAAAAACAGAAAAACCGGATTTTAGGCCCTACCCGAGTTGCAAATAGCGAATATCGGTCATATAAGCCTAATCACCGAATCACCGTGTTGCTGCATTAGCAAGTCGGCTACCGTGCCCCGCATCGTGGTGAAACGAATTTCAGGCGGATACCATTACAGATGCTGGCTTGAATTTTGTAAAGACTCGGAGATCCGCCATCTCTGGATGTGAAGTTCAACATTTGTGCATCGATTGTGTCAGTCAAATTTCTTTGCGTGCGAATGAATCTGTTGTATCATAATTATTATCTATGAATGTATAAAGTGTATGCGTATTCACGCGGATCAGTAGCCTACCTTTGTGAGGTTCGCAAAAAGGCGCTATATGATTTCTTAGATGAACACGCCCAAAACTTCCTCTTACACTTGCTTGGGTATTGCTTCTCTTTTATCTACGCAACATTGTAGAGCGGATAGTTTCGACTTCTGTTTATCCAGAAGAAAGAAGTGTAAGCTTATACATGCTGATAGGAATATCAGAACAGCGAATCTCTGCTACAGCGTTATCACATTAGCATACCGTGTCCCGCATCGTGGTAAAATGAATTCCAGCCTGATACCATTACCAAAACGTACAAGCTTAATGCTTATTTTCTATGCTCACTTGAAAAGCGTTGGTTGTTTACTTTCAGGGTTGTTTTGAGTCCATCTTCGACTTATTCCTCCGTTCGCAGACCATTGCCATCGGAATAGTGGCCGCAATCATCGCAGTGGAGGTGAGTGTACAGGAACCTCGAGATTGCAACTCTATGCTACACAGCAACCGAACGGTTCGAACGTTCACTTTGCAATGCACTGCGTGTGCTCGATCGAGTCTATCCTGAAGTGATGTTTATTCGGAGGATCCTAAGAACGTCTTTAACGCACGAATTTCACTCATCGTCGCAATCAGTAACTGTTGAATTGATGCCTTGGAAGTAGCCTATTATTAAAAAGGCTTTTTAAAGAAAGAGAATAACAAGTGGAAGAGGAGGATCCAAGTGGCTGACCCCTCCCCAGAGAGGGATTAATCCGAGCCTGAAGGAGAGAGAGAGAATTGCCATCAACGCAACCACCTATAACACTACCACCGGCAGAAATGGTGGCGATAGTGATTGTAGTAATAGTCAATGGTGGTTTTGGTGGTGTTGTGGTGGTGGTGGTGGACTGGTGGTGGTAGTGGTGAATACAATAGTAATGAGGGTCATGGCGGTGGTTGCATTGATAATTTTTTTCAGTTGTATTGCGTCACCGTTTTCTAAACTACAATGACTAGCTTCGATCATGTTTATGACAATACAGAAGGCGTATAGATGGAGAAACGTACGGTACAGTAATTGTATTTATTGCAAATATTAAAATTATATAGCACCATTGGAGATAGGAAACTCGTTCGAAACGCCTCACAAGTAAAATACAATACATTGTGTTCAGTATTGTTTTCCGTCGGATTCACAATGAAGGAATCCATTTGATAAGACTAGTTATAGGCCTAGGTAACAATGAAGTGTCTCAGTAGTTACAGTAGTAGCATGGGTTGCTAGTGTTCAACAACATTCATGGCCGTTGACATCGCCCTCCTCTTTTTTCACACTTCGGACTGGCACTACCAGAATACCGGGTCACGGAAGTTGTGAAGCCAAGGCTTTGGTTTTTTAATTAGCTTGCGCCATATAAACTACTTTGACACTTAGTCTACGACGTGGCGCTCAGCTGAAGTTGACATGACATTGTGTCTATTATTTTGTAGTTGCTGCTGATCATGTTGGCTGCCTTTACTTGTCACCGTCGCCAACGCCGCATTCACCAGGATAATAAATTATTTTATGAAGAATTCGAGAGATGACCTCCATGTTTTCTCCATGTTTTCATTCCATACCTATCTCGTCTGAGTAGACTCTATATATAGGCCGGGTGATGTCGATGGAACGACTTGCTTACTCACGAACTTCATTATTCACATTGAAAGATAAAAATTAATTATGGCATTTATTAAAGTATTATTGACGATCAGCTGTTGTGCCTTATATTTGTGTCGCCTAACTCTTCAACGTAGCTTGGGAGACGGAATGCGCATAACATTATACTAATCGCTGTGTGGATATATTTAGATTTCGCGCATAGGCCCTCCATATAGTTTCATCATCATCATCGAAATCCTTGGGCTAAACGCCCGTAGGTGTCCGGCGCCACTCTCTGTTTGAGTCTGTCTCGCGTCATGTTGCCCATCTTCAACCTGTCCGGTCTGCAGGTCCATACCATTAACATCTTGAACCAGCTAGACCACCTTGTCTGATGAAGAGAATATTGGGAGAGAGGCACGAAGGACAACCTGGGTCAATGCCCGTATGTGTCCCACGCTCTCTCCCCCCGACTCTCTCCACTGGTCTGTACTGACCGGCCTGTGCATGTCAGCTCCACATCATGACACCTTGAAGCACCTGGGTCGCTATGTCACTTGTGCCGTGGTTTCTGCGGATTTCAATGGTCTTGGTCTTTTACTGCCAGTGTATCTCCACCCATCTGGCAAACCTTCCTCATTTTATCCGGGCTTAGGACCGGCACAGGGAAGTTGCTGGTTCCCTGTGGCAGAGGATGGATGCAGTTTAACGTCGTGCTCAGGACCACCATATAGTTTAGTGCTATATAAAAAGACATTTGCATACATAGGCCTACGTCTATAATTGGAATGATTAAAAATGTACCATGACGTATGTTTCATGCATGAATATTCAAAAGGTTGGAAACTGGTTTTCACGAAAGCTTCCGTTGTCCATGCCTGAGTTTCACAAACAGTTGAAGACCATAATAATATTCCAGTCGAGAGTAGGATAAAGAGTGAACTCCTAGCCGCATTTTATGCTCTAGAGTCCGAGACCGAGACACCCGTAAACAGGGGGACTATTATAGAGTACGTTGTGCCTAGAAGTGATGTTCTCGCGCAATGTCTGAGGTAGCGCGAGTACTTCGTGCCTACATAAATTATGACGTGCTATGGAGTGCACTGTGCATATGTTATATGTACAACTAGAGTAGCCTATGTTGTGCCTGGACATGATGAGGCCTACTATAAAGCAGGAATCGGAGAATAATTTGCTTTTCTCTGCCAATATAACAAATAACTTGTATAACATTTTCATAAGATATTTAATTGCTGTTTTTAGTCGTTAATCTTTCAAATGAAGCCTACGCAACTTTTATGGCGTAAAATGTAAATGAAGTAAGCCATGTCTGAGGTAGCGTGAAATTTATGGAACATGATGTACTCTACAGTCTGTAGGTTGTCTCTATAGAATACGTCATAGTTATCTGTATATAGAGATAGAGTTCGTTACGCTATGCCTGGATGTGGTCTATTCATTTCATACCTCAGAGTCTGAGGTACCTGCATGCAGGTAGAGTGGGCTATGGTATACAGTCTGTGTGCCTGGGTATACGATGCTTGCAAAAGTACGTTGTGCCTAGAATACACTCTACCTACTTACCTACTACACCAACACAATTACAGTAACATTATACATGTAGAACTTAATTGGGCGAGACAAATTTATTTTGGAGGTCTGCTCTCGATTATCAATCCGGATTTGATGACTTTTAACTGGAATTAGGTTTGATGAACCAGTATTTTAGCATACACTGTTGCAGTCAATCTGTGGCGAGCCTCATAAAGAAGACTCCTTATTATTTTTTCATGATTGGGAAGCGCCCTCACAGTGTTCGCCAAATGATATATCATCCTTATTTTTTTAGAAGTAATATTTATGACAATCTGCTTTATTACTTCGCTATATAAGGCGCTTCCTCATTTGTTTTAGAAATGATAGCCTCATAAATGCTTCCGAATTTGTTCACACAATGAAACACTTCACTATTTTGATCGGTATAATTATGATAAGCTGCGCTTCCTTATTTTTCACGATATGCGGGAACACATGCCTTCCGCATATGCCAAATCCTTGAATACTAGCTGCAATGGATCAGTCGTTTTTTGGAAACCACGCATTTCTCGATGGTTCTGGCCATCATGTAGGCGCGGTGAATTGCCCCTCGATATCGGAAATCGGTTCTAGGACAATTACCCCCCGGACAATTACCTCCGGACAATTGCCCCGGTCAATTACCCACTGAACAAATACCCCCAGGACAATTGCCTCCCGGGCAACTACCCCTCGCCAATAACTCCCCGACAATTACCCCCGTGCCAATAACCCCCTGCACAATTACTCTCTAGGACAATTACCCCCGTACAACCACCCCCGTTCCAATAACCCGCCTGGGCAATTACCCTCTATGCTAATAATTTCAGCTAGCTGAGAGACAACTGAGAAGTTCACTGTAGCCAATCTCTGGCAGGTCACCCACTACAACAGACAAGGAAGAAATATACTGAGACCAACGCCAGGATTCTGACAATCGTTCGGAAATACGACGCGCACAGTGCCATTGACTATCTTCGTGGAGTTGCTCATAACCTTCTTTTTTAAGCTAAATGAACTCAGCACACTAACACTAACTTTTAAGATCTTTTATTCAGCGCTTAACACGTAAATGTTTTCTTGAACCTTTAACACGTAGATATTTTCTATTCAGCGTTTAACACGTAGATGTTTTCTGGAACCTTTAAAACGTAGATGTTTTCTTGAACATTTCACACGTAGGGGAGGTGGGGGCAAGAGTGGCATAAAGTCACAAAATGTGGAATAAAATATGCAATATTAAACATATCAAGATGAAACTTGTTTTGTAGTGTAGGTAGATCATCGGTGCATCCATAAAATTGCTTAAATTGCTACTGGATACGATTTCTTCTTCCAAATCTGGCTTGGGGTGGAGGCACCCAAAAGGCCACTCTTGCCCCACCATGTGGGGCATGAATATCATGCCACTTTTACCCCTTGTTGAGGGCAAGACTGGCATGCCCATCGTACCCCAGAGACAGTAACATAGGCTACGTTTTCAACAATTTTGCTGTACAACAATAAGCAGGAATTTATATTTTACATATTAAATGAAACAATAATTGTACACAGCAATGCATTGTGTGATGAGAAGATACCTTCCCTGAAATCCCTCAAGAACCGGTTTTGCTAAGCAATCTACAGAATTGGCACTCTATATTAAGCTTGAATCACAAAAATCACAACAATGTTAAATAATTTCTGACATTTAGACTAAAGACTTAGTCAGTAAACAGCAAAGACAAAAGCACACAAGAAATAATTCTATTGCGACTTTTAATTTTCTGTGTTTTAAATGCATTTTTTTAATTTCTCGGCTTCCATTGTCATTCCATTTTTAGGTACCTGCCATCACAGAAGGTAGTCGCCTCTTTGCTCCATCTTATGCACGTTTTCCTCTATAGATTTGCTTTGCACGCACTTGCCTTCATGCAGCATTGCTAAATATTCGCTCCTTCTTTTACGCTTGCCAGCAGCATTAGGCAGAAGACCTTGGCGATGGCTTTTCAGAACAAGAGAACTAGACGTCAAGCCTTTACATGAAGCCACTTTATTCCTAAACGCTGCTTTACTTGCCTGAATTTCTCACAGGCGAATATATGCTGAGTATCAGCGGTATCACTTTCTGAATTTCTTCGCAGATGAGCAATCATTGAGCATAAGCTGGGAGTCAGAGTCAGCACTGTTCTGAATGAATGTCCTCAAAGGTGAAGATGGGCTAAGCCCCATTGGTATACCCTACCATGTTTACATTTCCTGGAAGGACCAGACAGGAACAGTTTCTCTCTTTCTCTCATCACTTATCTCAGTTTCGTCAAAGAAAAATAATATGGGCAGTTGATGCTCTTTTAGGACTTTTTCAAAGGCAGGGTGCTACCTTAATATTGACTGCGCTATCTTGTGTTTTGACTTCTCAGTTGTTAGTGCTTGTAGTTTCCCCAAAACAGCACGGTGGTTGAGCACGGAGATCTGGTTTTCCGGGGCGATTTGAGCTTTGCTTTGATTCTTTGAATTCTGGTGATGTTCCAAGTTTTCTTTTCATCATAAGCTTTTGGAACCTTTTCACTTTCGTGTCCTGTTTTAAAGTTGCTACTGTATATGGACCATTATTGGTGCTGCCTTTTCTAATTATGTCTTCTCAACCAAAGTCCGTGACTTTGGTGTCGCTCTGGACCAAGAGCTCACTTTTGCTCCGCACATTTAGTCAATCAGCCGTCTTTGTTATTATCAACTGCGTCAACTACGCACTGTTGCTCGCTCGCTTACTCCCACTGTTGCTGCTACCCGTGTCCATTCTTTCGCTACCACCAGACTTGACTGCTGTTGGTCTTTCTATGCTTGCCTAAGGAAGAACGCTGGTTGAGAGTGCCTATATCTGAGTTGCCTTGATCGCGTTCTGCTCTCTGCAGCCTGTCATATTGGCCACATACCCAAATTCAGCCATTATCTCCAGCTTTATGCTTGACGTTCTCATCAGATTCTATAGTTTCCTGTCAAGCAGCAAATAGAGAATAGGATCTCTACTCTAGTCTAGCACTGCCTGCTAGGCCTTGCTCCTTCCTACCTTTGAGAGCTCTGTAACCCTGCTCTTAGTGCTGGCCACTTCCGCTCCATCGTTCAATTGAAAAGTCTGTTCTCGGTCCCCCTTTGCTCGTGGCCTACTTCCACTATATAGGCCTACCTCAACCTGGAATGGCCTTCCTCTGACACTCTGCTCTCTATCTAAAAGTCATTCTCAGGTTTTCCTCTATCATCTTAAGACAGTTTTATTTGCCGCGCTGAGGTTGGGAGCGCCACTGAGTAGTCTCCTTGAAGAGGCTCTAAAAAAATGCATTTAATGAATGAATATCCTGTTGAAGTTACTACACTTTTTGTTTGTCTGATTGTTCTGTGTTATTGGCCGATTCCAACCTAACGTTGGTCGCCTTCTTTGCTTCATCCTGCACTGGTCTAGCAGATCTCCAAGTCACAGACATGTCCGACGCTTTATTGAAACGTCAATAGGCACATAGGCATGCACAAAGCCAGGATTCCAATGGCGTAGGTCAATAGCTTGAAATTCCATGCTTTATCGTTGCCTGGCATTTCGAAAAATCTCCACTAGACACCATTTTCATGGCATGGCACAATACTTCGTCAGTGTGACTTTCTCGCTGAGTTTTACGCTTATATAGGCCTAGGCCTATAGGCTAACGTTGACTCATATAGTACATTATGTACAACGCCAAAGTGCCAACCAATTAATAAACTAATATACCGGTAGGATACCTGTGGGCAAAATTGGCATACCGCTGGGGCAGAACTGGCATACCGCTGGGGCAAAACTGCCATACCGCTGGGGCAAAAGTGTCAGTGATGGGGCAATAGTGGCACGTAAAACGGGGGCAAGAGTGGCATAAAATGCTACTTTTGCCCCGATTTGGGTGCTCATACTTACGAGCATCTATCAACATTATTCCGTTGTCTAATTTCTTAAAACTTTTGACATTTAAAAGAACACACATTCCTGCATAATACAAAATAAAACTTTAACAAGTGCGATCTTAATACTGAAAGTGAGCAACATATTTGGGATTTTCATGAGAGTTGCAAATAACGCGGAAAATCGAAAAAATGATATAAAATTTTTACCATTTAACTTTTGAAAACTCTCGGCTTATGAAAACGTAACACTTAATGATAGTCTATGTTCGCACTAGGTAAAGGTTTCAGAAAATAAGTACATACTTCGAAAGTGGGGATGCCACTCTTACCCTACCCTGCCACTTTTGCACCACTTACCCCTAAGCTCAGAACCGATATGAGATTGAACTTTATTTAATATATTTATTGAACATTAATTGTCCTGGGGTAGTTGTCCGGGGTATAATTGTCCGGGGGTAATTGTCCGGGGGTAGTTGACCGGGAGGTGATTGTCTCGGGGATAGTTGTCCGGGGGGTAATTGCCGGGGAGGGGTAATTTTCCTGTTACTTCCTTACTTCCTACTTGTTCACCAGCGTAGGCTGTGTTTTTGCAGATTCATACGACCAAACAGTGAGTCATAACGGATAATTTGCCAAGCCAACAATGGGACCTATATAAGGAAAATGAAAATGCACAGAAGATACAGCCCACTGGCTATAATTATACAGGGTGGCCCAGCATAAATGTCCCGACTTTGCACGCGTATAACTTTGCCAATTTTTAACATTTATTTATACTTAATGCATCAAATTAAAGGTATTTCACTCTAGTATTAACACTAAAAAGTCGAACTGATACTAGTTTAGGTTTTAATTAGATGCCCGGAACAGCGCTAGCTACCATATTTTGCTGTCATTTGTGACGCAACCTGGCGCCGTTGACAGACGATGATCGCGTTTCGATCTTAATTTTACGAACTGATAAGGGATTTAATTCGTTTGAAATGATTAACGAATATTCTAACAGAGGATGGAATAAACAATACCTTCTATTATCTGCTAAGGAAAATTGATAAAACAGGACTTTCTACTCGCAAACCATGGGAAGCGGAGCGCACGGCGCTCACATCCGCTAACATTGCTCGTGTGTCCGCATACATTTGCAGTCAAGACATTGACCAGGGCAGGCCCTGCATGCAAATTCAGCGCAAAACAGGCAGTCTTAGAAGCACCGAATAGCGTATTGGAAAAGATTATAGACCTAAAGTTAAAGTAATTTGTCGACGAGAAGTCCCGCGAACTCTCCAGCTCTTACGCAAAGAAACGGCTGGCAGCGTGCAAGCGTCTGAAGCAGTGCACGGCTGTTGGCAAAATTGAAAGGACGTGGTTTTGCTTTTAGAAGATATTCATGGTAGGGACCCTAAAAACACCCAAAATGATCGTGTCTAGGCGCGTTTTAACAATAAAACGATAGAATTTCCCGGGGAAACGGCGTCATAATGCGACAGTAATGACAAAAAAATGGTAGCTAGCGCTGCTCCAAGTATAAAGTTGAAACCTAAACTAGTATCAGTTCGACTTTTTTAGAGTTAATACTAGAGTGAAATGCCTTTAATTTGATGCATTAAGTATAAATAAATGTTAAAAATTGGCGAAGTTATACGCGTGCAAAGTCGGGACATTTATGCTGGGCCACCCTGTAGAATAGCGTATACAGTTTTGTTGGTGAAACATGATCTATTAACTGTGCAGCATCCTAGTTGCCTCTGTTGCTTTGCTAAACAATTGTTAGTGTCTAAACTGCGTCAATATAAACCATGGGACACAGTCAACCAAGGCTACGAAAACTCAGAGTAGGCCTATGTTTGACGATACCCTATAGTTACCAGGATGCACTGACAATATCCTGTTCACATTAAGCCTGTGCGTTTGTGTTGCTATTTAATGTGCTTTGACAAACAACATGATGCAGTGTGTCACCAGGATTTGTCCAATTTTTCAAAATGTATGAGTATTTAACGATGCAACAATTATTGCAATGACTGAATTGTGTAAATATAAAATATGATAACCATGTTTATGTTGTAATCTACTGGTACAGTAGACGAGGAGTCATGCACTTGTTTGCGGACGTGAGAGTCATAACTCCAGAGAGGGGTGGGGTGATTGAGTTGGGCGTGATACCATTTGGTAAAATTTTAGTGATTTCAGGCTAAAATATTATACGCTGTGCAACCACCACACATAAATGAATGTGCCTTGAATCTCTATATGCCGTACCAGTATTTTTGCAAATCTTCACAGACAATTCCAGCACACATCTGTTCGAAGAGAACTCGGTTGAACTTTGTGGAAATATCATTGCGGTAAAACTATAAAGTCTAAAAAGTGACTTTTGAGACTGAACTAGAAGCAGAAACATTCAGCAGTAACCACAGTGTCTTGCGTTTAGTTCGAAGTTGAGTCAGTGGAGTTCTACTTTTGGCGAACACCGATCTCCGGTAAGTACATTGTAGTTTATGTGATATCCAATTTTCAACAATATCTGATATCGAAAGTTAAAACAAACTTGCAGCATTCTTCTTCTCTCTCTTCTGTCAAGCGTTTTGCGTTAAATAACGATGAGCTTTTACTTGAGTCTCCACATTTCTCTGTGTCTGATGTTGTCCATGGCTCTCCCCATGAATATCCGTGTTTTCCCCTCAGGTCTTCCAGTATGTTATCCATGCAAGTCTTTGGCTGTCATCCTCTGCTTCTCATTCCCGTTTAATATAAGTCTCCATGTTAGCTCGGCAAAAACGAATCCGACATTAAACCGTTTCACTGTATAAAAAAATGGAAAAATAAACAGATTGAATAAATTTTTCAGGTATTTTGCAGATCGGTGAAAAGATAAATCGGTGAAGATGTGCAGCTGTAAGGGACTCGCTCAGTGCATCCTTGTACTGTTTAACTTCATCTTTCTGGTAAGACCATCATACATTGCTTGCTCTAGCTCGGTCCATACGTAAGGACCTTAAAATCCGACCTTAAAAGCCGGGGGGGGGGATCCCATTAAAATGGACAACGTTGGTGAAGACAGAGGCTTCTACCCCTCTCCCAAACAATCAGGCTCAATTCCTCTCATTCTCATATCGGGCCGTTTGGTCATTAGTTTTATATTGTATGCTGGCATTTGCAAGGCGCCTATGGAGTGGTTAACCGTTCAGAAGCGGTCCCAGTGCGCAAGACCCGCGAAAAGAAGAACAAGAAGAAAGAGGAGGAGGAGGAGGAGGAGGAGGAGGAAGAAGAAGAAGAAGAAGAAGACGTAGCAGGCTTTGAGAATAGCGAATGAAGAGTAGAGACTACCTGTAAGAATAATTGGTCACCTGAAAAGTTAAAACGACCTGTCGTATCTCCTATAGTTATTAAGACTGAAGAAGGAAACACAAATTTGGAGATTACGATTACGATTACGTTTGGGTCCACAACATGATGATTCTCAGGCGACTAATTGTAGAGCGAACGAAATTTATTGCATTCGAAAGAGAAGGTCCAATTGAAGCAAGTGATCGACACTGAGCCAGAGCAGTTCCAGTACCGTTAATTTTATATAGCTTCAAGCTTTCAACTAATCGATACGATACAACCATAATGTAATGGTCGTTCTGTATATTTTGTCAACAGCAAGCCGGTCTGGTGATGTTTTCGTTTGGCATCATAGCCCAGGTGAAACCGGAACACATTTTCAGCATATTGGCAAGGATACCAGGAATGTCGAAAGTTCCAGAGGCTCTTGACTTGGGAGGAATCTTAACATCTGGCGCCGTCTTCATGATCATCGTCGGTGTTGTAGTCACAGTCATCGCATTTCTTGGTTGCTGTGGAGCGTTCTGTGACAGTAGAGAACTACTCATCGCCGTCAGTTTATTTCGATTTATCTGTCTGTCTGCATATCTATCTGTATGTATGCATATATGTATGATATATATATATATATATGTGTGTGTGCTGATAGGGGAGTCCTCCTAGTTCCTTTTGCTCGTACTACTACCATGAAGAATCGAGCCTTTTCTGTTGTTGGACCAGTGGTCTGGAATGACCTTCCTTTTGAGCTACGCCTACACCCTGGGACTCTGCCAGGATCCTTCCTTACTAAATTTAAAACTATTCTTTTTGTGCGCGCTGGAGTCGGGAGCGCCTCTGATTAGTTTTTTCTTGAAGGAGCGCTATATAAATGTCCGAATGAATGAATGAATGAATGTATCTATGTATCTATCTGTCTGTCTGTATGTCTGCCTTCCTGCCTGCATGCCTGCCTACCTACCTACCTACCTACCTACATACATACATACCTCCATACTTACCCAACTACCTACCGCATTCTCCTTTCCCTGTGGTTTCTGCACTGAGCGTTGGCCCTACTGACGCCATTAAAAAATACGTCGCTCATACGTACCGGGTTTTGCTGAGCAGGGTATTAACTAACATGAGCAATGGTGAACGGTGAACCAAAATTTCGGGCAACACCTGTTACCTGTTACCGCAGAGGGGTGGCGTTTAGGTGGACTGGGGTCTGGGTACGGAGGCCTAGCGGTGGGGAGGGGACGAAAACCTCGGGTAAGGAAAAGGTGGGTGAGGCGAGATGGGGCGGAGGGTGGGGCGGGTGGCGAGGGGTATGGTGGAGTCCGGCAACAGGGTGGGAGCAAGATGGGGTAGAGGTGGCGAAAACCGAAATATACCGGGCAACGCTGGGAACTCCAGACGGGAACAAAATTCCCGGGAAATGCCGGGCACCATAGCTAGTTTAATAGAAACGACTGAATATTCCATTGAATAAAACGAGCTTTGTGTCTTTTTTCTTTATTCTGTAAAGGTTTTGCTCCACAGTTGCACTGAACAGGGTTCCCATGTTTGTTAATACGGCCATGCATTGCAGGTTCTCATTTTGTATATCCGATCCTCTTTTGTCTGTTTTCATGTTTGTGATTTTCTAAATATATCTGTTGCTACTGTCTCCCTCTCACTTAAAGCGTTTCATGTTCTGAATATACATGTATATATTATATATATGATATTGTACAAATGCGCCTACATTTGCATAAATCTGCATAATGTTATAAATTTCGTCTGTTTCTTGTTTCCAGTATATCATTGCTCTGGTGATCGTCCTCATGGCTCAAGTGGGTCTCATCATATTCGCCGCAGTTGCTCCCGAAATGGTCAGAGTTCAACCAATCAAACACCTTTCTAATTGCTTCTATGGCGCCCGTCCTACTTGACTGGAACCTAGAGCTTCTTATTAGATCATACTCTGACTGATTAACCGACCGACCGACTAATATTGGCTCAATATTGTCTTAGAATCTTATTATGTCGGCCTCGTATATAATAGCCTAAGCCTCTAAAAAAGGACACGCAGTGCCACGCACTATGGCGTCTCTTACTGACTTCGCGTATGTCTGTCTTTTGGCATATATGCATTTCCTTGTTTCTATGTTACTATAATATCATAATGTTGCTGTGAAACTTATACATGCATAATTGCATATATATATATATAGGCCTAGTCTACGGCTTGTTCGTACTCATGCAAAGTGTATGTTTAGGCTATATACTGGATCGCTTGCTTCGTTAGATATTTGCATTTTAAAAACTTATTATAGACAGCGTATTGAAATCTAAATTTCGATTTGAATTTCAGGTTAAAGAAAGCGTGCAGAATAAGATGAATGAGTCCCTGAGTGAATTCAAAGAAGGTCTTTCTTTTATTCACCGGTTGTCATCCAATTTTTTAAAAACTTTACAGCAATAATTAGTGAGTTGCAGAATTATTTCCAAATGGCAAACTGGCGCTGATGCTTAACTAAGTAATTATAACGCCATATTTAAGGGGTTCGTAACCTTTTGACACACGACACATCTAAATTTGCGATCAGATTTTGGCGACACATCATGAATATCATTATATTATGCAGACCCGTTTAAATTTATAAATGTTAAAGTAAAACTAGATTAGGCATTAAAAATTAAAAAATGACAGTCTTAATGAATGAAAATGTTTGCATTCAATGCCGATGATTCTAAAACTCTAAATCTTAGGCCTACTGAAAATAACCTCTCCACCACTCAAGACCGTAGCTAGGCTTCCTTTTTTTGGGGGGGGAGTAATTATTCTGAACTTCAGCAGCTTCCGCATCATGATTAGATTAATTCCTAGGCCTACTGAAAATATGATAGTGATATACACTATTGTAAAATGTTACATCGAAATAAGAGGTTCAAAATTAGATACGCCAATAATCTTTAAATCGTTTGTTATTATTTCATTTTTACAATATTTAATTTCGGGAGTGTTCAAACACCCAAAGCACCTGCTACAGCTACGGCCTTGCACCACTCAGCAGATGCTTTACACTTGTTTTCCAGATATAACACTATTTGACGACCGAACTTTCAAATTGCCGAACGACACCGTATCGTTGGGATGGACTTTTCTCCAGATTGGAGTAAGCACATGCTTTTCACCTACTGCTAAATTGCAACTATATTCAGATATCCTGTTAGGTAGGCTATAGAAATATGAAATGAAGCTGGATATATCCAGTGTTTTTGCTATGAAAAGTATAGTTTGGTTAGAACATTTTTTAGATTAATTATCAATTTTACTCTATATGAATACAGGTGAAAATCTGGCGTTGATGGGGAATTATGATGCTCCCGAAGGAACAGGCCACTTTGCTAGGGGTTTGAAGCACAGCCATTTATAGGTGGTTCCACCGTACCAGTCTTTCCGACGCCTAAAGACCGAGACATCGATGCACACCCAATATATTCATTCATTCATTCATTCGGACATTTATATAGCGCTCCTTCAAGAAAAACTACTCAGAGGCGCTCCCGACTCCAGCGCGCACAAAAAGAATAGTTTTAAGTTTAGTAAGGAAGGATCCTGGCAGAGTCCCAGGGTGTAGGCGTAGCTCAAAAGGAAGGTCATTCCAGACCACTGGTCCAACCACAGAAAAGGCTCGATTCTTCATGGTAGTAGTACGAGCAAAAGGAACTAAGAGGACTCCCCTATCAGCAGAGCGTAACTGACGACGTCCTTGGATACCCAATGTAAAGCTGCATAGCTCACGGAGGTAAGTTGGGGCAAGGCCCTGACAACATCGCCATACCAATGCAGCTACCTTGAACTCAATACGCTGGCGAATAGGGAGCCAGTGAAGTACCTCAAGCATGTAGTTTGAGACATGACCATATTTAGGGATTTGCCCAATTAGGCGCGCAGCAGAGCGCAACACCCGGTCAAGACAAGTCAATCTGCTGGATGGGAGGCCAATGTAGAGCGAAGAGCAATAGTCGATGCGAGATGTAACGAAAGAATGCACTAAAGTAAGAGTAGCAGCAGACGTAAGAGAACGGATGACAGCGCGAAGCTGGCGCAGCTGATAATAGCAGTCTCGAGCAAGACGGTGAAGTTGAGGAGCAAAAGTGAGTTCTTGGTCAAGTTGGACACCGAGGTCTTGAACCGTGGTTGCAAAGACAAAGCCAGGAAATTCAGATGCAAGAGAAACTAGATCAAGCTTGGTAAGCTGCTGTATATATGTATTCGTAGTAGGCCTATATAGTCTAGTATGACAATAATTATATCGCGCGTAATGCCTGCGCTGCTGATTTTTCGAATGTTCACAGCAAACGACAATGCTTTAACAACAGACAGTAATAAATTATATTTCATGATGTTGTGTAAGTACATCTGAACATGAGAATATTATTAAGCTTAGTCAACGTAGGCTACTCTGCCAATAACACGAAGTTTCACTTAGAAACAGGTTATTTGGAAAAATCTTTAACCAGGAACAACCGAGAAAGAAATAATGTTTAGTTTATGCCTCTGCGACAAAATCACATTGATTATCAACTGCTGTTTGTATCTAATTATCACTGTTCGCAGTTACAGCAATGCACATTGCACCCTTTGTGCAGCCAATGAAAAGCTCCGCGTATTCTCTGTGTTTTGATCGGTAGATATATTTCCTCATTTCCCTGATCACCTAAGGTTTCCATGATTCGTCCTAGAAAAGGTAAATTAATTAGTGAAAATATCAAGTTGACAAGACTTTCCCGAAAGAGTTTTCTCTTATATGAAGTGATGCATTATTGTAACTGCAGCTGTACTTTTACAGGCAAGCTGCTGTGGTACTTACAACTACACTGATTACAACAACCGGCCTCACAACGTTACGATCAATGGAGTGACTCGTTCCACAGATATTCCGATTTCTTGTTGTACTAAGACTACTAAAGACATGGACTTGGAATTATCGACACATATTGACAACTCTTCCTTCATCAATCTGAACGAATGTCTGGACAAAAAACCCGCTTATATCAATGAAAAGGTGTATGGTTTTTCTGCCACCTAAATAATTATATCCTTTCGCAAATGTGTTTCTGTTTTAACAATCGACCATAATTATTATACTTGAAGGAAGTTGAAGCCTATAGTATTATGGACATTTGATGCTTACCCGAATAGCAAATAGCGAATATAAAATTATCGGTTTTTATTGAATCGCCGGACAGGCTTAAGGTTTAGATTTCTACAGATTTGGAGATTCGCCGCCGATAGAAATATGGAAGAGTAGTATCTCCAAATCTGGAGGAATTTTACTCCAGCGCATGAATTACTTGACTGTGGCGGCCAAATACTATTGCTCCGCGCCTGGATAACAAACCTGTGTAGCGCATTGTATTTTACTGTATAAATGTAAAAAGTGTACATGTATGCTAACGAGCAAGCCAACTGTTCGTTAGAGGGAGGATGTGTAGGCCTACTCTAGTTCCAATCGCGGAGCTGCGTTCTTTGGACTGAAATCATTGCTTCAAAGACAGAGACTTTAATCCAGCATAATCATTGCGACTGGATGAATGCACCAACGATCCGGCTACCGTGCTCTCGTGTGGTAAAACGAATTCCAGACTGATACCATTACCCGAACGTAGGCCTACAAGTTTAATGCTTATTTTCGATGTTCCATTGATAATCTTTTGACGTCAACGCCGTTTTCTTTCAGGGCTGTTTTGAGTCCATCTTTGACTTAATCCTTCGCTCGCGGCTCATTGCAATTGGAATTGCGGCCGGAATCATCGCAGTGGAGGTGAGTGCAGGAACGGTAGGAGTATTGCAACTCCATGTGACACGATGGCAGCCTGTCTTCTGCGTTGCCTCTTCTCAAAACATGCTGCTTCTCACGGGTCTTACGCACTAGAAGCAACTCTGAACGGTTAAACCTGCAAGGGGCGCTTTAGTCTATAAAGGATTAAATACAATACAGTAGCCGAGTGGTTATTGATATTTCTCTCTATGACGTGAAACGTGCTCAAGTCTATCCAGAGACGATGTGTGCGCTGACCTTCAGAACGTACTTAGGGTGCGAAATATGGGTCTCGGTCATCTACTGGTGCTAGTGGTGATTGCAATGGTGATAGGGATGGTGGTGATGGCGGTGGTTGTAATCATATTAATAGTTTTTTGTAAGCTGCCATGCGACACCGTTTTCTATGCCATGATGACAATATCGCCATTATTTTGACAAAGCATGCTTAAAAACGGGCAAAATGGCAATGCAGTAAGTCTAATTGTAGATGTCAGAATAATTATATTGCGCCATGCTAGGAGCACTCGTGCGGCACACCCCAAAATAAAACACAAAATATGGTGTTCAATATTTTTTTTTATCTAGCCCACACTGAACGAATTGATTTGATCATTTAGTTAGCAATGAAGAGTCTCGCTTTCTGATTGGCTGAATATTTTACCAGTTTTTAACGACATTCTTGACTGTTGAGTCGCCCTCCTATTTTTCCAGACTTTTGGCTGGTACTACCAGAATGACGGACAAAGGGCAATTGTGTTGCTAAGGCTGTCGATTTCTTTATTTTGTAGGCATCATATGAGTTGTCTTGACACTTTGGCCTATACAACATAGCGCTAAACGACTGCAAAGCGTGCCACTTTAATCATGCATTTGTTATTTTTAGTTGCTGCTGATTCTGTTGGCTGCCGTTTCATGTCGCCACGGTAGGAAATCATATTGAGGAGTCGCGAGATGTCCTGCGTGGTTTCACCGATTGCACTCCACACTCATCTCGACTTATACTGTTAATCTAATAACTTTATAGGTGCGAGTGACGTGGATGGATCGACTTGTCTACTCATGAGCTTCTTTATTCACACCGCACGATAATAATTATTATGACCTTAACAGCAGCTGTTGAGGATCATTATTTTGTTCCTTGAATTTGTTTTGCCCAACTCTTCAGCGTACATGTAGCTTGTGAGACAGAATGCCCATTATCATATAAAATTATGTGTGCCTATGGTATTTAAATTTCGTGCAGACATGTTATGGTTTATCAATCGCTCTATAAATAGACACTTAACTGGAATAATTAAAAATATATGATGACGTATGTTTCTCACATTCGAAGAGTGTCTATGGTTCATTTGGGAACTGGCTTCCACGTAAGTTTCTCTTGTCGGTGCCTGCGTTTCACAACCAGTCAACAGTACACCTTACTTACCTACCTACCACACCGGCACAATGGAATGTACCAATCACATTTATGAGATTTGACCTGCCTTCGTTTGATCGAAACTGGTAGGCCACAGCAACTTGATTTATAATTCGCCTTCATCAGACAAGGCTAGATTTCAGAGCGTCCTGACCAATTCTGATTGGACTAGTGATTAGTTTCCTTTCAATTCAAATTGATTGGATAAGACTAGATAACTAAGGGACTGCATGGTTTGTGTTGATCGCAGCACAAGCTGTGATTCAAAGACAACAACAACTATTGATGCGTAGGAAGAGTCTTTATGGCAAAAACGGTTTTGTCACTGGTCCATTTTTAATGTGTATTAGGCCTAATTCAGCTGTTTTCACGGTTTTTTAAAAATTCAATCATTAGCTCCACCTGTTTAGGCCTACTGAGTATAAGCAATTCCCTCACCGTCTCGAATCGATCATTGCGTAATAATACTATACACAGGCCGACGTGGCAAAGCTATACCAGTAAAATTGCGATTCAGTTATTATTTTATTCATTAATTAATTCATTATGGAGACTTATATAGCGTCCCTTCAAAGTTGCTATTCAAAGCCGATTGTTCTGAAGACATGATTGTGTCAGCAGCAGAAAAACAAATCTACGCTCTGGATGCGAGGCAATTCATGCGTGCATGAATGCATGTCTATAATATTGCATATGCACATTGCAGATAATTGTGCAGGTTAATATAACACACTCTTTCTTTCTTACTCTCTCTCTCTCTCTTTCTCTCTCCCTCTCTCTCTCTCTTTCTTTATCTCTCTTTATCTCTCTTTCTCTCTCTATCTCTGTCTGTCTCTGTCTCTGTCTGTCTGTATCTGTCTGTCTGTCTGTCTGTCTGTCTGTCTGTCTCTCTCTCTCTCTCTCTCTCTCTCTCTCTCTCTATATATATATATATATATATATATATATATATATATATATAATATAAAATATAACCACAGACATACATAATGGTAGCTAGAATAATCATAAATAATGGCATAAAAATACTTTCATATAGCTATGAATCTAAAGTATCCGTTGCGTTTTTCTTCCGTAGACCTATCGTGTATTTTCGGTTTCGTTTACACTGTGCTATATTCATATGATAAGATCTACTCTGAACGATTTATGCTTTAAAAAGAATTGTCGTCCATAAAAATCTTGACCAAAGGGCCAGCTTCAATACGGAAAAGAACTGTTCGTCTTTTGATACGGATGCATGAGTGCTGCTCTCATTTCTATGCTTCTCGTTGTTAACAATGAATAGAATTGGGATGCTATCTGATATCTAGAAATTAATTCTGTGATTATTTATCTAGTGTTTAAAGATTGTAATGCGAACCACGAGGCTTTGAAATTGGCGTGTACTAGCCTATTCATGATGATGATGATGATGATGATGATGAGGATGATGATGATGATGATGATAATGGTGCTCTGCCCGAAGGCAGGTTCATTGGCTTTACGCCCCTGGGGATGAGATGAGTGAGGTGGTTTCCCGTTGCCTTCCCCACAGACAATGATGGGTAAGCAACTTGCCCAAGGTCGTTCCGCAGCAGCTTGCGCCCCTGCGTCCCACACGTGCTAGCCCAAGATATCTAAATCTCTGAATGTCAACTCCCAGCCCGGGGCTTGAACCGCAGTCCGTTGCAACCAACAGACGAATGCCGCTCTCGCTTACCAGTGTAGCTAACTAGGCCAGTAGCCTAGTATAATTGAGTACTAGTCTAGTACTAATACTACTTGAGTATAATTGAGTACTAAGCCTAGTACTTAATTATACTCAACTTTATATTTTCTAATAATTTAGCCAAAGATCTGATTAAAAATTATTTCTTGATTAACGGACCTGATTAAAAATTAGTTCTTGATTAGGCTAACAGTTATTATGCCGCAGACATTGTTTATGGTAAGGGAATTTTTATTTGGCTTGCTTGCAATAATTGTTTTATTGTTAATTTCATGCAGGCCACAGCTTAAACTTAGACGGCTCTAATCTCGGACCCTTGCTCTTTCTTTTCTACATCAATAACTTGACTAATATTTATCCTGGTCTCTCATTCATCTTGTTTGCTGACGACACAATGTCTTCCACTCTCATAAATCCTGCCAGACTCTCATACAGACAATAAATAATGAACTTATCTTCATATCCAAGTGGTTCTTTGCAAATAGATTCCCTTAAATTTAGATAAAACTAACTTCATACTGTTTCGAACTAATAAAAATATGTGACCCCAGAGTGATTCATTGCAACAGACTGTCTATTAATGATACCTCCATACAGCAGGTAACTCCACTAAATTTCTTGGTGCGTACATTGATCAACACCTAATGTGGAATGATCATATTAAATATATCTCTGCAAAAATTGCAAAAATGTTGGTATCCTTCGTCGAACTTCCCATATAGGCTACTCCCTCCCACCATTCGAGTTAAATTGTACTATTCATTAACATGTCCTTATATCTCGTATTGTAATTTTTAGTTTGTGTATCTACGTATATGCCTAAATCCACGCTCAATAAATTAGTTCTTCTCCAAAAACAAGCAATACGTATTATAGCTGGAGTTAAACCTCTTACTCGCTCAAGCCCTTTATTTCAATCATTTAATTTATTAAGGTTCCACAAAATAATAATACTTTCCAGATAGGAGTTTTTATGCTTCGGTTTACCCATGATCTTCTACCCCTTAACTTTACAGGGTACTTCCAACAAGGATCTGATGTAGCCTACGATACTACTCCACTAGGAACTCTTCCCACTATCGTGCCATATCCGCTCGCTTTAACTCACGAGGATTCCATATTAAATTCACTGGGCCATTTGTATGGAACTCAATTCCTATTCATATTCAACAGGCGTCCAGTGTGCAAAGGGCTAAATCACTGCTACACGACTATTTAATTCATTAATATGAAGATATTTAGCCTTATATGCACTGATTTGTTTTGTTTGTTTTGTGTTTATTAGTTACGGTCACTACATGATTTGTCTTTTCATGTTGTTTGTAGCCTACTGTTCATTCATGCCGTTAACCGTTCTAGCCACCAGTTAATAGTGAAAGTAAATTATAGGTGTTCCTGTTATCGGCATATTCCTCCCTTAGTACCTTCCTTGTTGCCATCCTATTATTATGTGAGGCACGGTATACTTTGACTAATTGTTTTATGGTTGATGGTTACAATAAACGATGGTTAAAAAAACACAAAAAACTTAGATGTCATTGGAGAAGATATGAGTGTAGCTGAAATGTATTTGCTAAGAAGATTTTATTACAGTGAATGTCAATACTCATCGGAAGCTTATAATTACGATACCTAGCCATGATAAAGATAATGAACCATAAAGATAATTAGGATGATAAACATAATAATTATAATGACCTAATTTAGAACACATAGGCCTAACTCGAAGTTTTCACTGCGACACTTCTTTCATTATCTTCCAATCTGCGCATGTTTCAAACAATTGTTTCTCCTTCCGATCATAAATTAGCCTAAATTAAATGTTTGGAACAAATTTTCTTAGGCAGATAAGCTTAATCCAGCAAAGCTCCATTCCAACCCAGCCCCGACTAGGCTAAGCGGCAGATGATGAGAGGCCACTTGTAGCCCGCGTTTTGCCGAATTCTAATTATAATAGGTCTCGTGACACACTGATCTTGCTGCCATTTTGTTATACAGTAACTGTAGCTTCAGTTTTCATAGAGAAAAAAGAGACCGGACCTCACGTTTTATTTCAGAATTGCATCAGCGTGTTTTGCTATCAACGAATCGGGTTGGAGTTTGTTAATGGGTGAACAGTGTTTAATGTAGTTCTAGCATAGGAACGTAATCGGGAAGAGTACAATTGAGAAGGAAATAAATCTGTGCACATTTTCGAAGTCTCACGTATTCCTATTGTAAGTATCTTGCACTTGGATTTCCGACAATATTGACAGTCAAAACATATTCAGTAATATTACTTACAGTTTGCATTGTAATTAGGGCTGTTGATTTAATCGCGTTAACGCGTGCGATTAACGCGTTAAAAAATTTAGCGATTAAAAATGTTAACGCATTAATCGTACGCGTTAATTTAATCTTATTTAAATGGAATCAGAGGCAGAAAAACTCGTTTTAAACGGAAGTCTCATACTTAAAACTAGTGATACATTTTTTGGCAAATATTTCAAAAAAGGAATTTGAGTATTATCGTCGCAATTCGTCGCTCAATTATCGCCTGCATGCGAACCAAAACATGAATTTAACGCTAGCGATGAACCGTCGACATCGGCCGCATCGCATCGTCCACTAAGGTTATTTTCTCACTCCGTCAGACTACGTTGGTTTGACTCCAGGAGATGACCAATGGATTTCAGGTTTCAAATGATAAATGTTTTCAGAATGACAACTGAGGTTTGGCAAGAACCGCAACCTCTTGTAAAAAATTGTGACTAAATAATAAAGTTCAATAGTTAGACCTACTATTGTTAATTAATGAGAACATCCATTGACCTGACCAATGTAAATAAACTGGTCTGCCAATAGGCTACATAAATAATTAATTTTGATAGTCAGAAAACGGTTGTGTAATTTTCACATTTATGTCTATAGGCTATCATTTTAATAAAATGTGGCTCAAATGAAAAAATTAACGGATTTTGAGCAGTTGACTAATCTGAACAGTGTTTCAATTCTGTCTGTCATACAAAACTGTTCAATAACCTAAATGCAGAAATAGGCCTAAGCCAAAGGTTATTGAATAATTATGTTTGCAATAGAAAGAATGCATTCAGTCATTAAATTTTTATGCTTCAGGGGTCCTTATAAAATAGTAAGATTAACATATTGAAGGAAATGTATTGCGATTAATTTGCAGTTAATTGCGATAAAAAAATTAATCGTGCGCTTAATTTCGATTAAAATTTTAAATCGAACAACAGCCCTAATTCTAATGTATTGTATTGTATATGACAATTTATAAAGCGCTTCTTTCAGCAAAAGCTTTTCAGAAGTGCCCACAGTGATATCGACCCCGAAAGAAAAGACAGTATTTGGGGCGAGCGAAAGATGAAGAAAAAGACTATCAACGAGAAAGGCTGAGCGAACAGATGGTGAAAGCCCATTCCTCGCCCATTCCGCAGAGACGTAGCTTTGCAGCCAAAAGCCTTTGCACTGAGCCACGGTAGTCCTGTAGTGGGTAACAAAGAGATCAAGCAAATAAACAGATCTAAGAGGATGCAGCGGACTGGCAGAGTGGGACGAGGCATGATATCGCAAAGGTTCTTCGGAGCAAGACCTAATTGATACTTGCGGACCAAACTAAGAACTTTGACTTGTTTAGGCCAGTGGCTTTCGACCTTTTTCTTGAGGCGGAACCTTTCTCAAAGCTCGCATTTGCAAATACATGCCTTAGAATTCTATGGAGTCTATGTGTAGGTCCTGTGCACTTGAAGCACTGTCAGAGGACAACTGTATTTCTGCTGTATTTCCCCAACCAGGCCTATCAACAGGATGTAATATTAAAAATTGAAATGTGACAAATTCTATAGATCAGTGTGACGACCAGGTTGTGTTGCGTCTTAAAACATCCTTTCTCAAGTTCATTGAAAAATTTGTGCCTGCTTATTTGTAGCGGGTCAGGGAGCCTCAGCATAATTATACATGGGAGTTTCAGCTTAGTTTGAAGGCAAATTCCAAGCACAACGCTGCTTATATCCCTGACCTGAAATAGTAGCCGACGTCTGTCACAATAATCGCACATCTGATTCTTGTTTCACGGTTAGGGCAGTTAACCCTGGACAATTACCCCCGGACAATTACCCCCCGACAATTACCCCCTGGACAATTACCTCCCAGGACAATTACCCCGGACAACTACCCCTGTGCCACTTACCCCCGGACAATTACCCCCCGTACCAATAACCCCCCGGACAACTACACCCCGTGGCACAGTGTGAGCTTGTTCGTATACGCGTGAGGAAACGAACATTCTCATGGTCATGGTCTTCGTATTTGTCAGACCTTCATCGCTGCCAAAGCCTATCCTAAAGTAACTTTGCTGTGTAGACATCTTTCTTCAATATCTCACTCTACAATACATATTGGACATACTCCTTGCTGCCATTATGTCTCAGCTATCTGCGTACATCCCTCCTTCTAGCACTCAATGCCTCTCTGTTCCTCTCTCTGTCTTTCTCTATGTATCTGTTTCTCTCGCTGTCAGGCATACGTTACATGTACGCTCTTGCATGATATTTAGCTGACCATTCAATGTAATACACACAGTCTACTTAATTTATCCTTACCTAGTCATGATGGAATTTTATAAATCTTAGAGAGGGAAGCATTAACATTTAAATAGTTTATTAGGCAGGCGTTACAACTAGCTTACAGCCGTTATTAGATTGGATTTTATTTAACATTTTCCCTGAACGTTTAACACTATGTTGCGTTTAACGCGGCATAGACTTCTTTATTGGCACGGGGGTAATTGTCCGGGGGTAATTGGTACGGGGGGGGGGGTAATTGTCCGGGGGGTAATTGGCATGGGGGGTAGTTGTCCAGGGGGTAATTGGCACGGGGGGTCGTTGTCCGGGGGGTAATTGGTACGGGGGTAGTTGTCCAGGGGTAGTTGTCCGGGGGGTAATTGTCCAGGGGTAATTGTCCTGTCACCTTGTTTCACACATCTTGTGTGATTTTCAAGTAGCAAATAGCGGTAAAGGTCATGAACTTTTTTGGCCTGGAAAAAAGTATTTTTCACGAGATTTGAACCGAATGACTAAAAAAGGGTCATCAACTTTTTGTGGGCCCCGTTGTTCTGGACCAAGTGTTCGCCCCAAAGCCCAAGTTATATTTTAGCCCCTCCCCAAGAACGGAAAACAAACTCTGCCCATGGTCATAGCAGCTTCCGGCACATGCAGACTTTGTCAATGAGGCAGACTGTACAATTTTACTTCAACTTTCTGCCAAATGTAGCCTATGTTATGCATTAACTCAGTGGTTAATCTTGAATGCGTTGATGCGTTTTTATACGTCTAGACTCTAGATACAGGAAATGACTTTACAGCAGTTACGGGCAATGCATTGTTAATAGAGACTTTTGTAAATTCTGGTAACATCAGACTCAGCATGGAGTCTGATTGCAGCAACTCAATGACGTCACCACAAGTCTGACCTGAAAATGTAAAAGCTGCAGATTGAAGCATGTGAACTGTGTAAGCTTATTGTGTGTCTTGCGGTATCTGCGACAGTTGTGCACTGTGAAATTTATAGAGCGAGGCCACAGGAGCCATGCTCAGCCGCTATGAATATCGACAACAGTAACTTGTGTTATGGCAATCCAAGTAAAACTAATTACAGTTGCTTGGACGGGTTTCAATATGAACAATGAGAACATTTGGAAGGCGGATGATTGGATAGATTATCATGTTGTCATGTAGTTCAATCCAAATTAAACTTTGATTTTATATGATAAAGTGCGCTATATAAGAACAGCAAACGACAGAAACTAATTGAATTTTTCAGTTGGATGGAAAATCAATCCCCAGATAATTCGACAAAGATGCTTACTGACGATGAAAAACGCAGAAGGATGATTCTGATCATCGCCAACATCATCTGTCTGGTAAGTCTTGTATAATTATAAATTTATACTCTACACTCTACAGTATATTATCATGCTGTAATCATTTGTCACCAACGGTGAAATATGTCTTGCGCTGTATTATTGCCGCAGATTTTCAAATAATTATGCTTAGCTCGGTTCAGTAATTACTGAAGATAGGGACTGTGTAAAAGAGATAAGATCACGTCTGACAAATGGTTACGACATCGTAACTAGGCTAGCAATAACTAGGCATATAATAGCATTGGCGTAGCAATAGCTCGTGCAGCTTGTGCAGGGGCCTTGGCTGTTTAGGGCCCTCCGGCGGCCAGAATCAATTTATTTAGCCTACTCTATCAATCAATCAATCAATCAATCAATCAAATGTTTTATTTGCAACCGAAGTAAACATGACAGGCTTGCACGTCTTGAACATTGGTTACAAAAAGGGAGGCCCTAAAGGGATCAAATAATCCCGCTGTCTAGGGACACCAACTAATACATTGAGTTGACGATGTGAGGTGGCCATGACGAAATCGTGCAAAAAATCAACACAGTGATCATCAAAACTGACAAAACAGAATCAAACAACTTATGCTAAGAGACGGAGGAGAAGAAAACACACAAAATAAATGTAAACTGAAAAGCTCAACGCTGTTGAGACATAAATAATTATGAAAAAGAAAAAAGAACAAAAGCTTAACTACAGAACAGAACATTAAACAGAACAGACATATACTGCAATGCATACAATGAGCGAACAGCGCTCTACCTTAATTAGGTACCTTCTATGAGAAAGGCGCTAAATTTCTTCTTAAAAGCCCAAACACTAGGGCACAATCGTATATCCCTTGGAATTTTTTCCCAAGTGGTGACCCCACTAAATTTAATAGAAAAAAGCGAGTGTTAGTGCGAGCATAAGTAGGCTACGTCGATACGAGAAGGCGTATCTTGTAAAATGAGAATGAACCTGGGATGAAAGCTGAAAATAATTTTTGCAGAAGGATGGCAGGAGGCTTCGGTCAAACCGGTACATAAATTCTCCTATTTGGAAAGTTCTTATCTGGTCGAGTTTTAAACTTTTAAGATTGAAGAATAAGTGCGCAGTGTGAGAACCATATGGAGCTCCCACGATAAGACGAACAGCTCTTTTTTGCAAAATATTAACTCTATGTAACCTTGAGACATAAGTAGAAGCCCACACCATGTTACAATAAGAGAGATATGGATGTACTAAAGAATAATATAGTTTAATCCTAATACTAGACGGTAAGATGTAAGCAGTTCGAGCCATTACTCCGATATTTTTTGCTATTTTTGAAGCGACATGAGCAATATGATTATTCCATGTTAAATGGCTATCAACGTAGACTCCTAGAAATTTAGCAGATTTTACAGAAGTGAGAGGTATGCCGTTAATTTGTAATTTGAATTCTCCAACAGGGATTTTTTTCTATGTGATTTAAACAGGATGTAGTTAGTTTTTTCCAAGTTTAATGACAATCTGTTAGCTTTAAACCAATCGGCAACGAGTTCCAGTTCCACGTTTATAATTTGAAATAGCGTATGTATGCAGGAGTGCGAATAAAAAACGTTCGTATCATCTGCAAAAAGGAAGAAAAACAAACGGTTGGAGACGTTCGGTAGATCGTTGATATAGAGGAGGAACAACAGGGGTCCTAGATTGGATCCCTGTGGGACACCATATAGGATTCTTTTTAAAGTGGAACGTTTGCCGTTATTTTCAACACATTGCTGACGTCCATCCAAATAACTGGCAAACCAACTGAGTTGTAAACCACGTATACCATAAGTTTATAATTTATGTAGTAGGATTTTATGATTTACAGTGTCAAATGCTTTCGCCAAGTCAAAAAAAATACCCAAGGAGAATTCATTATTATCTATTGCATTAGAGATTCTATCTTGCATAGATAGCAGGGACATAGGCCTATTTGGGGAGTGACCAGATTGAAAGCCGTGCTGCGACGGGAAAAGTATGTCGGTTTTTGTAACAAATTCATATAGTCTACTATACATTGTTTTCTCAAATATTTTAGAAAAGTAAGGAAGGATAGAAATCGGACGATAATTAGTCAAGTTGTCTCTTTCACCTTTTTTAAAGATAGGAATGACCGTTGCAATTTTTAATGGGTGCGGGAAGATGCCTGTTACAGTAGTGAAGGAGCAGTTAATCAGTTCTGCCAAAGGCTGGGCAATGCAATCAATATTAGGACCCGCGATACACGGGTCAATGTCGTCCATACCCTTACTGTGTGTAGTACGTATAGACTGACTTAGGTTAAAAACCTCACTAGAGGAAGTTGAAATTAAACCAAAGGACCTCAATGGAGGGGCTTCATATATTTCATAAATGAATCCAAGGAGTCGGGTATTTTGTCGTCTAAAACTTGGGCAATGCTCACAAAATAATTATTTAGTTTATTGGCTATGGCTTCAGCATCCTCAATCTTAGCACCGTTGACATTTTTACTCTAAAAATATTCAGAATGTAATTAAGTCTAGGCCTACATGTACAGCGTACACATTGAATAGTTTCATTGGCTTATGTCGGTATATCCAAGCGCGCGATTTAATAGCCTACAGTCCCTACACAACCCGTGTGCGTTGTGCCATCAAAGAAAGATTTTATTCTTTATAAATATTAATACTCTTTGCAATATTTGGCGGAAAGATTTAGCTGAACTAGGTCTAGAGGCCTAAATATTGCCTAATGGTATCGCGGATTATGGAATATTATGATTTTGTAGTGTGCTTTGCAATTTAGAATGACAATTGCATAATTAATATACTAGAAAATTAATAGTCCTCCGTCCCTCAGTTAGACCTAAGTTTTATTTAAGTGGCGCAGTTAAGCGACAACAACATACAAAGTACGAACAAGGAAGGTCGCCAAAAATTTAATGTAAAAACGGTTCACATTAGTGAGTCTTGCAGATAGCACGCCTGTAGCATATACTGATGAATTAGACATGGTAACAGAATGAAATTATTTGATCAGTGCTGAGGTATAGGGTTACCATAAGTGCTCAGTTGAAAACGAGGTCATACAAAATGATCATCCGGTTACCATATCGTGGCCGGTTCCTGTAGGCTCCTAGATTACACACGGACGTGAAACTTTTCTACCAGTGAAACCAGATCTACAAAATGATTATAGCCTACTAATTATAATATATTGCCCTCGGCTGCAAACGCACAGACCTCGAAACAACTGAGCCCCGTATATAGGACAATGTAATTTTTTATGAAAGATACAATACAATTTACTTTTCTGTAGATTGGTGCGGAATAATAGTTACAAGGTTGGCGAACAAGAGCGACAAAGTCAGCCACGTAGGCTTTGGTAGACAGTCTATTCAATTCAATTCAATTTTCAATTTATTTCATGAACCAGCATATCATAAATATAGCGGTGATCATAATATTTGACCAAGAATGTTTATGCGTGGATACATGAGAGATTACAATTACACACTCTTCGGCACTTTAAAGTGCATTGAGGCAGGAGTATCACAAAACGTTGGTTCTACGCATTATTATCCTCGGCGTAAATCATCCGTTTTATGATTGTTTGCGTGCAAAATTTCTTGCATGTGGCAAACATTATTTATGATGGGCTCTTGGGCGCAAAATGCATGAGGTCTATTTTATTGCGACAGTGATGAGTAGCCAACGTTTTGAAAAGTAACTGCAGTACACGTGATGCCTTATTATTTCATGGTGGCATCAAGGACGCGGATAAATTGATTACTTAATTTGATGTTCCCGTTTTGGAACTTCCTCAATTATATCACAAAGAGAAACTCTGTTCGTGTTGCAGTTTTCCAGTAGCCACCCAAGTTTACTATATGCACACCACTAGATTATAGATATGAGTGGTGAGTAATTTAGATTTCCCCGTCAACTCGCAATAGTTCTAGCACATATTGTAGGTCTTCTGAGGGTCCCGATGATGCTACTCTGTTATGCTCTGCCGAAGTATCTCGTAGGATAGACGTGCTTTGTAGCCTGCTATTAGTGCCCTTGTATTGCAGGCCGTCTGCTCTGTTAGTAGTTAAGATTCATGATTATTTTGTGATTTGTGTCGTTGTGAATTGTTTTAATTGCATAACTGTACACTGTAACCGGTTGCGGTCTGTCAACCGGATTGTTTCAATTAAGGAATATTATTTATATTATACGAGGCAAAACAATTATTCACAATACATTTTGTTTTGTATGTACTTTGAACAGCTGGCCGGGATGGTGACGCTGAGTGTTGGCATCGTTGCCAAGGTGCGGCCGGAACTTATATTTAAAATCTTGGGAAAGGTTCCAGGAACATTGGAAGTTCCGGCTACGTTTGATCTGGGAGGAATCATCACAGCCAGCGCCGTCAGCATGATCATCCTCGGTGCCGTAGTCACTGTCGTCGGAGTCCTTGGCCTCATCATAATATATATACAATGCTCTGATAAGAAGAAACCAATGATCGCTGTCGACATAATTGTAAAAAACTTTTTTTGGTTTTTAATTCTTTCCCAAAAACGTCGTTTTTTTCGGGGGTTTTTCGCATCGTCTTTTTCTTTTTTTCTTTTTTATATAACTTTATTTGTTAATTTACTGTCCATTATTATTTTCCTTGATTTCATTTTGTCTGATATTCCATACGTTTTCACCGTACTCTCAAGGATTCAGCTAATTATAGTGTCATTATGTAAATGTTTAACCCGTTTTTACCGAAATTTTTCTTTTTGTTCTAACAATCATTTTTCATACACTTTTTGACATTAGAATAGTCATATAGCCTTAATTTTTCATTTATTTTAAGAAATTCCATAATATCTTTGACTTTATTAAAATGTTACAATATTGGAACACTGGGCACAAGTGATACCCTTCGACTATAATTATAATCCACGTCATCGCTACCAGGTTCATAATGATTATTTCAAGCGAAGGAACCAACCACATAATGTTGAAATCTCAACCACAGTGGTGTGTAACTACAATTGAAGTCCATATTCAGTAGAATTGTGTCTTAGTTCAAACGGACAACAGCAAAATATCAGAAAAACGCCCATTTTCCATGCGGACAAGCAGAGTATACGAAACCATTATCCGTGGAAGATTTTCAAGTGGACTTTGGGGAGGCTGACCTTGCATTTATCACAGATTTTGCTGCCTCTTGTGCCATGGGGTAGGCCCTACAACAGTGTTGCATTTCTGCAGTTACCCTACTGAAGGTATACAGTGATGGGCCATTTGAATTTTCACCACGTATTTCATTGATGACATCTAAAGATTGTCATTCCATATAACAAGAGCAGCATTCTACTTGCCATCATATCTATAGTCAACGGACAGTTGTGGCTGCTTAGTCAATACGGTGCCTTCGTGTTAGTGGACAGCGTTCCCCTCTGTTGGCAATAACTCTCTGTTTAGCCACAGCTATGGGAACGCAATCGGAAAGGTTCAGTTAGGTGAAGAGTAGGATCACCGCAGTGTTTGAAAGGAGTGCCGTCAGAGTTCAACCATCAAATCTACACGTAGAACCATACTGGTGTTTAGATCCAAATCCTTCAATGCTATCGTTGGCTCGGATTGTTTGAGTTCCATCAGTGTCTTCGTCGTCCCTATCTTCTTCGCTCTGATGTTTGTGTAATGAAAAGTTGCCAAAAAGTCTGCGCTGTCAAAATAACCTAACAGTGATCAAGGTCCACGAAATAATTAGCGCACTTTCTCTGTCAAATGATTGAAATTTTAAAAAAAATTAATATTTACATGCAAGGAAATTCGCTAAACAGCTGAAAACCCTGTGCAAGGCAAAGCAATAAGCGTAGAACGACATTCGGTAGGCCTAATGAGAATCGTGGACCTCCACTTCACCACTTGTGCCCTGTGTTCCAATAATGGAACATGAAATATATTTGCAAAAAGTTCGGACTAAAGTTCATGGCACAGACCGATTAAAGTTATCATAAAATATGATTGGTATAAGAGTACTACTTAGAGTGGCAGCCTACCAAAAACCAGAAAGCTCAACACTGATATGTGTTAAATGATTTTGCAAATTAGGCCTATGCATCTTTTTGTTGCAATCTGCTGAAATTTTTCTCCTTGAAAATTCTCATAAGAAAAACCTTACCTGATGACCAGAAAATTTTCAAAATATTAAATTTTTTTAGGGGAATGTCTTAGAAAAACAGTTTGCAATGACAGGAAATGATTTTGTGCCCACTGCATAGTGCTACATTGCAAATAAATAATTTTGTACAAATTTTCCAATAATGAAACACTGGGCAAAAACGGGTTAAATCATCATTTGAGAAATACATGTAGTAGCCTAGGTCAATTATATAGAAGAAAGGGAATTTGTAAGAGTTATTCCGATATAAAATTCTTCGGCTTAAATATAAGTAACAGTTTTGAACAAAATGTACAATATATAATTTAGAACACATCTATGGTCTTTACTTCTGAATTCTGATTAGATTTTAATTGCGTTATGTCGATCAGCATGAGTTTCTGCGAACTTATGTTTACAATTTAAATTTGAAAAGATTTCAATACCTTTAGTTTTCTCAATTTCTTATTAAACCACAGTCATAAGAAAAAATAACTGCTGTAGATTAATGTTACTTAGACTATAACAATTAATTTTGGCCTACTAATAAAGTGGTGTTATGCTCAGATTAAGACAAAATGGCAAGGTTTTCAAGCTTAAAAAGAAGTTTCAGATGCATTAAAAGCAAATTATTTTCCATTTCCGTTTTTTGTCGTTTTTTATTTTTCGAATAAAACGACGTTTCTTCCCGTTTTTAAATTCTTTTTTCATCGTTTTTTACATCTATGACTGTCAGTATCTCTTTCAGGGTGCCTGTCTGTCTGTCTGTCTGTCTGTCTGTCTGTCCATCCATCCATCCATCCATCTCTCCATCTATCAATCTTTCTGTCGTCTGTCTCTCTGCCGATCAATTCATCCGTCCATCATTTGCCTGTTTGTACGACTGTCTTCTTGTCTTCTTTTCTTCTTCTGAACGTTTCTCCGTATGTCTCTCTCTTTCTGTATGTCTCACGTTCTCCATTATCTCTGTCTATCTGTTATCTGTGTTTTTTCAGCACGTTTCTCTTTTATTATATCATGTTTTTACATATTAACCTCTGCATGGATGCATTTCACACACAAGCCTGCATACATTTGCATAAATTTGCATTAATATTCCGTCTGTTTCTTACTTCCAGTACATCGCTGTTCTGGTCATTATGCTCTTGGCTGAACTGGCTCTCATCATATTCGCCCTTGCTTTTCCAGAGAAGGTGAGAGTTGAAAACCATGCCAATCGATTCTGTTCAGCCAGTTCATATATTAAATGCAAATTGGTTTACTGGTTGATTGATTTATTAACTGCTGTTCAGTCTCAGTCTCTGTGACTGTGTGGGTCTGTATGTTTGTCTGTATGTCTCTGTCTATGCATCATGCGCTCAAACAAACAGATGTACGGAAACACGTTCAAACATACGTACACACGCATACACACAACTCACATATCCATGTACGTCTGCATGTTTGTCCACATGTTGTTATGAATGTGAATGCATGCGCAATATGGCTGCATATTAATGTGTGTGCTTATGTCTGTTATGTTTTTTCTGACGGATTTGCATTTTGGTACATTACTCTGACGTTCTAATTTAAAATTCCTTCTGAATTTCAGCTGAAAGAGATCACACAGAAAGTGATGGAGAAATCCTTGAATCGATTCAAAGAAGGTGTGTTTTGTTGCACTGGAACAATGTTCTTCGTCAATATTAATTATGATGGTGATGATGATGATGATGATGATGATGATGATGATGATGATGATGTTGATGATGGTGATGATGATGATGACGATGGCGATAACGATAATGATAATTATAAGGATAATGACAATGATAGCGATTACGATAACGATACCAATTACAATAGCAATAGCAATAATAATAATAATAATAATAATAATAATAATAATAATAATAATAATAATAATAATTAGACTTATCCATAGCTAATCTCACCACGACAATTTTCACGATAAGGTCGTCATCCTCATGCATTTTAGTAAAACGCGATTTTTTCTAAATATGCGCATCTTATTGTTTTGAAATTTTGCAACATGTCTTGTAATAAACTAATCTACTAATATCCAGGTTTTCTTCAAAAAATATCTCTTAGCAGCAAATATAACTTTTTTAAGAGAGGAGATTAGAAATCTAAAGTCCTCCCGAGCGTCGAACTTAATAATCGCATTCGCTTTTATACGTATTGACTACTCTTCTTATACTTTCTGCCACACAAGGGCGTCATATTAGCCGTTATACGCTAAAGTAACGCTTAAGCACTCACCAGTGTCGCCCTAATCGCGATTGTAATTCTACATAACATTGTATCCATCATAAACTACGTCCGTCAGGCTACATGTCTGCTGGACTGTCCGGCTGTCTACTTGTCCGTCTGCGTGTGTTCCTCTATATGTCTGTACGTGTGCCCGTTCAACAGACTGACTGACTAACCATCCGTCTATGTGTGGGTGTCGCTGTCTGTCTGTGCGTATGTCCGTCGGTCAAGCCGTCTGTCTACCTGTCCTTCTGCGTGTCTGTCCCTCTGTCTGTCTGTGTGTATGTCCGTCGGTCAAGCCGTCTGTCTACCTGTCCTTCTGCGTGTCTGTCCCTCTGTCTGTCTGTGTGCATGTCCGTCGGTCTAGCCGTCTGTCTACCTGTCCTTCTGCGTGTCTGTCCCTCTGTCTGTCTGTGTGTATGTCCGTCGGTCAAGCCGTCTGTCTACCTGTCCTTCTGCGTGTCTGTCCCTCTGTCTGTCTGTGTGTATGTCCGTCGGTCAAGCCGTCTGTCTACCTGTCCTTCTGCGTGTCTGTCCCTCTGTCTGTCTGCGTGTATGTCCGTCGGTCAAGCCGTCTGTGTACCTGTCCTTCTGCGTGTCTGTCCCTCTGTCTGTCTGTGCGTATGTCCGTCGGTCAAGCCGTCTGTCTACCTGTCCTTCTGCGTGTCTGTCCCGCTGTCTGTCTGTGTGTATGTCCGTCGGTCAAGCCGTCTGTCTACCTGTCCTTCTGCGTGTCTGTCCCTCTGTCTGTCTGTGTGTATGTCCGTCGGTCAAGCCGTCTGTCTACCTGTCCTTCTGCGTGTCTGTCCCTCTGTATGTCTGTGCGTATGTCCGTCGGTCAAGCCGTCTGTCTACCTGTCCTTTTGCGTGTCTGTCCCTCTGTCTGTCTGTGTGTATGTCCGTCGGTCAAGCCGTCTGTCTACCTGTCCTTCTGCGTGTCTGTCCCTCTGTCTGTCTGTGTGTATGTCCGTCGGTCTAGCCGTCTGTCTACCTGTCCTTCTGCGTGTCAGTCCCTCTGTCTGTCTGTGTGTATGTCCGTCGGTCAAGCCGTCTGTCTACCTGTCCTTCTGCGTGTCTGTCCCTCTGTCTGTCTGTGTATGTCCGTCGGTCAAGCCGTCTGTGTACCTGTCCTTCTGCGTGTCTGTCCCTCTGTCTGTCTGTGTGTATGTCCGTCGGTCAAGCCGTCTGTCTAGCTGTCCTTCTGCGTGTCTGTCCCTCTGTCTGTCTGTGTGTATGTCCGTCGGTCAAGCCGTCTGTCTACCTGTCCTTCTGCGTGTCTGTCCCTCTGTCTGTCTGTGTGTATGTCCGTCGGTCAAGCCGTCTGTCTACCTGTCCTTCTGCGTCTGTCCCTCTGTATGTCTGTGCGTATATCCGTCGGTCAAGCCGTCTGTCTACCTGTCCTTCTGCGTGTCTGTCCCTCTGTCTGTCTGTGTGTATGTCCGTCGGTCAATCCGTCTGCCTACATGTCCTTCTGTGTGTCTGTCCCTCTGTCTGTCTGTCTGTGTGTATGTCCGTTGGTCAATCTGTCTCTCTACCTGTCCTTCTGTGTGTCTGTCCCTCTGTCTGTCTGTTTGTCTGTCCGTTTGCCTGGTTGTCTGTCTGAGTGTTTGTACCATTCCACAACCCCTTGTTAGTCTTTTGATCTGTCTGCAACCTGCCTGTCTGTGTGCCTGCCCGTGTCTATGTCTGGGCGTTAATATGTTGGTCTGTCTGCCTGTCAAGTAGGCTAGATGTCTGGATGTCTGGCCGTGAAGTAATAACTACTGGCAGATGAATGGCAGGAGATAGCCATTAGGGCTACAGGATCTGTCGACCTTCTCGCGATTTAAAGTTGCTTATTATTCCAATGCTGAACTCACGATAAACTCCTCATTTCGTGTAGACCTAATAGTGATTTGAAACACAATTACTGTCATTGAAAGTCTTCTTCAACTCCATTGAACTGTTGAACGGCACGAGTTTACTTTTAAGGCCGAATGTTCGTCTCTATTTCTGTCCTTCCCTTTGTCTGTCTCTCTTTGTTCTTCGCTCTTTGTGGCCGTTTTATCATCTGCACGTTTGCTCTTGCCTCTGTATTTGCCTCCAAGAGTGATTACGTAAGAGTGTGTCTGCACGTAGAGTCTCTTGGTTTATCCGCCTGCCAACTTGTCGGTTTGTGTGACTGCCCCTCTGTCTGTCTGCTCATAAGTCCGTTGGGATGTTTTCCTGCCAAGCTGTCTGCCTGTGTGCCTGTCCGTCTGTCTGTCTACGCGCAAGTCTGTTGATCTGTCTGGCTGCCTACCTGTCCGTCTGTGTGTGATCGTCTGTATGTCTGTACGTGTGTCCGTTGAACAGACTGACTGACTAACCATCCGTCTATGTGTGTGTGTCGCTGTCTGTCTGTGCGAATGTCCGTCGGTCAAGCCGTCTGTCTACCTGTCCTTCTGTGTGTCTGTCCCGCTGTCTGTCTGTGTGCATGTCCGTCGGTCAAGCCGTCTGTCTACCTGTCCTTCTGCGTGTCTGTCCCTCTGTCTGTCTGTGCGTATGTCCGTCGGTCAAGCCGTCTGTCTACCTGTCCTTCTGCGTGTCTGTCCCGCTGTCTGTCTGTGTGTATGTCCGTCGGTCAAGCCGTCTGTCTACCTGTCCTTCTGCGTGTCTGTCCCTCTGTCTGTCTGTGTGTATGTCCGTCGGTCAAGCCGTCTGTCTACCTGTCCTTCTGCGTGTCTGTCCCTCTGTCTGTCTGTGTGTATGTCCGTCGGTCAAGCCGTCTGTCTACCTGTCCTTCTGCGTGTCTGTCCCTCTGTCTGTCTGTGTGTATGTCCGTTGGTCAAGCCGTCTGTCTACCTGTCCTTCTGCGTGTCTGTCTCTCTGTCTGTCTGTGTGTATGTCCGTCGGTCAAGCCGTCTGTCTACCTGTCCTTCTGCGTGTCTGTCCCTCTGTCTGTCTGTGCGTATGTCCGTCGGTCAAGCCGTCTGTCTACCTGTCCTTCTGCGTGTCTGTCCCTCTGTCTGTCTGTGCGTATGTCCGTCGGTCAAGCCGTCTGTCTACCTGTCCTTCTGCGTGTCTGTCCCTCTGTCTGTCTGTGTGTATGTCCGTCGGTCAAGCCGTCTGTCTACCTGTCCTTCTGCGTGTCTGTCCCTCTGTCTGTCTGTGTGTATGTCCGTCGGTCAAGCCGTCTGTCTACCTGTCCTTCTGCGTGTCTGTCCCTCTGTCTGTCTGTGTGTATGTCCGTCGGTCAAGCCGTCTGTCTACCTGTCCTTCTGCGTGTCTGTCCCTCTGTCTGTCTGTGTGTATGTCCGTCGGTCAAGCCGTCTGTCTACCTGTCCTTCTGCGTGTCTGTCCCTCTGTATGTCTGTGCGTATGTCCGTCGGTCAAGCCGTCTGTCTACCTGTCCTTCTGCGTGTCTGTCCCTCTGTCTGTCTGTGTGTATGTCCGTCGGTCAAGCCGTCTGTCTACCTGTCCTTCTGCGTGTCTGTCCCTCTGTCTGTCTGTGTGTATGTCCGTCGGTCAAGCCGTCTGTCTACCTGTCCTTCTGCGTGTCTGTCCCTCTGTCTGTCTGTGTGTATGTCCGTCGGTCAAACCGTCTGTCTACCTGTCCTTCTGCGTGTCTGTCCCTCTGTATGTCTGTGCGTATGTCCGTCGGTCAAGCCGTCTGTCTACCTGTCCTTCTGCGTGTCTGTCCCTCTGTCTGTCTGTCTGTGTGTATGTCCGTCGGTCAAGCCGTCTGTCTACCTGTCCTTCTGCGTGTCTGTCCCTCTGTCTGTCTGTGTGTATGTCCGTCGGTCAAGCCGTCTGTCTACCTGTCCTTCTGCGTGTCTGTCCCTCTGTCTGTCTGTGTGTATGTCCGTCGGTCAAGCCGTCTGTCTACCTGTCCTTCTGCGTGTCTGTCCGTCTGTCTGTCTGTGTGTATGTCCGTCGGTCAAGCCGTCTGTCTACCTGTCCTTCTGCGTGTCTGTCCCTCTGTCTGTCTGTGTGTATGTCCGTCGGTCAAGCCGTCTGTCTACCTGTCCTTCTGCGTGTCTGTCCCTCTGTCTGTCTGTGTGTATGTCCGTCGGTCAAGCCGTCTGTCTAGCTGTCCTTCTGCGTGTCTGTCCCTCTGTCTGTCTGTGTGTATGTCCGTCGGTCAAGCCGTCTGTCTACCTGTCCTTCTGCGTCTGTCCCTCTGTATGTCTGTGCGTATATCCGTCGGTCAAGCCGTCTGTCTACCTGTCCTTCTGCGTGTCTGTCCCTCTGTCTGTCTGTGTGTATGTCCGTCGGTCAATCCGTCTGCCTACATGTCCTTCTGTGTGTCTGTCCCTCTGTCTGTCTGTGTGTATGTCCGTTGGTCAATCTGTCTCTCTACCTGTCCTTCTGCGTGTCTGTCCCTCTGTCTGTCTGTTTGTTTGTCCGTTTGCCTGGTTGTCTGTCTGAGTGTTTGTACCATTCCACAACCCCTTGTTAGTCTTTTGATCTGTCTGCAACCTGCCGGTCTGTGTGCCTGCCCGTGTCTATGTCTGGGCGTTAATATGTTGGTCTGTCTGCCTGTCAAGTAGGCTAGATGTCTGGATGTCTGGCCGTGAAGTAATAACTACTGGCAGATGAATGGCAGGAGATAGCCATTAGGGCTACAGGATCTGTCGACCTTCTCGCGATTTAAAGTTGCTTATTATTCCAATGCTGAACTCACGATAAACTCCTCATTTCGTGTAGACCTAATAGTGATTTGAAACACAATTACTGTCATTGAAAGTCTTCTTCAACTCCATTGAACTGTTGAACGGCACGAGTTTACTTTTAAGGCCGAATGTTCGTCTCTATTTCTGTCCTTCCCTTTGTCTGTCTCTCTTTGTTCTTCGCTCTTTGTGGCCGTTTTATCATCTGCACGTTTGCTCTTGCCTCTGTATTTGCCTCCAAGAGTGATTACGTAAGAGTGTGTCTGCACGTAGAGTCTCTTGGTTTATCCGCCTGCCAACTTGTCGGTCTGTGTGCCTGCCCCTCTGTCTGTCTGCTCATAAGTCCGTTGGGATGTTTTCCTGCCAAGCTGTCTGCCTGTGTGCCTGTCCGTCTGTCTGTTTACGCGCAAGTCTGTTGATCTGTCCTCCTGCGTACTTGTCTGTCCTCCTGTCTCCCGGTCTGTCCCTCTGTCTATCATTCTCTCTGTCTAGGCGTAAATCTTTTGGTCTGTCATTCTCCGTGCTTCTCTGTCTTTGTGTCTGTCAGTCTCCTTTCGAGTTTCGACTATGTCTGGTGGACGTGTGACTTCCCGTTGGCCATTGCCATTAGGGTAACATTAGGTGATAGGAGAATAGAGACGACTTCAAACCCCCTGTGTGCTGCATTGATGTAGCCTATAGGCCTACTTGAGATGACTCTCGGCCATCCAAATACCGGCTTTACCCTGTTGGCTTCACCGAACCCCCGAACAGCGAAGCGGTACATTAAACATATCCGTTAATCACCTCTGATAATTAGCGACATAACTCATTATGCTATCTAGATGTCCAGTTGCGCATATTCACTTGGCCACGGCCCATCCCTCACTCCGCCCATCTTTGTATAGATGTGAGGTTTGAGGTGAATGAGTGCGATGTACTGATACTGAAGTCTTCCCGGAAAACTGCCTTTCACCTCCCAACCTAATTTGCGTGGCGGTGTGAGGGCTGGGGGTGGGGATGGGTAGTCCGGCGGCTTCAATCGATGTCCATTGGAACTTCATAAATTGACCTGTGTGTATGCATTCTGGACAAACAAATATAGACGCATAATATATAACTCATAAAATTTTCAGCATACGAGGTTCGTTGAAAAAATAAAAATGTCGCTTTGTTTTCATTCCGGCCGCATTGCACCCAACCAGGTTCCCATCCCACCCCACCAAACCCCACACAACCTCTAAATAAATTTTTGGTTTCTCGCCCTACTTCTTCCTACCTATTCGCACCCACCCGACCCTACCTTAAGCCCATTCCCCAGCCGCTACACCTACCCTATCCATGGTTTCAGCCTGCACGACCCATCCCTCACACACCTAACCCAACCTTGAAAATGGCCGTGAGTACATTGAACACAAGTTGTGAAGTACCAACAAGTTCACTTCACAAGTGAACTATACTATTCGTTAGCGACAGTGCTAACTTTGGGTCGGGAGCGCTACTGAATCTGTGAGCGGCGCTATACAAATGTTCAATTACAATTACAATTACAATTACAACAGTTATTTTAGATGTGACTTGCCAAAATCGTTTTTGTTACCTTTTATTGCCTTACGTTTTTGAATCGTCAAAAAAGGTGGGTGACCTCACTAAAAGTGATATAACTATTGTTCTGTTTGACATATTCTGATAAAATCTGGCCATGATGTGTAAATATGCATTGTCCAATGTCCATTAGCAAGTAAAATGTAATTTCGAAATTTCTACTTTTGGTCATGATAACAGGGTAGGCAAAAAAGACCCCGTACGGTTTTTGCCAATATTATTGGCAAAAACCGTACGGGGTCTTTTCTGCCTACCCTGTACATTATAGGCAAGCAACGGTTGTAGAACATTAGCCCCCCTGGACATTATCCCCCAGGACATTATCCCCCCGTACATTAGCCCCCGGACATATTTCCCCCGATTTTTCGTAGGACATTAGCCCCGGACAAAGCCCCCCCCTATGTGCAAATCGTAGAATAATGCCGTAACCGATAAGACTTGTCACTGGCATTCACAATTTCACATGCAAACGAAAGTACTTACTATCATTTAGGTCCTAATTGCATCAATAGGCCTAGGCCTAGACCTAGATTTGAAGTGAACGAATGGGAATCGTATGTAGGGCCTAGGGCCTATACAGTTATTTGTTTAGTGTCTCGCAACAAAGATTTGTTAACGTCAGTTAGGCTATATCTCAGCCTCCTAGACTTATTAGTGTCATTTCAATTCAAAATTAGATTCAATACGTTAGAGAAATGAACAAATGGGAATCGTATGCAATAGTGTCAGTTATGGCTACAACGAAGGTTTATTGACAACATTTGGGCCTACGTATGAGCTTCGTAGACTTCTTAGCGTCGTTTCAGACCTTTAAAATGTCTTATAATATACATAAACCTTCAATTAACTTAACATAATATTCCTACAGGATGTTAAACTAATGTGTAATGTATAGATATTCATTTAACATAGGCTCATTAATTACATTTTGTGCATCACTTTTAGGCAATGCTATCATGTACTGGGGGATAATGTCCTACCCCGGGGGGATAATGTCCGGGAGGCTAATGTCCGGGAGGGATAATGTCCGGGGGGATAATGCCCAGGGGGCTAATGTCCGTTCCCTGCAAGCAACAGACCAAGCATATCAACGTACGAAATTCATTGAAAAATTAATGTTTCACTTGGTTTTTCACTCCGGCTCCATGACACCCCACCTGTCCCACCCCATACCTTAGCTCGTATCGACTTTTTCCCACCCGACCACACCCTACCTTCACCAAGTACCTTCCAGTCCCAAGCTACTAGGTTGACTAGCGTTGTCCGAAACAATTTTTTCTGTGAAGCCTTCATATGCTTGGTCTGTTGCTTGCCGATAATGTACAGGGTGGGTCTCGAGAATTTTCCTAGTACCGATAAAAAGAGTGTTTTAGAATTTCGACATAATATTATAAAAATTATATGCATATCTACAGGGTGCGCCAAAAAAGACCCCCTTAGGTTTTTCGCCAATATCTTGATCAAAAGTAAGAATTTCCAAATGAAACTTTACAGGCTTATAGGCAATTCATATTTACACATCATGGCCATATTTCATAAAGATATTTCAAACAGAACAAAAGTTACATCACTTTTAGTGAGGTCACCCACCGGTTTTTGACGATTCAAAAATGAAACGCAAAAAATACGTTTTTTCCCAATATCTTGGCCAAAAGTAAAATATCGAAATGAAATTTTGCAGGCTTAAAGACAACTCATATCTACACATGGTGGTCGGAATTCATCAAAATATTTCAAGCAGGACAAAAGTTATGCTACTTTTAGTGAGACCACCCACCGTTTTTTGACGATTCAAAAACGAGACACATCAAAAAGTATCAAAAACACGATTTTATAAGTCTCATGTCAAATAACTGTAGTCAAGTGAACTTGGTAGTGCTTCACAACTCGTGTTCAATGTGCCCAACACCAGTGCCAAAACTTCTGTTGAGTCTCTTTGCAAAGTTCTTGATGGACCTGTTGATTAATCTGATAGATTCCTTATTTGCCAATTTGATTCTAATCTTGCTAAGTGACTTCTCAGTGACGCGCAGCTACGCTGGTACCCTGTTTCTTTTTAAATAGTAATAATAATGATCATCTGAGATGAGAAAAAAAGAGTGTTTTGTCACTTTTTGTTGCGTTTGCATGGGCCGGGTGGGGCATGGGTTGATGTGGGGGCGTAAGGGCGGTTGGGAAGAAATTTTTCCGAAAACAGAAATTTCACGGGTGGCGTACCGGTCGAGGTCACAGTGTGGTGTGGTGGGTGGGGTAGGATTCGGTGGGCTGGAGGGTGAGGATGGTGGTGGGAGAAATTTTTTCGAATACACAAATTTCACGGCTGGCGTACCTGTGGAGGTCGGTGTGTAGTGTGACGTGGTGTGGTCGGGGGTGGCGGGTTGGGGATGGGTGGGGTGGGGCTGGATGATGGTGAAGAGGGAAGGAGTGGGTGGGGTGTGGGGGAGTGGGGGTTGGGGTGGGATGGGGTGGGGGTTGGGGTTGCGGTTGGGGAATAATTTTTCCGAAAACCCAAATTTCACGGGTGGCGTACCGGTGGAGGTCGGAGTGTGGTGTTGTGGGGTGGGCGTGGGATGTGGTGGGGTGTGGGGAGGTTGTGGCCGGGAGCGGCTCGTATCCTAAATTTCCCGGGCAACGCCGGGTACACCAGCTAGTATATATATATATATATATATATATATATATATATATATATTAACAACAATAATAATTTCTTTCAAGTGCTGTAATATGTCAAACAAATTTCTGTCGAGGTAAACAGCCTCTGTTGTCATAGGCCCTCGTCAAATTTGGGCCCATCCATCCAATAATTTCTTTCAGAGGATCAGTTCTGCTGTTGCTGGGTTACTATAATGAATAACTACAGACCTGAGTATAATAATATTAGACTATTTAAGCTAACTTTTCAACACTGGTTTAGCTCATCCCTGTTTCCCAAGATGATCCTGAATTGCTGACCAGGATACAATGCGGAATTCATAACAAATGGCACACAAACCAACCAATTCAGAACTAATAAACTACAGGTACCAAAATTTGGAAGCCTTGCAGTAATGACGTTGTTTTACTATGTGTTCAAAGGCCAATACATTTGAAATTTGACAGTTTGAAATTTTAAAGAAAACAATGTAGAGAAGCAATTTATTTGTTCAAAAATAGCATTTGTACAAATATTTTCAGTTAGTTATACTCATTGTAACAAGAATGTAAGATTTGTATCGTATATTGTAATAGTAAATAATCACATTATGATAATTTAAATAGTATATAATATCGCAGTATATTATAACAGTTCATGTAATACAATGGCGATGTCATCTTTGCTCTAAGCTGTGCAAAAATAGTAGTTGTACAAATATATACAGGATTTATACTCGTTGCAATATGATAGCATCATAATTATACTATATTAATAAATAAATATTAAGAAATAATAATAATCATGGTAGTTGGGGTACCCGGGAAATTTAGGATACGACCCGCTCCCGGCCACAACCTCACCACACCCCACCCCATCCCATCCCACCCAACAACACCCCACCACACAACACCCCACCACACTCCGACCTCCACCGGTACGCAACCAGCAAAATTTGGATTTTCGGAAAAATTCTCTCCCAATCCCCCACCTCCAATCCCCCATACCCCACACCCCTCTCCACCTCCCTTCCCTGCCACAATCCCACCCTCTGCCCTACCCCCCACACCCCACCCCCTTTACACCCACTCCCCCACACCCCACCCCTACCCACCCACCGCCCCCACCCCACACCCCTTCCGCCACACAACCCTTTCCAAATCCCACCCACCTCCACTCCCCCCACACCCCACCAACCACACCCCCACCACACCCCACCCCACTGTTCCACCCACCCATCCCCACATCCCCAACCTTCACCCCGACCCGCCACACCACACCACACTCCGACCTTGACCGGCACGCCACCCGTGCAATTTCGGTTTTAGGACAAAATATCCCCCGCCCCACGCCCACCCCCTTCCCGCCCACCTCCACCCCCACCCATGCCTCACCCGGTCCTTGCAGGCCGAGGTGTGGGTTGAGTAGTGGCGAGGTGGCCCGCGTAAAAATCTGTCTAGCTGTGAAACTATGGCAAGGCACTGGAAATTTACAGCGAAAATTAGGGTTCTCGCAACCCCCACCGTGGGCCCCATGGTGGTAGAGATTAGCCAACCACTCCACCGGGTGGCTCTGATGACCCTCTGTCTAAATACAAAGTTTCAGAAAAATTGTCCAAAAAAGTGGAACAAAATTTGGGGGTTTCGCCCCCATGGTGTTAGAGAATCACCAACCCCCTCGTTGGGGTGTGTAATGCCGAGACCTACACAGTAGTGAAGGTTTGGAGTGAAAAGCTCAAAAACTATGGACTTGCATCCCGGTCAAACAGACAGACAGACAGACAGACAGACAGACAGACAGACAGACATACAGAATCTTCTCTTTATTTATATAGATAACAGTAAATAACATCACGGTATATTATAACACTTATGGTAAAAGAATGATGTAAGCAGCAGCTAAAAACTATTATCATTTCGTCAAATTTTTCTGGGGAGAAATGTCAATCCTGGAGAACTCCCCCAGAGACGTCCAGATTAGACACTGCATGACAAATGACTGAAAGGAATGAAAACATTTATTTGTAGGCCTACCCATCGTCTCCAAATGGTTGGTGTCGGGACTTGATGGCGGATGTTATGTTGATGAAGAACAATGCTCTGCTGTGTTACAGCAATGCTCTGTCGTGTTGCTTTGATATCATATCAAGTGTCTTTGAGCCACAGAAGTGCTAGTAAGAAGTTGCCCACTGCAAGAAGGTGTCTACGGCCTCTCGGGCCTACGGGAATTAAGGCGCAAGCCTTATCTGACATGGACCCCCGGTGATGAGACGGGTTGGCCAGGCTTTGTATTGCGACTAAAGAGGCCGCTGCAGGGCCCTATCAACAAATGTGGGGCCCTGTTCTGTAAAACTGTGGTGGCCCCACCATACAGAAGAACGACAAAATGACACAAAACGTATTGTAAGCCTATTCAACGTATCACCTTTCGTTTATTATTAATTCATTATTTCAAATTTTACAATATCAGCCTGTGTTTTAGTAGGGCCTATAATTCTTGACGAAGAACTCACTTTTGCTCCTCAACTTCACCGTCTTGCTCGAGACTGCTATTATCAGCTGCCTATCTCTTTATTGGCTCCAATCACTTATCTACTGCAACAGATGAACTCTAACACATCACCAACTGGTCTAAAGGGAAGACTTGCGGATCAATTCTGACAAAGCACGCGAAATTGCTATTATCAGACGCAACAAGAGTTCACTCTCAACCCATCCATCCATCTCTGGAGTTTCCCGTACAAAATCCATCAAAGCATTGGGAGTTCTTATTGGAGAGAAATTAACAGTTACAGGCCACATCAATAAGATTATCTGCTCTGGTAGCCTACTGCCTCACTCTATGCCATCAGAACCCTCAAGCAGGGCTGTAAATCTGCTTCTAGATGTGGGGAGGGAAAATTTCCCCTTCGGAATTGTGCGCAGTATACCCCCTCAAGGACCCCACTGGTCACTGAGTTCAGTGACACCCTATATTATATAGGTTAGTGTTAGGGCTAGTGTTAAAAATTGTAGATTCACACTCATCATCTTGTAGTGGACCCTGTACGGCCAAGCATATTGCGTGAGGTCTTGCACTGGCTTCCTTTCCCGCAGCGCATCTCATTTAGTATATCATCTTTGGTGTGGCAATGCTTATCAGGCTATGCATCCTCTTATCTGGTCTTTGGTTAGAAAGGCCTAGAATAATGAATTCTGTTTTTGATGGGTTGAGGCAGAGGAGGTTTGAGGACATCTCTCAATGGATGTCCTCAAACCTCCTCTGCCTCATGAGGATCATGATTATGATGATGACAACGATGATGATGATGATGATGATGATGATGATGATAATGATGATGATGATGTTGATGATGATGATGATGGTGACGACGACGACGTCGACGACGACGATGATGATGATGATGAAGATGATGATGGTGGTGGTGGTGGTGGTGTTGGTGGTGATGGTGGTGATGATGATGATGATGATGATGATGATGATGATGATGATGATGATGATGATGATGGTGTTGGGGGTGATGGTGGTGATGATGATGATGATGGTGTGGTGGTGATGATGGTGGTGGTGATGATTAAAATGAGGATTATGATATTCATGACGATGATGGTGTAGGGGCCATGGATAGGGGTGGGTGACCCTACTAGCCCTTTTCGACGTTAGTGCAGCATTCGACACGGTCGATCATAATATATTAATTAAACGCCTCTCTATCTATTTTGGACTCTCTGGCCATCCACTTGAGTGGATCACATCTTTTTTTTAGCATGGCGGTCCAGTTGTGTGGTTTTGGGAGAAAGTATTTCACCATGGGCCCGGCTGCATTTGGTCTCCCACAAGGCTCTGTTCTGGCTTCCTTGCTTTACTTGCTCTACACTTCTGACATTGGCGCGCTCTTAGCATCTTACGGCGTACTACACCAGCTGTATGCAGATGAGATTCAGGCATATCTGCACTGCCCTCCACTCGCAGCCATTGATGCCGCCCGCATCAAGCAACAACCAATGGGGCCCTCACAGATTGGATGTCCTCAAACCGACTCCGCCTCAACGCCCAAAAAACCCAATTCATTTGGTTGGGTACTAGGCAACAGCTGGCTAAACTCGACCTGAGCGTTCTCTCTTCTCAATTCCCATCTATGACTTTTTCTTCGGTGGCGCGTGACCTTGGAGTGCTCCTGGACTCTGAACTCACCCTTGCATCTCGTATAGACCAGGTGTGCCGCAGCTGCTACTACCAACTGTGACAGCTTAGGGTCATTTCTCGCTCTCTGACTTCTAAAGCTGCATGCACTTGTGCTGAGCCGCCTCGTCTACTGCGCCTCCATCCTTGCTGGTCTCCCGCGGGTTCGGATCAAGAGGCTGGAGAGGGTCCACCGGGCTGCCGCACGACTTATTGAGGGATTCACCAAGTACGATTGTGTATCCCAATATATGCGGGAGGTCTTACACTGGCTTCCTTTCCGCAGCGCATCTCATATAGGATTGCATCTTTGGTGCGGCGATGTTTATCAGGCTGGGCACTCTCTGTGTGAGCTTTGCCTCCCTCTTTCCACTTGCATAGGCCGTCGCGCACTGCGCTCTGCTGTCCATGGTGACTTAATGGTTCCTTTCACTTGCTCTGCAACAATGCAGAGGCGCTCATTCTCTGTGGTTGGCCCAGCAGCCAGGAATGGACTTCCCTTGACTAAGCGACACTTCCTCCAAGCTGTTCTCAATTTCACAAACTGTTGAAGACTGTTTTTTCGCTTGATCTCGGCCGGGAGCGCCTCTCAGTAGGTACCTTGAAGGGGCGCTATATAAATTGCGATTGACTGATTGATTGATTGTAGTTGTTGTTGTTGTTGGTGGTGGTGGTGGTGGCGGGAGAGTGGAGGTAGTGGTGGTAGTGCTAACAGTAGCGACGGCGACAACGACGACGACGACGACGATGACAACGATGATGATGATGATGATGATGATGATGATGATGATGATGATGATGTTGACGATGACGATGATGATTATGATGATGATGACGACGACGACGACGACGACGATGATGATGATGATGATGATGATGATGATGATGATGAAGCTGATGACGATGATGATGATGATGTTGACGATGATGATAACAACGACATAGATACCCAAACCTTTCACTGTTCGACGCAACGTGCTTTGGCAATTGTCGCCAGACGGTCGTGGATTGTCTCACGAAATCTCGGTTTTAAGAGGCGAGGGGAGGGTGTAAATTAGGCACCATTATTGGGAGATGCTCTACGAGAAGATATAAGAAAAATATTTGATTGTAAAAGAATTTGCCAACCGTTTTAGTAAGAATGTGCGGATAAGTAAGTCAGAAAAATCCTCTTGTCTAGTGGCATCTGAAATTACATAATTATGCTGGGCATGTAACTGCATGCGTCTGAATAGAAGCATCTAGCCGTAGCAGTTTATAATGACAAGGATGCGCAAAATCAAAATGTCGCAGCAGACGATAGTCTATCTATATAAATAAAGAGAAGATTATGTATGTCTGTGTGTCTGTCTGTGTGTGTCTGTGTGTCTGTCTATCTCTCTGTTTGACCGGGATGCACTTCCACAGTTTTTGAACTTTTCACTCCAAACCTTCATTACTGTGTAGGTCTCGGCATGAGACACCCCGACGAGGTGTTTGCGATTCTCTACCACCATGAGGACCAGGGTGGGGGCGAAACCCCCAAATTTCACTTTTTTCGGCAATTTCTCTAAAACTTTGTACCTAGACAGAGGGCCATCAGAGTCATCTGGTGTAGTGGTTGGCGAAACTCAAATTTGACGGCTGGCGTATCGGTGGAGGCCGGAGTACGGTGGAGTGTTGTGGGGTGGGGGTGTGGAGGTGGGGTGGATTGGAGATGTGGGAAATTTTCCCGGAAACCCTAATTTCACGGGTGGCGTACCGGTGGAGTTGGGAGTCAGGTGGGGTGGGGTTGGGGGGGGGGTGGAGTGGGTGAGTGGAGGGGTTAGGGTGGGGTCGAGGGGGCTGAGAAAATGGTGGAGCGGTGGGGTGGTGGGTGGAGGGGTGAGGGCGAGTAGTGGGGTGGGGAAATGTCATGGGTGGCGTACCGGTGAAGGTCGGAGTGTGGTGGGGTGTTGTGGGATGGGAGTGGGATGGGGTGGGGCGTGGTGTGGTTGGGCTATGGCCGGAAGGGGTCGAATCCTAAATTTCCCGGGCAACGCCGGGAACCCCAGCTAGTTTATGATAAAATTATTAATGTAATAAAGTTTCTTATAAACAGGATAAATATGCCGTGGTGCGTAGCATTAAAGGAAGTCATACAATTATTTTGATTTCAGCAATGGAATTATGCAAGATAGGACCATACATTGAAAAAGTAACATCGTATTAAAATATAGGCTATGGGAACGACAGTTTATGTATCCCTGAACTACAAGCATCGGAATTCTACAAAGTGATTAGCCTACGACAGCCGCCCTCCTGGGGGAGCAAATTGCATAGACTACGCTGCCATTTTCGTGGTGTTAGAGGTGTCTGCCCAGAAGTTCTGTGAGGAATCTATCAGCGCCAACCGCCCTTCCACAACAGTGCTCCTCTCCTCTGTCTTGGCCGGTCGCGCAGTCCAGTGTTGACAATCAGCTGGAGGTCGCGTAAACGCTATTAGCGTCTCACTGTGATAATGCGCTGATCCGCTGTTAGCCAAGATAGAGATCTGTATAATATTATCAGAGTGTCATTATGTTTCGCAATGCCTATTGGTTTGTGGCTTTGTACATCTGAATGTCTTTCTACCCGTATCCATGACAGTCCGCTTCCGCGACTGTGCGTAAGTCCTAGCCACAAGTATGTTTGTGCATTTATTCCTGCGTATGTCCATCTGCTTGTCCGTCCACCCGTCTGTTGTTCTCACTGTCCGTATGCATGTCTATCTGTCCGTCTAAATGTCTTTCCGTTTGCCCGTCCTTATGTGTGTCTATCTTAGACTATTTAGACGTCTAGGCTATATGTTTGTATGTCTGCATGCCCGTATGTTAGGAGGTTGAGGAAGAGGACCAGGAGGATGGGGAGAATAAGGTGGGAGAGAAGAAGTAGGAGGATGGGGAAGACAAGGAGGAGGAGGAGGAGGAGGAGGAGGAGGAGGAGGAGGAGGAGGAGGAGGAGGAGCATAGACCCAGTTGAAAGCCACAAGGGGGCTAACCCAGGAATGAGATGACCAATAGGCAGAAATGCAGTGCAGAGTTAAACACTTGTGGATGGTTTGGCTGTTTGCACAATCTCACTGGACTCTATTATAACTGATTTTAATTTCTAAGAGTTTTTGGTAAGTTTTGAAATCATGTGTTCTGATCAACTCCAATGCCTTTGACTTGACGAGTTTTCAAACCATGGCACTCTTGCACATAACACTGTTGCTGCTGCTGCTAATGATTATGATGAAGGTGATGATGATGATTGATGACGATGATGTTGTTGATGATGATGATTATCGTTCGTGGTGACGGTGATAAAGAATTTCACGAAGAGGCAGATGATGATAACGACGACGACAACGATGATGATAATGATGATGACGATGACGACGACGATGGCGATGGCGATAGATACTGATTGCGGTACTGATTATACTGATTATGCCATTATGACGACGATCAGGATGATGAAGAAGATAAATATGATGGTGATGACGAAAAAGACCTTCACGATGGTGATGAAGATAGAGCTGATGACGATGACGATGATAGTGACGACGGTAACGACAACGACGATGACATACACGACGACGATGCCCAAGATGATAATGATTTTAACGACGATGACGACGACTATGATGATGATGATGATGATCATAATGATGATGACAACAACGACATATTGGCATCCATGCTCAAACTCATCTTTTCTCGACGTTACGTGCCTTGTCGAGTGTGGTGGTGGTAGAAGTAATGGTGATGGAGATTGTGACGACGACGATGATGATGATGATGATGATGATGATGATGATGATGATGATGAAGATGTTGATGAGGTGAGGGTGAGGGGAGGGAAGGGGAGAGGAGAGGAGGAGAAGGGTGTGGAGGGGAGGGGAGGGGAGAGGAAGGGAGGGGAGGGGAGGGGAGGGGAGGGGAGGGGAGGGGAGGGGAGGGGAGGGGAGGGGAGGGAGGGGAATAGAGGGGAGGGGAGGAGGAAATGAGGAGGAGGAGAGAGAGGAGTAGAAAGAAGAGAAGGAAAAGCAGAAGAAGAAGAAGAAGAAGAAGAAGAAGAAGAAGAAGAAGAAGAAGAAGAGGATGACTAGAAGGAGGAGAAAAAGAAGAAGGGGATGATAAGAAGGAGGAGAAGAAGGAGCACAAGAAGGAGAAGGATAAGAAGTAGTAGAAGAAAAGTAGGAGGGGAGATAGAAAACGAGGAGGAGGAGGAGGAGAGGGGAGCGAGAATGTAGAGAGAAAGGGCAGGGACGGAAAGCGAATGAAGAGGAGGGGAGGAAAAGAGAAGGGGAAGAAGAACGAGGACGAGATGGAGAAAGAGAAAGAGGAGGTAGAGAGCAGAAGGATGATGATAAGAAGAAGAAGAAGAAGATGATGATGATGATGATGATGATGATGATGATGATGATGATGATGATAATGTTGATGAGGTGAGGTGAGGTATTGGGAGGGGAGAAATGGGGAGGGGAGGGGATGGGATGAGAGGGGAGAGGAGGGGAGGGGAAGGGAGGGGAGGGAAGGAGTAGGGAGGGGAGGGGAGGCGAGGGGAGGGGAGAGGAGGGAAGGAAAGGAGAGGGATGGGGAGGAGAGGGGAGGGAAGGGGAGCGAAGGGGAGGGGAGAAGATGAGGAAATGAGGAAAAGGAAGAGAGAGAGAGGAGGAAAAAGAAGAGAAGGAAAAGCAGAAGAAGAAGAAGAAGAAGAAGAAGAAGAAGAAGAAGAAGAAGAAGAAGAAGAAGAAGAAGAAGATAAAGAAGAAGAAGGAGCAGGAGAAAGAGAAGGAGGAGAGGTAGAAGAAGGAGAAGAAGAAGAAGAAGACGAAGAAGATGGAGAAGACAAATAAGAAGAAGAAGAAGAAGAAGAGGGATGACTTGAAGGAGGAGAAAAAGAAGAAGGGGATGATAAGAAGGAGGAGAAGAAGGAGCACAAGAAGAAGGATAAGAAGTAGTAGAAGAAAAGTAGGAGGGGAGATAGAAAACGAGGAGGAGGAGGAGGAGAGGGGAGCGAGAAGGTAGAGAGAAAGGGCAGGGACGGAAAGCGAGAGAAGAGTAGGGGAGGAAAAAGGAAGGGGAAGAAGAACGAGGACGAGATGGAGAAAGAGGAAGAGGAGGAAGGGAGCAGAAGGAGGATAAGAAGAGGAAGAAGAAGAAGATGGTGGTGATGATGATGATGATGATGATTGATGATGATGATGGTGATGATGATGATGATGATGATGATGATGATGATGATGATGATGATGATGATGATGATGACGACGACGACGACGAAGACGACGACGACGATGGCGATGACGATGATGATGACGATGATGATGATGATGATGATGATGATGATGATGATGATGATGATGATGATGATGATGATGATGAAGTTGATGTTGACGTTGATGATGATGACGATGATGATGATGATGATGACGACGACGATTATGATGATGTTGATGTTGATAACAATGACGATGTTTTATGGCGCTCTAACACAGCCATGTCGTTTCTAGGCTCCTGATGACGATGATGATGACGACGACGATGGTTATGAAGATTATGATATCGATTTACTTATTATTCTGTATTTTTAAGGTGATATCAATATAAACAATGATGATGATGATGATGATGATGATGATGATGATGATGATGATGATGATGATGATGATGATGATGATGATGATGATGATGATGATGTTTGAGGAGATGATGATAATACTGCTGATGATGCCGATGTTATTCTTTTGGAGGTGGTGATGATAATGATGATGGCGAGGATGTCGATAACGGCGACTACGGCTCTGATGATGATAATTTTTTTCGTCTAAAGCCCAGTCCATGGTCTTGATAGTGCCGTTATGGCCCTCCGAACCCTTCGGTCGGTCGGGCCTCAGGTTGAAGGGGTCTCCAAATTCATTTCAGCTGCTCATTATGCCTATACTTGTGTCTGTTTATTTATGAAACTCGTGTTTTTACACCTTACAACCTGAAGGCCTCAAATCGGAGTCGGATCGAGTGCATCAAAAGTCATGTAGGCCTACAGCTTCAGCAAACCTAATATAAGTAGGCTATTATTGATTTTGTGCATAAGCAGCGCCACTTACACTGACTCAGGTCAGTACAGAGAGTTTGTAAGCCTACTTTCTTTAGCACAGCGTTTATAACATTGAAATTCCTAATAGGGTGGACCCATAATAAGACATGCGTGGGGCCTTCAAAACAATACCTCAGTAAGCCAATATGTCATTAAGACGCGCCTGCAGGCCTCAAGTTTGTAAGGGGCCTCCATATTTATAAGTGTAGGTATACTCAGAACTAACGAGTCGGTGCGTGAGGAGCTCGGAATAGGGAGGGAGGAGACACTGCAACAAACAGCAACCAGGCGGAAATTCAGCTACTTCGGCCACGTGATGAGATCAAACGGTTTGGAAAAGGAGATGATGACGGCATGCGGTGAAGGAAGGAGAAGACGCGGAAGACCAAGGAAGAGGTGGATGGATGAAGTACAGGAAAAGTCTGGAATGAGCTTGGAAGAGCTAAGAGAGACGACAATAAACAGGAGACAATGGAGAGGATACATCATGACTGTCGCCAGAGCCCCAAGAGCTGACGGCACCAGGTGACCAGGTGATACTCAGAAACGCAACTGTAGAAATATAATAATTTTCTTATGTTAAGCCCGTCTTCACTGATGCAAATGTAGGTTAGGTCTAATTTTGTTTCTCAGATGTGCCACATTACATGCACAAAGATATAACATATGGACCGCAAAAAGTATAGTAGTGTATTCTTCATTCATTTCAGACATTTAAATAGCGCCTCTTCAAGCGTATCTACTCAGAAGCGCTCCCGACACAACCACGGCTAAAGAGAACAGTCTAGCAACATTGTAGTGTGGTGTTGTTAATGTTTAAGGGCCCCCAAGCCACTAGAGTGTCCAGGGACCTAAGGTTGTCATGCCACTGCATAGTTACGTCCTCGCGCTATAACGATCGATAAATTTCTCGACTGATCGATTGTCTCACAAAAAAAACTTGTAATTAAGATAATTAAATAATTGATATTTAAGATAATTTTTTAAAGCATCATAATAATGAGCTGGACACACACCATCAAGGCTGCCTATATGTAGGAGAAACGCAGATAAACTACTATGAAAAATAGCCGAGCCCCAAAGGCAAATTTTTGCATTTCTGACGCAAGAATCAGAATTCGTCTAAAATGGTGAACCAAATGCAGCTTGCAATTGGTTGATTTGCTAAGAATGTTCTGTTACATGTATATTCAAAATGACTCGTTTTCATGAATTTAGAGAAGGTGGTTGGTTCTCTGACAGAAAGACTATTTCTCAATGTATGTGTGCCTAATGCTAGGCGCCCATGCGCTGGGTTTAGGTAGTATAGGGACATTACTTTTAACCTGGGAATTTTGTCCGGGACACTTTGTCCGGGGACTTTTTGTCCGGGGACATTTTGTCCGGGGATTTTTGTCCGGGGACAATTTATCCGGGGACTTTTAGTCCGGGGACATTTTGTCCGGGGACCTTTTGTCCGGGGACATTTTATCCGGGACATTTTGTCCGAAGACTTTTTGACCGGGGACTTATTGTCCAGGGACATTTTGTCCGGGACATTTTCTCCGGGGACATTTGTCCGTCCCCGGATACTATCATATTATGATGAATAAAATTTACTATTGATATTTATTGAAGTATAAGACCGCAGCTGTTGTCAGCACTGAAATAGTAGAGCTACTTTGTAAAAATGGCAGTTTTATATGCTGCCATTTTAATGCGAAAATTCAACAAATTACTAATGGCAGGATCTCAAACCCACCTCAAACCCTCTTCTTCCCGACGCTACGCGCCTGGGTGTAAGTCCACCGAACTTTCGTTTGTCCTCCCAAACTCCCTTGATTCCCCCCCACACACACACAGGATGGTACAAGATTAAACACTGCATCTCTGTCTCTACGTCATTAGATGTACATCCTGCGCGCGTGCACGCACACACACACACACAGCTCAGGAGCATAAGGGGTTGCATAGTAGTCCTTACCTCCCTCTGGCGCTACGCTTCCATCTGATAGCCAGGCTGCGGGGGGTCAAACGAAACCGTACAAGACTCATCAACGGTGGACGGAGAGACCGTGCACGCAAATAAACCAGACGCCCAGTCAACTGACTCAACTCAACAACATCTGTAATCGGCCCAGTTGTCTGGAATGGGCTGACACAGGGCTAAGTCATGGAGGTCTCAAAATTTCGGAGTCCACGGCTAAGTCTATCTCCTGGGTTTCTTACTGAAAAATCTTTTTTTTTAAACTCAAAAGTGTCCGCTTTGTCGTGGATGGGTGGGCATGGGGTGGGGTGGGTAAAAGTTAAAGTGGAGGTGGGGTATTAGCCTTTGTGAATCACAACTTTTGCAAAATTGCATACCTGCATAATTTGAATAAAGTTATATTTTTACATATGTATGATGCTTTTCAAAAGTGACCAAACGTTCCACTTTGGGAACATATCCTTTGGGCGGACCAGTGACCACGTCTGCAATAATTATTGCCTCGACTATAATAGGCCTGTCACACAGTCCTCACCGCCATCCTAAAGAATGCTTGAACGCAATAATGATGACGACGACAATGATACAGGCCCGGCCCTAGTATGAGGGATGGGAGAGTGGGGGAGGGGTGGGGAGAGGGAAAGGGGAATTGGGGCGAGAAAGTTTTTTTCCGAAAATCAAAATTTCACAGGTGTCTTACCGGTGGAGGTCGGAGTATGGTGGGGTGTCGTGGAGTGTGGTGGGGGTGGGAGATTGGGGGAGCGGTGGGGTAGGGGTTGGGATTAGGGGAAATTGGGGGAAGAAAGTTTTTCCCGAAAATCAAAATTTCACGGGTGGCTTACCGGTAGAGGTCGGAGTGTGGTGGGGTGTGGTTGGGTGTTGAGTATGGGAGAGTGGTGTGTGGTGGGAGGTAAAGGGGTGGGAGAGTGGGGGAATCGTGGGGGAGAGGGGAATTGGGGGAAGAAAGTTTTTTTTAACGAAAATCGAAATTTCACGGGTGGCTTACCGGTGGAGGTCGGAGTTCGTTGGGGTGTCGTGGGGTGTGGCTGGGTGGAGGGAGTGGGAGAGTGGGGGTGGTGGGGAGTGGGGGTGGGAATTTTGTCCCCAGAAAATCAACATTTCACGGTTGGCGTACCGGTGGAGGTCGGAGAGTGGTGGGGTGCCGTAGGTGTGGTGGGGTGGAGAGGTGAGATAGTGGGGGTGGGGGTGGGAGAAATTTCGTTCAGAGGCTCAGTTCTGCTGTTGCTGGCTTACTATAATGAATGACTACAGACCTGAGTATAATAATATTAGACTATTTAAGCTAACTTTTCAACACTGGTTTAGCTCATCCCTGTTTCCCAAGATGGTCCTGAATTGCTGACCAGGATACAATGCGGAATTCATAACAAATGGTACACAAACCAACCAATAATTGAGAACTATTAAACTACAGGTACCAAAATCTGGAAGCCTTGCAGTAATGATGTTGTTTTACTAAGTGTTCAAAGGCCAAAAATGTTAAGTTTGGCAGTTTGAAATTTTAAAGAAAACACTGTAGAGAAGCAATTTAGTTGTTCAAAAAATAGTATCTGTACAAATATTTTCAGTTAGTTATACTCATTGTAACAAGAATGTATGATTTGTATCGTATATTGTAATAGTAAATAATTACATTATGATCATATAAATAGCATAATTATAATATCGCAGTATATTATAACAGTTCATGTAATACAATGATGTAAACAGCAATCAAACATTAAAAATTATCACGATTTTGCCAAATGTTTCTGGAGTCGATGTCATCTATGCTTTTAGCTGGACAAAACTAGTATTTGTACAAGTATATACAGTAATTTATACTCATTGCAATATGATAGCATCATAATTATACTATATTAATAAATAAATAATAAGAAATAATAGCCTTATATATAATCATACTAGCTGGGGTACCTGGCGTTGCCCGGGAAATTTAGGATACGACCCCCTACCGGCCACAGCCTCACCGCACCCACCCCATCCCACCCCGTCCCACAACACCCCACCACACAACACCCCACCACACACCGATCTCCACCGGTACGCCACCCGTAAAATTTGAATTTTCGGAAAAGTTCTCCCCCATTCCCCCCCACAAATCCCCCATACCCACAACCCTCTCCACCCCCTTCCCTGCCCCAACCCCACCATCTACCCTACCCCCACACCCCACTTCTCCCCTCCCCACTCCCCCACACCCCACCCCTTCCCGCCCACCCGACCCCCCTCACCCCGCCACCCCACCCCTTCCAAACCTCACCACACCTCCACTCCCCATACCCCACCCACCACAACAACCTAGCCCACTGTTCCACCCACCCCCACATCCCCACCCGCCACCCCGCCCCCGCCCCCGCCACACCACACTACACTCCGACCTCGACCGGTACGCCACCCGTGAAATTTCGGTTTTCGGAAAAAATTATCCCCCCCACGCCCCCCCCTGCCTCACCCTGCCCTTGCAGGCCGAGCTGTGGGCTGAGTAGAGGCGAGGTGGCCCGCGTAAAAATATGTCTATGGCAAGGGAATGGAAATTTACACCGAAAATTAGGGTTTTCGCAACCCCCTCCCACCGTGGGCCTCATGATGGTAGAGATTAACCAACCACCCCACCGGGTGGCTCTGATGGCCCTCTGTCTAGATACAAAGTTTCAGAAAAATTGTCGAAAAAGTGAAAAACATTTGGGGTTTCGGTCCCCACCCTGGCCCCCATGATGATGTTTATGTTGATGATGATAATGAAGATGACGATCATGTTGATGCTGGCATTGATAATTATGATAGTAACGTTGGCGATGATGGAGCTGATGCTATTGATGATAATTAAAAAAATTACGATAATGATGAAAATGATGATGACAATGACGATGCAGACGCTGATTATATTATTATACTGATTACACCATATTTTGACGACGATATTGAAGACTAAGATGATGATGAAGAGAAATGATGATTATGAGAAAATGTTCACGATGCCCATGATGAAGCTGATGATGATGACGATGACGACAACAATGATGATGATGAGGTCAATGATGATGATGCTGATGATAATGAGGATGCTTGATCTTGTTGACGGTGACGATGACGATTACGACGGCGACTGCGATGACGATGATAATTTAACAACGATGACGACTATGATGGCGTGTTTTTTTTATGTCAGATGACAAAAGATGACGATGATGATGTTGATGATGGTGACGATGATGAAATTTTTGTTCGCTGTTATTGTTGTTGTTGTTGTTGTTTTTGTTGTTGTTGTTGTTGGTGGTGGTGGTGATGACGATGTTGATGATGATAATTGTGATATTGATGATGATGCTGCTGCTGGTGGTCCGGGGGACTTTTTGTCCGGGGACATTTTATTCGGGGGAGATGACCCCGGTGGCACTCTGTCTATCTGCAACGTTTCAGGTGAATACCTGTGAGACTATGGCGACGGGATGAAAACAGCAAAAATTAGGGTTTTTGCTCCCATCCTGCTCCCATGGTGGGAGAGATTCGCCAACCCTTCCACTGGGTGGCCCTGATGACCATGTATCTATAGGCGCAAAGTTTCAAAACTGTTGGCGTGCATTCTGGACAAACATAATGCATACAATGAGATATATACAATTATGCATGGCCACATTCCTCTTTGTATATAAACAGTGCCTACCCATATTATTAGATTCAAAGTTACATGTACATATACATGTACATGCATACATGCACACATAAGATTATATGCATGCATACATGTATATGCAAACATAGATACATACATACATGCATACAAGCATACATATTACATACATACATACAGATTATATACATACACACATACTGTATATGCATACATACATATAACATACATGCATACGCAATTACGTATTATATACATAAAAACGTACATACATGTATATATACATACATATCACATACATACAAACATACCTGCATACATGCATTTTGCATGCATACATACATACATACACACATACGACATACATACATACCTACATGGATACATACATATATACATGCATGCACGCATACATACATACATGCATATATACTTATATGCATAGATATATGCAGACATATATAGATACATACATGCATAAATATAAATATATACATGCATGCATGCATACGGGTCTAGGACTTTACCCCCCGGCCCATTACCCCCCTGCCATTTCCCCCCCTGCCATTACGCCCCGCCCATTACCTCCCGTAGGACATTACCCCCTGTCATTACCCCCCGGTCTGCTTACATTTGGGGTTAGTTTATGTATGTATGTATGTATATATGTATGTATGTATGTATGTTTGTTTGCGAATTTTTCAATCCAGCTTATATTTCATACCTATAAATACCTTCATCCAGCTTCTATTTCTCGCTCGTTATTTTCGTCAATCCAGCTTCTATTTCAGACATAGAAATACCTTCATCCAGCATGAGGAATGGAAGCTGGATGAGTGTATTTTTATATATGAAATAGAGGTTGGATTGACGAAAATAAAGCATGAGAAATGGAAGCCGGATGAGGGTATTTTTATATATGAGATAGAAGCTGGATTGACGAGAATAGCGAGCGAGAAATAGAAGCTTGATGAACCGAACACCCTCGTACATACATACATACATGCATGCATACATACATACAAAACATACGTACATAAACTAACCCAAAATGTAAGCAGACCGGGGGGTAATGACAGGGGGGTAATGTCCTAGGGGGTAATGGGCGGGGGTAATGGCAGGGGGAAATGGCAGGGGGGTAATGGGCCGGGGGGTAAAGTCCGGATACCATGCATACATGTACATTCATGTAAATACATTATTGGGAGGCACTATAGATGATACTGTCATTGTTCTTAATGAATATGACTAACTGCTAATAATTATTTGCACTAATACTATTTCTTATACAACTAGAGCAACAGACATGGGATTTGCCCTAGAAAAATTTGACAAAATGATAATAGTTTTAGTTGCTGTTTACATTAATTGGGCAAATCCCTAAAATTAATATAGTCATGTCTCAAACTGCATGTTGGAGGTTCTTCACTGTCTCCCTATTAATTTTGCCAGCGTATTGAGTTCTGGGTAGCTGCATTTGTATGGCGATGTTGTGATGGCCTCGCGGACCTCGCCCCAATTTACCTCTGAGAGCTATGCTGCCTTACATTGGTATCAAAGGACGTCGTCCGCTACGTTCTGCTGATAAGGGAGCCCTCTTAATTCCTTTTGCTCGTGCTGCTACTTTGAAGAATCGAGCTTTTCTGTGGTTGGTCCAGTGGTCTGCAATGGCCTTAATTTTGAGCTACGCCTACAGTCTGAAAATCTACCTGGATTCTTCCTTTAAAAACTTAAAACTGTTCTTTTTGGGCGCACTGGAGTCAGAAGCGCCTCTGAGTAGTTTTTTCTTGAAAGAACGCTATATATAAATTATCGAATGAACACTGACCTCCACGGATATTTCCCCGCTACGCCAAGACGTAGGAGCTAAATTTTAAACACACGAAATTCACGGAAAATATAATATTTAACTTTTATTTTCAACGCGGCTCCACCGCATTACATACCCCAACCGTACCCACCTCACTCCACCTTCACCCACACAAACCCTGGGCCACCACACCCAAAGCCACATCCTATACTGCGTCCCAACTATGGGCGGAGTTTATCAGGGTCTAGGGGGGGGGCTAAGCCTCCCAAGAAGACCCAGATTAATTTTTTTAACCGTGTATATGGTATATTTTCCTGGACTAGCCCCCCAGGAGGGCTTTAGCCCCACCAAGAACGGAAACCAAACTCCGCCCATGGTCCCAACCCAAATTGGTAAATTTTCAACGTACGGAGTTCATGGAAAAAATAATGTTTTACTTTGTTTTCAACTCGGTTCCATCGCAACCCTACTCCAGCCCAATCCCAAGAAGCACCACCCAGCTCCTTTCCATGCCCCGCTCCACCCACCCACCCCAAGTCCACGACATCCACCACCCCATTTATAATTAGCGATGCAACTCATGCTATCCAGATGTCCAGTTACGGGTATTCACCCCACCCCGCCACAGACCTCTCTTCGCCCTTCTTACAACCCAACCCAGGCGGGTCTTTGTCTAGCTGGAAGAATTGAGGTGAATAGGTGCGATAAACTTGCGTGGGGGCTGTGGGCTGGGCGGGGGTGGGTATTCTCGGCGGTTTCTATAATTGTTCATTGGAAGTTTGGAACCCGAGAAATTGAACTGTGGGTGTGCATGCTGGACTAACAAACATACATGGACACATGGATACACGCCTACCATCATACATACATTTATATATACATGCATACTTACATATATACCAGTGATTTCCAACCTTTTTTGACTTTAGGGCCACTTTGTTGTTGTTCGAGGATGTGAGGGATACTTTTTCTTAGTTGGAGGACATAAGGGTATCAAGAGGCCATAAGGTCAAAATTTAATTAACCAAGAGCATATAAAATAGTCAAAATTGAATAAAAAATAGAATGTTTGATGCTATTTATATACATCCAAATAAAATAATTTGTAAAAGAGAATAATTTTGTATTTTATCCTGTCCAAAATGTCATTTTTGCGTATATTTTATATAATTATTTCAGAGGTTTTGGTTCATTATTTAAGGCCTGGCGGGCCACTTTTCGACCGTGGACCACGGATTGGGAGTCACTGATATAATAAATTGTTACATTATCCACATGCGTACATACATACTTCATACATGCATATATTGTATATATATATAGTATGCATGCGTACAACATAAGCGAAGTTGCATGGAGGAGGCATCTGCCCCTTTAACTTTTTTTACCTACTTGACAAATGACCTGGATTTAAAGATTTTGCGAATGGCTTGTCCCGCATTGAATTTGAATGTATCCCGAAGTTACCTCGACTTGAATTAAGTCTAAATTTAATGTATCTCGGAGCTGCCTCGACTTGAATTTAAGTCTGGATTAACCCTCAGGCTACCAAGCTTTTTTGTAACACGGACTACCAAGGGGGGGGGTGGTTACAACCCCTCTGGATTTTGGGTTTGGTTTGAGACATCCTATAACTTGTAATACACCATTGGATTCTGAATTCATTTCTGCACAAAATTGTATATTTAGGTTTAGAAAATATGAATGCAACTCGAAATTATGAATTTTTTACCATGGGTAACCGTCGATTCCACAAAACGTATACTTACGCATAGGGAATATATCAGATTATGTGTGTTTTATACATGAGTTATATATAAAAAATAGTTTACATATAATAAAGTAAAATGTTCATCTATTAAAACTAGTAATAAGTCTGTTTTGTGCTCAATCAAAACAAAAAACATGTTGTAGCTGCTGAAAAACGTTTACGCAGACATATCGGCTTGCGTTGTAAAAAAACCCAACATTTTCACACATTTTAATTTATTTTGAGCACTTCCGGTCATTAAAAGACAAATTGTTTAGTATAGGAAATAGCCCTAAATGTCCTCTACAGAATGGCATAATTTATTTCTATTAAAAAACAAATTATGGATAAGTTATAATAGAAAAAACATGAAAATCTTATGAAAATAAAACACCTTTATATACATTTTAATTTATTTTGAGCACTTCCGGTTGTCAAAAGACAACTCAATGAGCAACAAAATGTAGCCCCACATTCCCTCTATTGAATGGTATAATTTGCGCCTCTTCATATTAAAGGGCGCAAAAGTTATAATCGATAATCTAAGGGGTGGTATCCACCCCATAGTACGTTGGGTATATCGGGTATAACCTTTGAACGGTAGGGGGCATCATAAAAACCTTTAGCCCAAAATGTGTGCCAATGAACCCTCTACAGCTACCTGAAACGTCAAAATTTTATTCCAAACGAAAGAAGTTTGATTTGGGAAAAACCTAGAGGGGGGGTGGCAGTAGCCTGAGGGTTAACAAAATTCATCATTATTGATGGGCAGTGGATTATACTTATGAAATATTTCTGAAATATTGGGCATACAAGGATTCCGTCCCAACCACAAATTGCCCCTGTTCACACCCTCCCCCCAAAGTCTCCTCTTTGGTTGAAGGACAATGCTCTATTAGTTTGCATAATATTATTTTGTATGCTTTGCGTTAAAACATAATTCGGTGTGTGGTTTCAGGAATGAACATTTATGAAAGGTATAATTACAGCTCCATCTGAGGCCCTTGAAAACTTGAGATCAGACACATACCAAGGACACTTGGGACCCTACACAGGCTTTAATGTTTGGGCCTCACGCAGGTTTTATTTTGACACCTCATCCATTTAGCAATTAGAATAAGTTACAATTTATAAACGTTGTGTTTGAGAAAGTGGACGAAATTGCCTGAGTTAGTTCAAATGTCTTTTATAATTATACGCCCAAAATCAGTATGGTATTTGCATTAGGTATCCAATGGCAGTGCCATATAATATGGTTAGTTGAGGCATGCACCAGACTGGATCTGTGTATATAGAGTCACAAATAGGCATAAAGACCAGCTAAACTTGGGTGCCCCTTTCAAACTCTAATGGTTTTATACTAGACGCCAAAAATCAGTATGATATTTGCATTAGGTCTGCTATGGCAGTGCCATATGGTTAGTTGAGGCATTGACCAGACCGGATCTGTAGAGTCACAAAGAGGCATAATGACCACCTAAATTTGGGGGCCCCTTTCAAACTCGGGTCCCCCCCCGGTTGGGGGGTACAGGGGTGCTAAAGTGTGGGGGCCTGTTCGGCTGAACATGCTGAACATGCCTTAATCCGGCCCTGCTTGTTGGCATTGTAATAGTGGAGCAATCTTTGTTAGGATGGCATATTAAAATAATAAAATACTACCATTGGCTTACAATATGGAAACTCAAAGTGAAATTGTCATCATTTTAAATGTATTTATTGAAGTCTTATAGACCACTCTTGTCAGCACTGAAATAGTAGAGAAACTTAGTTAAGATGACACCTTGAAATACTGCCATTGCAATGTGAAAATTCAACAAATTTCTTATGGGAGAAGTGTAACATCCCTCCTCAAACCCTCCCCGGCGCGATGCGCCTCGGCGAACGTCCGCCGGACTCTCGCTTCGCTACTCACACCCCTTTGATTCCCCCCCACAGGAGGGGGGAATAGATTAACACACTGCATCCATGTCTATACGTCATTACACACATGCATACACGCGCGCGCACAGACACACACGCACTCACACATACACACACGGCTTAGGAGCATAAGGGGTTGGCACCCATAGGAATCCTTATCTACATTTCAATCGGATAAACAAAGCCAGACATCGGGGGTCGAACAAAACCGTACGAGCTTCATTGCCAACAGTGGACGGATCAACCTTGCAGCTAAATAAACCGGTTGCCCGGCTAACTCAACAGCACATGATGGCCCCATAATAAGGGTTGTAAAAGTGATTCAACAACAAACCATTGCTGCAACTTGCTCTGTAGGCTTAGTGCCTAATTGCCTTTCTCTCTAATCTTCTTTTCAAAAGCTGTGCATTTGAAAAAAGTATTAGAAATGCTGCATGAGATCAGGGTTTAAAGTGTGCCTGGACGGTCATAGACCGTATAGACGGCGTCCAAGCACTTATTTTCAAATCTGAACGCCGTCCTGCCACTTACCTCGTAGATCATTGCCTGATCCCCATCAGTTATTTTTTACCATTCTCGTACTGCACTCATGTGCACTTGTACATTGTAGCATATAATTAGAATTTGGAATATCGCGAGATTGTATTTTGATACAATACACAAAAATACACACAAACACACACACGCGCGCAAACACACACAGACTGTGGCACGTCGCCAGATCTGACTATTCACTTTGAGACGACAACGTCATGTAATAGTCGACAATGCATTACACACAAATACACAGTCTTCACAACCATTCTACAGACCGCCGGAGTGCAATGATGATGATGATGATGACGACGACGACGACGACGACGATGATGATGATGATGGTGGTGGTGGTGGTGGTGATGATGATGATGATGATGATGACGACGACGACAATACGCGACGAAAATGATGATGATGGCGACGACGATGATGACGACAGCGCCGATTCTGAATATGATAACGATGAATATGATGACGATGATAATGATGATGATTACCGTGAAGGTGACGACAACAATTATGATAATGATGATGATGAAGATACTGCTATGAATGATTGTGACGACGACAATGAAGATGAAGATGATGAGGAGGATAAATATGATGATGATTTTGATAAAAGAGTCCCCGGTGGGTATGATTATAAAGCTAATGATGGTGATGATGATGATGATGATGATGATGATGATGATGATGATGATGATGATGATAATGATAGATACTGATTGCGATACTGATTATACTGATTATACCATTATGACGACGATCATGAAGATCAAGATGATGAAGAAGATAAATATGATGGCGATGACGATAAAGACCTTCACAATGGTGATGAAGATGGAGCTGATGATGAAGACGATGATGATGATGATGAAAATGATGATGAAGATGATGATGAAGTTCTGTTTATGACGATGGAAGAGATGCTGATGATGATAATGATGAAGATAATAGTGCTTTTGGTGATGGTGTTGATAATAATGATGATAGTGACGACGGTAACGACAACGACGACGACATACACGACGACAATGTCCAAGATGATAATAATTTTAATGACGATGACGACGACCATGATGATGATCATAATGATGATGACTACAAGGACATATTGGGCATCCATGCCAAAACTCCTCTTTTCTCGGCGCTATGTGCCTTGTCGAGTGTGGTGGTGGTAGTAGCTATGGTTATGGGGATTGTGACGATAATGATGATGATGATGATGATGATGATGATGATGATGATGATGATAATTATGATGATGATGATGATGATGATAATGATGATGAGGATGTTGATGATGATGACGATGTCAGTGTTGGTGCTGCTGTTGTTGTTGTTGTTGTCGATGTTGGTGCTGGTGGCGATGGTGGTAGATGTAATGGTGGCGATAATGATGATGATGTTGCTTTTGGTGATGGTGTTGATAATTACAATGATAGAGACAACGATAACGATTACGATGACGACGACATTGATAATAGTTTTAACGACGATAACGACGACGACAATGATGATGATGGTGTTGGTGATGGCGGCGTTGGTGGTGGTGGTGATGATGATGATGATTGTGATGATGATGACGACGTCGGAATGGTGGTAGATATGGTGATGATCATAATAATGAAATTGATGATGATGATGATAAGAACTAAGATGATGATGACGACGATAATGGTGTTGTTGCTGTTCTTGCTGTTGTTGATACTGCTGCTTCTGTTAGTGGTAGATGTGAAAATGGTGACAACAATAATAATGATGATGATGATGGTGATGACGACGATAATGGTGTTGTTGCTGTTCTTGCTGTTGTTGATACTGCTGCTTCTGTTAGTGGTGGTGGTGGTAGATGTGGTCATGACTGTGACGATGATGATGTTGTTGATGATGATGGTGATGATGATGATGATGATGACGATGACGGTGTTGTTGCTGTTGTTGTTGTTGGTGGTGGTGGTGATGGTGGTGTTTGTGGTAGATGTGGTGATGCTGACGATAATGATGCTGGTGGTTGTGGTAGTGTAGTTTTTGGTGTTGTTGTTGTTAGTGGTGGTAGTGGTGATGGTGGTGGCGGTGGTAGATGTGGTGATGGTGACGATAACGAGGATTACGATAGTGATGATGATCAAATCAAATCAAATCAAATCAATTTATTGGTCCGTTTGTAACAATAACAAGCACACCAAGTCAGGAACAATAACATTTCAAGTATAACCAAGTTGTTAAACATTAATCAATCCAATAACTTAATTAGTTAACATAAATTATTCAGACAGGTAAGGATTGCTTAAACCTAGGGGTTCTAAGGTTAAGTGATGCCATTGTGGACAGTTGTCCCTAGACCCGGGATGCGAGGTTATAAAAAAACTCGTGCAATAGTGGACACAAATGGAGACACAGAAGGGAGGAAATCCCGCTAGTAGGGCCCCCAAACAAACTATTAAATAATTTTGATAGATACACACCACAATTTGATGAAAAACCAAAGCAACAGTAGATGAATGGAGATGATCACAGCTATCATAACATCACAGCAAGGAGACAGGCACATCAATTCAACACACTATAGGCCTATACAGAGAATATTTGAATGAAGCTGAAAAATAATTTTAATATCAGTTATGGGCCTCTATTAGCCATTTACGTAGGTTTATTTTAAACAGGTTAATATTAGGAGGAGCTTTAAGGCCTTGTGGCAAACCATTCCATAACAATTAAAAGACCCCTACACCTTATATGATGATTATGATGACGATGATGATGATGATGATGATGATGATGATGATGATGATGATGATGATGATGATGATGATGATGATGATGATGACAACGTCATCTTGGCCCAAACTCTTGATTGCTCTAGTCTACGTGCCTTGTCGATATAGTCGCCAGAAGCTTGCTGGTTCTCTTCAGAACCCTTAGTTTCCATAGAAAAGGCGACTAGATCAAACTCTGTGACTGTTAGATATGCTACCATAAGATCTAAGAGAAAATTTTTGATAGTAAAAGTATCGGCAGATCGTTTTAGTAATTAATCGTAATCGATATCTCGAAACTTATGCAGCGCCCACAGAAACGGTGTCGCGGGAACTAGCTTACTCGCAAGCAATATTCAAACCAAAATCGATAGGCATCGGGCCAAGATCCGGGGAGTCCAGCAGGTAGACAGACGTGACGGGACGGCTAAGTTCGATGACATTTAGCGGTAAAATTACGAGGCTTGTGAAGAGAAAAGGAGGAATAAGGATCGGATTTTTGAAAAAGCACTGTTTTCAGTTTTGAGTGGAAGACCTGTGGTGAAAATAGCGAGTGGCACAGATGCGCAAAAAAGAATACCGTAGCAAACGATTGTCTATTTATAACGAAAATAATATTTAAGTAATGTTACTTATAAACAGATTACATGTATTGCTTGGTGTCATTAAAAGAAGTCCTCTCTTGCGCGGTGATGCTGCTGGGCAACGTAATCGTTGATTTCAGCATTGGAATCGTATCATTTAGTATAATACATCGGATTAATATCATACATACTAGTAGGCCTACATAGGCCTATTGTTGCAAGACTCCATACACTGCAGGCATCGCCAGTCGCCATTCTCTCAAGTGAGCCGCCTGCTGGGGGTCAAATTGCTTAGAGAGCGGTGACGTTTCGTGGTCTGGCTTCTTGAAGTTCTGTGAAGTACCTTTCAGCGCGACCACAACAGAGCTTCTCTTCTCTGTTTATGTGATTCAAACAAACCAAGACGCCAGTCAGCTGGAAGCCAAGCGTCATTAGCGAGTCGTCATTAGCGAGCAACTGCGATAATACGCACTGTTAGCCAAGAAGCTCACAGCCCATATAAACGATCTGTATATAATTATGAGCGTCATTATGACTTTGTCTCTGGTCTGCCTCTTAGTTTGTGCCTTTGTGCATCTGAATGCCTTTCGCTCTGTATCGATGACAGTCCGGTTTCACGACTGTAGGCCTACGTATGTCTGAATATATGTTCGTACATTTGGCCGTGGGCATGTATGTTTGTATGTGCTTCTGGCTATCTGCTTGGCCGTCTATCAGTATGAAGATCTGCCCGCCTGTGGTTGTTGATCTCACCGTCTGTACGTCTGTCTATCTGTCAGTCTAAATGTCTTTCCGTCTTCCTTATGTTTGTCCATCTATACACCTGCATGTTTGTTCGTCTGCCTGTCTGCATGCCTGTATGTCTCGAGCATAGACCATGAAGGGAGGAGGACGAGCTGAAACCTAGTGTAAAACCGGGATGTGGTTATCAATGGAACAAAACGACCATTAGTCAGAAAGGCATCAGTGCAAGAGTTGCACGCTTGCGAAATGACATGGTTTTGTTTGTACTATCTCATTGGATTCTATATTAAACTGCCTTTATTTTGGAAGAGCTTTTGGAATAATAAATTGGTAAGTTTTGAAGTAATGTGCCCTGATCATATCCAAAGTATTTGACGACAAGTTTTCACCACGACCTGGCACGAAGGAGATAATGTTGTTGTTGTTGTTGTTGTTGTTGATGATGATGATGATGATGATGATGATGATGCACTTCTGATCTACAACTCATTTCTCACGGTGTCCCTCAAGGATCTAATCTTGGACCTCTTTTATTTTTAATCTATATTAATGATTTACCTAATGTATCGCCTTCTATGTATTTTGTACTATTTGCTGATGATTCCAACTTATTTCATTCTGATAAATCTATTGATACCCTATTCGACACTGTTAATTCTGAGCTTCACCGAGTCGTTGATTGGTTTCGATCAAATAAACTTACTCTAAATTTGGATAAAACCAACTACATCCTCTTCAGATCCCATAAGAAAAAATATCCCAATGAACTTCCTATTCTACTTATTGAAGGGACTCCTATCACCCAAGTAACATCCACAAAATTTTTGGGCGTATGCATTGACCAGCATCTAAATTGGAAGGAACACATCAATAATATCTCTAGCAAAATTGCTAAGACTGTTGGTGTGCTATTTCGCTCATCTAAACTGATTCCTGTCTCTATCCGGTCTATGCTATACTATTCTCTTATTTATCCTTATTTAACCTACTGTAATTTAATTTGGACGTCTACTTACAAATCTAATTTTATCAGACTAGTCACCCTTCAAAAATATGCAATCCGTTTTATAGCTAATATTCCTCGCCGAGCCCACACCGCTCTGTATTTCAAGGAATTTGGATTATTAAAGATCGATCAAATTAGGCACTTGCAAATAGGAGAGTTTATGTACCGTTATAACCATGGCCTATTACCACTTGTATTTAATGATTTCTTTAACCTTACCTCTGATCGCCACTCTTATTCAACTAGAAAATTAACTGTTTATGACCTTCCCTACGCACATAATAATACTCGTCGATTCTCTATACAATATACTGGCTCCCAATGTTGGAACTCTCTCCCTACACATCTTCATTCCCTACCTAACACAAGATTATTTAAGCATAAACTTCGCCTTTATCTACTTAAAACACTTCCTGATATGTAATGGTTAAGGTTTCTGCTCAGTGGTTTCGCCAAGCCCTTAGTTAAGTCTTTAGTTAAGTCATTAGTTAAGAGTTGTTTTTCTCGTTATATACAGAAATGTCGATTGCTTAATTTGTTTTTCTCTCTTCCTCATCATTTTTTTTATTCCTGCAATTGAATGTTCTGTCATGTTTTTTCTTTTATATTTTACATGAATTATGGGTGGCCCTATTAGCGGGATTTTACATCCCTTCTGGGTCTCCCCCTCTTCACCAAATTCATGTTAATGTATTATTCACTGCCATAATTGTATCATGTTTGTGTGTTGTTTTGGTTGAGGAAAAAATAAATAAATAAATAAATAAATAAATAAATGATGATGATGATGATGATGATGATGATTATGCTGCTGCTGGTGATGATGATGTAGATGTAGATGTAGAAGGGGAAGGGAACGAGAAGGGGAAGAAGAGGAGAAGAAGGAGGAGGAGAAGGAGGAGAAGGAGGAGGGGAAGAAGGAGAAGAAGAAGGAGAAAAAGGAGGAGGTGAAGAAGGAGAGGGAGAAGGCGGAGGAGGAGGAGAAGAAGGAGAATAAGGTGGAGGAGAAGGAGGAGAAGGAGGAGAGGGAGGAATAGAAAAAGGAGGAGGAGAAGGAAAAGAAGGAGGTGGAGAAGTAGCAGAAGGAGTAGGAGAAGAAGGAGGAGAACAAGAAGGAGGAGGAAGAGGAGGAGATGGAGATGGAGGAGGAGGAGGAGAGGGAAAAGTAAGAAGGAGGAGGAGAAGGAGGAGAGGGAAGAGGAGGAGAAGGAGGTGAAGAAGAAGGAGAACAAGAAGAAGGAGAAGAAGGAGGAGCAGAATGAAGAGGAGATGGAGGAAAGGGAGTAGGACATGGAGGAGGAGAAGGAGGAGAGGGAGGAAGAGAAGGAGGAGGAGGAGAAAAAGAATAAAAACAAGAAGAAAGAGGAGAAGGAGGAGAAGCAGGAGAATAAGAAAGAGAGTTAGGAGGAGGAGGAGAAGAAGAAGAAGGAGAACAAGAAGAAGGAAAAGAAGGAGCAGGAGGAGAAGGAGGAGGAGAAGGAGGAGAAGAAGAAGGAGAAGATCAAGGAGGAGAACAAGGAGAAAGAAGAGAAGGAGGAGGAGAAGGAGGAGAGGGAGGAGGAAAAGGAGGAGGAAAAGTAGGAGAGGGAGGAGGAGGAGAGAGAGGAGGAGGAGGAGAAGAAGGAGAAGAAGAAAGAGGACAACAAAGGGAACAAGGAGAAGGAGGAGGAGAAGAATAAGGAGGAGGAGAAGGATGAGGAGGAGAAGAAGGAGGAGCAGAAGAAGGAGAAGGAGAAGGAGGAGAAGATGAAGGAGAAGCAGAAGGAGAAGAAGGAGGAAGAGAAGAGGGATGACGAGAAGGAGGAGGAGAACAAGGAGAAGGGGGAGAAGGAGGAGAAGGAGAAGGAGAAGGACAAGGAGGAGAAGAAGGAGAAGGAGGAGAAGGAGGAGGAGAAGGAAGAGAGGGAGGAGGAAAGGAGGAGAAAAAGCAGAAGGAGGAGGAGGAGAGAAGGAGGAGAAGAAGGAGGAGAAGAAGAAAGAGGAGAACAAGGGGAACAAGGAGAAGGAGAAGGAGGAGAAGAATAAAAAGAAGGAGGAGAAGGAGGAGTAGGAGGAGAAGGAGAAGGAGGAGGAGAAAATGAAGGAGAAGCAGGAGGAGGAGAAGGAGGAAGAGAAGAGGGATGAGGAAAAGGAGGAGGAGGAGAACAAGGAGAAGGAGGAGAAGGTGGAGAGGTATGGGAAGGAGAAGGAGAAGAAGAAGGAGAAGGAGGAGGAGAAGGAGAAGCAGAAAGAGGAGAACAAGGGGAACAAGAAGAAGGAGAAGGAGAAGGAGGAGAATAATAAAGAGAAGGAGGAGAAGGAGGAGAAGGAGGAGTAGAAGGAGAAGGAGGAGGAGAAGATGAAGGAGAAGCAAGAGGAGGAGAAGGAGGAAGAGAAGAGGGATGAGGAGAAGGAGGAGGAGAACAAGGAGAAGGAGGAGAAGGAGAAGGTGGATAGGTATGGGAAGGAGAAGGAGAACGAAGAGAAGAGTGAGAAGGAGAAGGAGGAGGAGAAGGAGCAGAAGGACAAGGAGAAGGAGGGGGAAAAGATTGAGGAGAGAAGAAGGAGAAGGAGGAGAAGAAAGATGAGAAGACGGAGTACATGAAGGAGCAGGAGAAGAACTAGAAGAAAAGAGAAGGAGGAGGAATGGGGAGCGGCAGGAGGAAGGAGAGGGAAAGGGCAGGATCGAGGAGCGAAGGAGGAGGGGAGGGAGAGAGGAGAGGGGAGGAAGAGGGATAGGAAGAAGAACGAGGGCGAGAAGGAGAAAGATGAGGAGGAGGAGGAAGGAAGGAGAAGGAGGATAAGAAGAAGAAGAAGAAGAAGAAGATGATGATGATGAGGATGATGGGGACGGAGAGGGAGAACAAAGGCGAGGACGAGAAGGAGAAGGAGAAGTAGAAGGAGGAGGAGGGGAGGAGGATGAGAAAAAGATGATGACGACGACGACGACGATGATGATGATGATGATGAAGACGACGTCGATGATAACGATCTTGATCCTATTCTTGATGCTAAGGAAAGAGATGAAGATGCAGATCATGGTGATGATTAGTTGACAATGGTGATGATGATAATGGCAACGACGACGATGGCGAGGATAAAGACGACGACGACGGCGACGACGACGACGACGAGGCCGATGATGATGATGATGATGATGATGATGATGATGATGATGATGATGAGATGAAGATGACGACGACGACGACGATGATGATGATGAAGACGACGTCGATGATGACGATCTTGATCTTATTCTTGATGCTAAGGAAAGAGATGAAGATGCAGATCATGGTGATGATTAGTTGGCGATGGTGATGATGATAATGGCAACGACGACGATGGCGAGGATAAAGACGACGACGACGGCGACGACGACGACGACGAGGCCGATGATGATGATGATGATGATGATGATGATGACGACGACGACGACGACGACGACGACGACGACGACGACGACGACGACGACGACGAACGACGACGACGATGACGATGACGATGATGATGATGATGATGATGAATATTATGCACGCATGCGTTAAGCATATTCCTGGAGTAAATGTCTGCCATTGAAATACGCTAACAGACTACCCTCCTCCTTTAGGGGCTTGGAATTGGCCCTGGCTGAGTGCATCCAGTGGCAGGGTTCCCGTTGGCCAGTAGCGTGTCTGCTTATTAAGCTGTAACCTGCGCTGTTGCGCATGCGCAAGCTATGAACGTTGTCTAAGAAGAAGCGAATAATAACTTACGGAAAACTAGTTTAAATTTCCCTCTGTCATTAAAGCGATGTGTGAACCAAACTGGATATATCTAAATAGGCAATAAATCAAGAAATTGTAAGCGAGGTTTCCCATACATATGATAATTCTTCGTTTTCGAGATATTTGGCAATTTACGACATGAGGAGTTTAGCGTGAAAAAGTAAAAGACACTTAATAACAGGTCGGATTTTGACCAAAAATTTCTAATAGGTGGAAAGTTTAAAATATGAAAATAACTTGTAAACAACCTTACTTTGGTAAACATTACCGAAGCCAGATGTTACTTTTTAAAATTGTGGCAGGAGGAAGGAGAAATTTGAATCAATATCTAAGGTCGACACGGCGGTGGATAGATAAAATGAAAGAGGATTTTCAATTGACGGTTTGCCATCAATTGATGAGTTTGGTATAGGATAATAATAATAATAATAATAATAATAATAATAATAATAATAATAATAATAATAATATTGCCTTAGAGACCATGGGTCCGATTAATAGTGAAGGCCATGTCTTTCTTTCTGACCTAGGACAAAAACTCAGCATGGTTACGGGGGACCCACGAGAGACCTCTTTCCTCTATACCAACGTATTTCTTTAACGATACAACGTTTTAACGCGATCGCATTCCGAGGCACTTTCGATGATCAAGACAACGAAGAGTAGGGTCATTCTGGACTAGTTTTTAACCAAAAAAAGAAATGATAATAATAATTAAGTGATTAAGTGTCGCGGGTTTAGCTGTCCGGTACTAACTGTCGCGGTATTAAGTGTCGCGGGATTAAGTGTCACGGAACCTAATAATTGACGGAGTATATTGGTTCCATGACAAAATGTCGCACGACAAAATGTCGCCGAAAAAATGTCGCGGACGGACAAAAACTCAGCATGGTTACGGGGGACCCACGAGAGACCTCTTTCCTCTATACCAACGTATTTCTTTAACGATACAACGTTTTAACGCGATCGCATTCCGAGGCACTTTCGATGATCAAGACAACGAAGAGTAGGGTCATTCTGGACTAGTTTTTAACCAAAAAAAGAAATGATAATAATAATTAAGTGATTAAGTGTCGCGGGTTTAGCTGTCCGGTACTAACTGTCGCGGTATTAAGTGTCGCGGGATTAAGTGTCACGGAACCTAATAATTGACGGAGTATATTGGTTCCATGACAAAATGTCGCACGACAAAATGTCGCCGAAAAAATGTCGCGGACAAAATGTCGCAGAGACAGTATTTCGCAAGACAAAATGTCGCGCGACTAAAACCGGTCTCATCACCCCACGCTAGCGACTGGCTCCATGCGCTACGATGACTGCATGTGGACTACGACTTGACAACGAGGATGTTCGAGTGGCCGTCGGATTGCGATTTGGAGCCGCAATATGTGAACCCCATACTTGCGCCTGCGAAGCCCAAATTGACGCGAGAGGCAACAACGGCCTGTCCTGCTTTCTCGGTTTCGGCCGAATTGCTAGGCATAGTACGATCAACGACATTAATTTATACACCGCTCCCTTTCAAAAGCAGGGATTCCATCGATAAAAGAACCACCAGGGCTACTACGCACGGATGGCAGAAGACCAGACGGTCTGACCATGATTCCATGGCGTGCGGGTCGCCATCTTGTGTGGGATGCAACTGTATTTGACACTTTTGCACTTTCATATCTCCAGGCCACGGCAACGACGGCGGGGGTTGCAGCCGAGATAGCAGCGGATAGGGAAAATACCAAATACGTCGCTCTTATAAACACTCATTTCTTTGTCCCTCTTGCCCTTGAGACCTTAGGTCCAATTTGTTCTGATGGTCTTAACTTTTTGTCAGATTTAGGCCGCATCCTATCTTTGTCTTCGGGCGAACTGAGAGAGACCTGTTTTTTGCTGCAACGCCTCTCTATAACCGTTCAGCGTTTCAACTCGGTGGCCTTTCGAGGCACTTTAGCTGATACGGTTCCAGAAGAGATGTAACAATAGCCACTGCTTCCCTTGTTTTTTGTACTTACTGTTACTGATGTTGCTTGCTGTAGACCTTTAAAATAATAATAATAATAATAATACCAACGTTAAAACGACTTGTTTGGTTGTTTGGCGACGTTGTACTGAATTGGACGTTTTCTGTAGCTAACTATGATCACCAATTTTAAGAAATCCGTTCTTGAACAGAACCTTAGTCAAAATAGTTTCTGCATAGGTTATGCTCATAATATACTAGCGTATTGGATTTGGTTCTAAACTGGCTCCAGATAAAAGCAGACGGGGCTTCTATCCCTATACATGGCGGGCGCAGCTTGCGCCCAGTGAAAAATAGGGGGGGAATAAGAAGACAGCCAAAATTCACGTCGGTTGGGGGGGAAGGTCGGACATGGAGGGCAGCGTTCAATCTAGGCATCACTAGGAGGAAGATCCTCCCAGAAAATACTTCCCTTCCATATAAATTTGGACAAAAATGGTATAGGCCTAATAGTTTTTAGCAAAATGTATGCACTTTATAAGCTTACACTTTGAGTTTTTAGTTAGGCTACTATCTGCATGTTTGAATTACATGAATTGCTATAACAGCTATAATATACCATAATAAAAATGTCCTAATACATGATTATAATTATGTTTTTACTATTTTAATAAATAATACAATCATATTAAAATTGAAAAAATAATATTAATACAAATACTATTTTGCACAACTAAATGGCTTCTCTCCAATGTTATCTTTCAAATTTCAAACAGTCAAATTTGGTCCTTGAACACTTAGTAAAGCAACATCATTATTACGCGGGCTTACAATTAAAGTAGGACATGTATACATTATATTTTATTGTATTACATTGTGCTCTAAAAATTTATGTAACGCCTCTCGAGAGCACGCTGATCAGAGGCGCAAAACATATGGCTGCCCAATTTTGGCAGCAATTCCTCCAATGAAACAGTAGAGTAATTTTGCTAAGAGGACAGCTTAAAATGCTGATATTGCAATGTGGAAATCGCAAAAATTTCTTATGGGGAGAGGCACATTCCCTCTCCATACCAGGTCCATTTTCGGCGCTACACATGCTTCGGCGATCGTCTGCTGGATGCTCGTTTATCCCCCTCCAAACAAACCTTCATTCCCACACTAGAGGAGGGCATGCGCTAGATTACAGATTGCATACACAGAGGAAGGCCGGTTCAGAAAAGGGGGGGAAGAAGATGGATTGCGCCCGGCTGCTTAGGGGGGATAGAAGCCCCTGAAAGCAGACCCTTAAATGTTTGTCAAATATTGCTTGAAATATAAAAATATAGGTATTATCTTTCGTGCCGGACATGTCTTGCCACGCCATATACTTGTCATATTTGCTGCTGAAGCTGATGCTGGGCTGCTTCGTATTGTGATGCTAAAATGTCAATCACGTCCTAAGGAACTTTTCAACCTCTGGCAAGAACCACCTATACCGGGTAACGTACGCCCTATAAGCCGCATCCATTAATTTTTTCTATCAGGAAAGGAATCAAAGAGTATTAAACACTTTATTCCTTGGATTCTCTTTGCTGGCCATCAATGACATTGATATTTTCATATTATTTTGTTGTTGTCTCTATTTACTGTACTTTGACGTGTAGCTGGGTGCGGTGTATCACCATGATTTAAAAAAATAAACGAAGATTATTATTCTACCGACTATCTTGATTAACTCTCCTTGGGAATTGGTTTTTACTTGGGTGACCCTCTCCTGCGGGATCTCCATTCCTTTATGGCCTGCCTTTGTAAGCAGTGCTTTCTTATTTTCTACTGTTGCAGCAGCTTTGTGTACTCTGATTGCAATAAAACATAATTGATTGATTGCATTCCAGATGTAAGGTTTGAGAATGGAACTCTGAAAATCTCGAACCATGGAGTTTCCTTGGGATGGACGTTGATCCAACTTGAGGCAGGCATTTTTTAGATGGCTACCTTATCGAAATTGAATTGGTCCTTTACATGTACACGACAAGTGACAGAGGAACAATAGAAAGTGTCAAAGGTGCCATTTAGCAGAAGACGCAACTTGCATGCTGAGATGAATGGTGTTTCGGTTAACTCCACTTTAGAAGTGGCGTTGACAGTCATCACCACTTTCTCGTAGTAATGTAGTTGATGCGACGATATTTAATGACGGTCTGTTCATGTAAACTTAACTGTCACCAGTTGACACAAGAGAAAATAATAACTGAATAGACTAACGTGAAGGCAACAATGAGTATTTTAATTGGCAGCTAGCTGATACCTAAGAATTGAATTGGTCATGGCCTCGTCGTGGTGCATAGCTACACCTTTACACCTTTTCATGTAGCTGTAGATAGACCAGGTTCTCTTGAAGTTGGAAATTATCAAAATTGAAATGATTTACTTACCGCGCATTGCAGACTTAAGACTCATTTATTCCTGAAGGCCTATCTTGCTGTTAGTTCAGTACGTGAGGCGCCCTTGCAATGGCATGGCTGTGTTACGGCGCCATAAAAATTGCCATTGTTATTTTTTTATGTCGCCCGAGGTATTTATGATCCCTCATGCCCTAAAAACTTATTATTATTATTAATTATCATTAGGCCTATTATTAGGCCTATTATTAGGCCTATCATTAGATGTTTCCAACTTTCTAAACTATAAGTTCTCCGGTATCTTGCGACATTTCTATTCCTTCATACTGCAAGCGCTTGAAAACCGTTCTAGGCTACCATCTTGCATTTCTGGTGTTGGGTCTGAATGGCCTCCAGTGAATTTGTCTGAAATAGTCGCTTAAGAAATCTTTGAATCCATTTACAGGTGGATTGCTGCGGCGCGTACAACTACACCGACTTCCGCAAGTGGAATAATACCGTCATGTACAATGGAACGACCATCTCCGCATCTCTTCCGATTTCTTGCTGCGCAAGGAATGAAACGTTTAACCTGGGGTCATCACAAAGTTATGACGTCTCAATCTTCACCAATCTAGAGGCATGTCTGAGACGAGAAGTCGATTACATTAATCCGAAGGTTTGTAGATATCACCCAAAAAGTAATTATTTGTCTTTTATGAGAGTTGATATGTTTAGTCAAAAGGGTAGTGGTTTCTTCGTGAAATATGAGTGGGCCTAGTTGTCGAGAAAAGTAATTTGTTTTCTGACAAGGTTTTGTAATCTAAAACTAGAAAGGCGAAACTTTTCCAATGTTTGCGAACAATTTTCTTCTTATCCGCCCGACCGATTTTTCCCAATATTTACAAAAATACTTTTTAGGACCCATAAACAAATATAGGGGGGTTCGCGATCCAAAAATCTTACCTTTGCCGAATTTGAAACATTTAATTTTTAATAATCCGACGAAAGCTAATATAATGCAGTATTTAAGATTGGTCGCCGGATCGCTTTCAAAGACCCCATAGATTTATGACGTCATCACTTCTTTACTTCGCTTTAGGCGGCCGATTTTATAGCGCGCGCTTTCGCTAAATTATACTAAAAACACTGATAATAATATTATGAATGGTTGATCGCAAGACAATGACAATGGATACCGGTAATTAATATAGTACCGTGTCGTCGTACGTATACGTACAGGCCATCTGGACATTACCGGTATTTAGGGCGGACGGGTTTAGGCAAAAGAACCAAAATTCGCCGGCAAATGCTGGCCACGACGGAGGGTGACGAACCCGCCCCGCAGGGGCGGTTGCAATGGGAGCTGGGTTGGGGCGAAAAATCTACATTTCACCGACAACACCAGGCACCCCAGGCTGGGACCGGGTTGGGGCCGATGGAATGTGGGGTGAGAAAGGCTAAGTGGGAACGGGGTCAGCGTGGCTGTGGACCAAATATCGAAATTTCCCGGGCAACGCCGGGTAATTTAGCTAGTCTATATCTATAAGAAAGGACTTGGCGGACTTTGTCCAGAATGCACGCTCACAGTTTTGCAGCTACTCACCTTAAACATTGTACATAAATAGACTTTCACTCAAGAGTCTCAGGCGCGCTATTTTCACCTCCTTATTCACTGTAGAATTCGAGATATTAGACATTTTAATTTTCGCCGTGTTATTTACGCTATCGCTGCGACACCATTATTTGAATCGTTGTGCGTGTAATAACAAATGACGTCATTTTTCGCAACGCAGCGCAACCGCCCTGAGAAAGATAAATGCCTTAGGCCGAGGAGTATATACACTAAGAGGAGTACCATGCAACATGAGTTTAACCAGCAGAATTGGGGAAAACCTTCCAAGCAGAGGGGCATAAATTACCATTTATAAACCCCAAATGGGCGGCGAAGCCGCCCCACAGGAGCGGCAGAGGGTATAAATAACCATTATAAACCCCAAATGGGCGGCGAAGCCGCCCCACAGGAGCGGGTGGAGCTGGGTTCGGGGACGAAAAATCGAAATTTCCCGTGCAACGCCGGGTACCCCAGCTAGTTTCTTATAAAATGTTTGGAGGTTTTTAATCGGGAAGTCTTCCTAAGTTTTAAACTTTGAAAGACAGTGGTTTGATTAATTCAAATGGCTGAAAGTGTGCATTCGCATGGTCAATGGAAAATGTTGTGGTTTGATCAATCTCTTAATAACACGTCTTAATTCGTGAAGGTATCCTGATGCCTTCACATGTTTGCATGTTCCCTGCACAGTTTACAGTTTAAAAACCTACAATGTAGTTTTTAAAACTGTCACCATGTGATGGGGACAAATATGTTTTGGTAAATAGACCCCCATCCAACGGAATTAGGCCAATTCATTCGGGTAGACTATTGCTCCATTACATGCGCAGTGAAACTATAATCAGATAAAATACGATTAGTCAATGCGCTAACCTGCTGTGAATTTTGCAATTGTCTGTCTTGCTTGAACAAAAAACAATTTGAATTTGAATTAAAAAATGTCGTGCGTCTTTCTAACTCGAGTATACAAGACAATGTGACAACTGATGACCCACCTGTATGCATAGGTCTATAAAATATCTATATCTATAAGAAAGGACTTGACTATGTATGTATGTATGTATGTATGTGACTTTGTCCAGAATGCACGCTCACAGTTTTTGAGCTTTTCACTCCAAACCTTCACTACTGTGTAGGTCTCGGCACGAGACGCAAAGTCGAGGGGTTGGCGATTCTCTACCATCATGGTGGCCAGGGTGGTGGGGCGAAACCCCCCAATTTTTTTTCAAAAAAATGCAGCTATTGATATGAATTTTTTTCTTAGATAGAGGGCCATCAAAACCACCCGGATCAGTGGTTGGCAAATCTCTACTACCATGAGGGCCAGGGTGTGGGGGGGGGGGGGGTCGAAAACAATAATTTTCGCTATAAATTTTCATTCGCTTGCCACGTATAAAAGCAGTGATATTAACCTTTTTAGAGGTGTTTAAGGTAAGCTCTGTTGCCAGTACTGATTTCACGGGTCGCCTACCAGTGGAGGCGGGGTGGAGAAGGGGGGGATGGTGGGGTGGGTGAAGGGGTGGGGTGGGGAGAGGGGGGTGAGGTGGAGGGGTTGGATGGGGGTGAGGTGGTGGGGGTCGATGGTGGTGGTTGGGGGTGGGATGGGGGAGGGGTGTGGGAAGGGGGTGGAGGGGGATGGAGTGGGAAGTGGGTTGGAGGGGGTAATTGGGGTGAGAGGGGTTGGGAGTGTAGGGGGTGGGGTGGGGGTGGTATGGGGTGAAAATTTTCGTCAAACCCAAATTTCTCCGGTGGCGTACTGGTAGAGGTCGGAGTGTGGTGGGGTGTTGTGTGGTGGGGTTGTGGCCGGAGCTGATCGAATCCTAAATTTCCCGGGCAACGCCGGGTACCCCAGCTAGTAGGCTATAATTATATGATTATATATGTGTATGATATTGCACTCCTTCCAGATATCAAAATGTACATGGCGCCGTACTATGATAGTAGCCTACATCTGTGGTGTCAGTGAAGTGTTTCTGAACAGCTACCGTCTCGTGGGTGAATAGTCGAACCCGAACTCTCCGCGATATGAACGGTGTGCTCCAGTCATTTTATGCCCAAGCTCCACATAGGCCTAATGGTGTTAGAAATCACAGCCTAACTTAGTGACTTCAATAACAAGATGCATATTTATTTTAATTATTTCCATGCGATTTCTCGTTTTCTTCAAGACCATCTTTAATTGCTAAGGTGTTTTTCTTGGCAGAATTGTTATGATGCTCTCCATGACATCATCCTTCAATCTAAGGGAAAGGTCATTGTAGTTTTGGCAGCAATCATCGGAGAAGAAGTGAGTGCAGTGACAATAATTATTAGATTCTACATCTCAACGTGACACGGTAGTCGAATCGTTTAAGCGTTTTTATTCTAACGCTAAGTGTGCTAATTCGAGTCTTCACCTAAAGAGTCGGTAAATTGTTTACAAACCTTGAAGAAAGTCAAAGCTGAAATTAAGCTCAGCGTCATAGTTTGTTGCTTTGTAAGTAATTTTTTGTTGCTCGCCTTCTTCGGGTTATTCGTGTAGGAAGCGCCTCTGAATAGTAATTATTGTATCCGACATAAACATAGGAGCCTAGACTTAGCAAAACATTAGTATATTTAAATTATTTATGCTTCGAATTTTTATAAGCGCCTCTTCAAGTTTTCTACTCAGAGTCGCTGCCTGCGCTAATTTAAATGATGTTTTAGTCAATTTTTATATTACGACCAAATAGGCAGAGAGTCGAAAGCCAACACAGCTCGAATAACATAATTTTTCGAAAACGCACCAAGGTAAGGTCTCGCAAACACGGAGAACCCACCCAACCGATTCTCGTCCAAAGTTGATGTCTGGTTTCTTATTCGAAGTAATTATAATAATTATAGGCTAATAACCAGTGTTTAATCTAGTCCCCCGACTCTGGGGAGGGGAATTGAGGTTTCTGGGGGGGGGGAGACAATTGAGCGTCCCAAAGACGCTCGTGATATGTGTAGCGCCGAGAAGGGGAGGGGTATCGGGAGGGGATGCGCCCCTCCCCACCAGAAACTTTTTGAATTTTCATATTGCAATGGCAGCATTTTAAGGTGTCATCTTAACAAAATAGCTGTACTTTTTCAGTGACCCATTAGAAAATGTTCGAATTTCCAAATTGCAATGGCATTTTCAGGTGTTGTCTTAACAAAATAGCTGTACTTTTTCAGTGAACCATTAGAAAATTTTTGAATTTCCAAATTGCAATGGCAGCATTTTAAGGTGTCATCTTAACAAAATAGCTGTATTTTTTCAGTGACCCATTAGAAAATTTTTGAATTTCCAAATTGCAATGGCACCATTTTAAGGTGTCATCTTAACAAAATATAGGTGTACTTTTTCAGTGACACATTAGAAAATTTTTGAATTTCCATATTGCAATGGTACACTTTGAAGATGCCATTTTAGCAAAATAACTCCATTATTTCAGTACTGATATAAAGTGTTTTAGGATTTCAATATATATATATATATATATATATATATATAATTATAATTACAATAAAAAAAAAATCTTTATGTATCGAGATCAGCAGCTCAGTTCTACTGTTGCTGGGTTATTCTAATGAATAACTGCAGACGTGATTATATAAGCTGACTTTTAAGCACTTTAATCAGCTTACCCCTGTTTCCCAATATGAACCTGAATTGCTGACCAAGATACACTTTCAGAAATCATATGGTACACAAATCAACCAAGAACTAATAAACTACCGGTACCAAAATCAAGAAGCCATGTGTAGTAATGATGTTGTTTTACTAGGTGTTCAAATAATAGGACCAAAACATTTTGAAATTCGACAGTTTAAAATTTGAAGGATAGCACTGGATTGAAGCCATTCAGTTGTGCAAAAATAGTATTTGTACATAATATTAACAGTAAGTTAAACTCACTTTAGCAGGATTGTGTCATATATTATAACTGTAATTATAATATAATTGTATAATTGTAATTATTTACTACAACCATATAGTAGTAAATAATATTACGGTATATTATTATAGCAATTCATGTAATGCAATGATGTAAACAGCACCTAAAAACTATTATCATTTTGACAAATTGTTCTAGAAGGGATGTCATCTTTGTTTTTAGTTAAGAAAAAAATAGTGTTTATACAAATATATACAGTAAGTTATACTCATTGCAACATGATAGTATCATATATTATAGTAGTATATAATGTCATTATAATCATATAATAATAAATAATATTACGGTATATTATAACACTTCATGTAAAACAATGATGAAAACAGTAACTAAAAACAAATATCATTTCGTCAAATTTTTCTGGGGGGGGAAATGTCAATCCTGGGGGGGGGAACTTTCCCCCCCCAGAGACGTCTAGATTAAACACTGGCTAATAACACATTTTATAGGCCTACCATCTTCAGTCAGCTGGTGATTTGCGACCAGCTTAATAGTAGCCCTGTTGAAATGTTGAGTTTACGACTGACAACGATAGCCGCATTTTAACGACAGATAAAAATACAAATAGATCAAAATATGCTCAGTATAAGTTTAATATGATATCCTATCGACAATACAATGTTATCAGATTCGTTTGATACGTTGGAGTGTACCTAGATGGCTGTCGATGTCGATGATTGACGGCACTCTGGACAAGCCAGTCCAATGTCTGGGGAATATAGTACGCGGTCAGTGATGCAACGAACTTTATCGTGTGCTGTTTATAAGACGCTGTAATTTTGATACATAGAAGCATTGCGCTTAATTGCAGTGGATAATGTCTGTGTGTGTGTGTGTGTGTGTGTTTTCCTGCAGGTGCTGCTGATAAGTTTGGCTGTCACTATGTATTGCCAGGCTAAGAAAGTTAAGAAGAATGAGATTTGACAGGGAGAGAAACAGAAGTCTCCCGGTTTAAGCCTGTCTCTGTCTCACTTTATTATATGCTTTATATGCTGGCGTGGATGGAAGGAATTGCACACTCACGAGCTTCTTTTATACCGAACGATATAATCTATAACGCATTTACCTTTTATCACGTGGATCTTCAACACGACTTGAGTGCTAGTGACATATGCATATGAATAGTATATACACGGTGTTCGGAAAAAAACCGAACCTCTACAATAAATAGAGAAATGAACACTAAAAATGTAAACATCTTATGGAGAGTAAAACCATTTTGTTCCCAGCATTAGACTTAATTAATTTTATGCATGTATATATATGCACTAAGTTAATTATTTTTTTATAATTATGCGCTATGCCAGTTAAAAACTAACGTCACCGTGACGTCATTTGTAATACGAAATCCGTTATAAAATGGCGCTCAGTGAAAAGGATAGAATAGTAATACAATATTTACGCCAGAATCAGAATTAGGCCTACAGTGCAAATGTTTTCTTAGAGAATTTACCGATAAAGCATGGAAACTTGATGGACTAAGCGAACTTCTGCACAAGATTGATAGAACTGGTTCGTGCAAGCGTCAAGCGGGCAGCGGTAGATCTCGTACTGTAAGAAGTAACGAAAACAACCAACAGGTGCAAATTCTTGCGTTGAGTCAAGAAGACAAGTCACAAACTCATCTTTGTTGAGGCCGAAGGAGGAAATTTTGAACGCACATTATAACTAACAAATAATTCATGTCCTGTAAACTGAAGTTTTTCCATGTTTTATCAAAATGTACAAATTATTATATAAATTATTGCAGCAATTGTAGAGGTTCGGTTTTTTCCGAACACCGTGTATACATGTATCTAAACCTATGAAAGAGAAAATGTAACTATTTATGTGATCAAAAATCTTCTGATCCACGCGACCGATCTTTTAAAAAAAAATTCAAAACAACTTCTTAGCACCCCCGGAAAACACAGATCGCCATCCAAAAATCTGACCTTTCCCGAGTTTGAAACATTTAATTTTCTATCCGAATGCTAACGTAGTATTTACGATTGGTCGCCGAATCACTTTTCAAAGAACCCATAGATTTATGACGTCATCACTTCTTGACCTCACTTCAGACGGCCGATTTTTATAGCGCGCGCTTTCGAAAATTATAATAAAAACATTGATAATAATTATGAACCGTTGATCGCAAGTTTGGACAAAATAATGACAATGGATACCGGTAATTAATATACCGTGTCGTCGTACGTAGGCCATCTGTACATTATTTAGGGCGGACGGGTTTAGGAAAAAGAACCAAAGTTCACCGGCAAATGCCGGCCACCTCGGAGGGGTGGCGAGCCCGCCCCGCAGGGGCGAGTGGGAGCTGGGTTGGGGCGAAAAACCTAAATTTCACGGACAACGCCACGCACCCCATGCTGGGACCGGGTCGGGGCCGATTGAAGAAGTCGGGGTGAGAAAGACGGGGTGAGAAAGGCGAGTGGGAGCGGGGTCAGCGTGGCTGGGGACTAAAAATCGAAATTTTCCGGGGAACGCCGGGTAGTTCAGCTAGTATACATATAATTACTAACTGAGGTAACCGGCGTTGCCAGGGAAATTTCGATTTCTCGCCCCCGCCGCGCCTGACCCCCCTTCCCACTTCGCCATTCCCACCCCGCACTCTTCCATTGCGGCCCAACCCAGCCCCACTCCACTCCTGTACCCCGTACGCCGCCCCAGACAGCCAAAAACCTGAACAACTGCACCTTCACATCCCGCTCCACCACCCTGCCCATGCCCAGCCCAACTCCTCCCACCACACCAGCCCCGCCTCGGTCTCATCCAGCCCAAACGACCCCTCTGGGGTTGGTTCATCCTATCCCTGCATCGCTGAGTGGGCTGAGTGTGTGCTGGGTAGGGGCGATGCGGTCGTTGTGGGACTGCAAGGTTTCTTAGCATGTGATCATCGTTTTTACTCTAATTACTTTCATTATTATTGTAAATCGATTCGCTTTATAAACTTTCAGATGCGATACAATAGATCTATTAATTATTTGTTGTTGTTGTTATTTTCTCTTAACCTGCGATCATCCGTTGTTTAGAACTGACAGTTGCTCCCTGATTTGTTCACACAATGAAACACTTCACTATTTTGATCTGGGTAGGCTAATTGTGACAAGCAGCCAGCGCTTCCTTATTTTTAAATATATAATATGATACGCTTCCTTATATTCTGCCGATATGCGCGATCACATGGCTTCAGTAGGCCTAATCCTTAAATAGGTCTACCAGCTGAAATGGCTCAACCGTTTTACTGTGTAGCGTCATCATTAATTGTGAGAAACGCATGTGGTAGGTTCCTACAAGAAATGAAATTTATAAGAGTTATTTGATATAAACTTCTTAGATCCAGGGTGAGAATTGCCGGGGGGGTTGGGGTTTCAACCCCCAGTCTTTCTTAGAGCCCATAGTAAAGTCTATTTTTTTACCTCCCAATTCCAAGTGGATAATGGTCCAACCCCCCCCCCCAGTTATTTTTCCACAATTCTCACACTGCTTAGATCTATAATTATATTGCTCAAGTCTATCCTGAAATGATGTGTATGCGGACCTTGAGAAAGTCCTAGACGCCTTGGAAGTATTTAAGGGCGCACTAAACAGTAAACACGGAGCTACATGTAGATGTATGACGATCATCATCATCAGGGATGCAATCTAGGCTCTAGTGTATACGCGGTTACAGCGTGTACTCACCTATGAGAAAACGTCGTGTACCGCGGAAACGAGTGGGTTTTGGACTAAGCCAAAAAAGGTAAGAAAGCAGGCGATGACTGAAAAGAAGGGCGACAGACATTTTTATGACTAAAAGACTTCGTCAGAAAAATTCAGCCAAAAAGTCGATTTTTTTCGGTCGACGTGTGCTCACCTAAAAATTTATCAGTGCAACCTTGATCATCATACATCATAAATCGTTTATGTGAGTACGATCAACAATTATTGTGTGCCCGGCCATCATTCCGAGACCTTGTAACATGTAGCCGAACAAACTGTGGACCGGTAGCTAGCCACGGACCATAGGTTCCGAAATATAGGCCCATCATTAGTCCGTTTTTATTAAACGTTACTTATTCATTCTCTCATTTAAAAGATTTATGTAAAGCTCCGCGAAGAAGGCCACTGAGAGGAGCTCCCAGTTCAACCACGGTTATGAGTCAACCCTAGGTAACAGTTACAAGACTCTCCAGCGGGAGACTATCAATATTTAGATCCGAAACAAATAATAGCCTCGAAGCCGTTACGTCATGTGACTTTAACGGCGATTAGTATTTTAGTTACAGAAGAAAATATTGATAACAAACCACGAAGTGGGAAGACGGATGAAAATCTTCAGAGCAAAACAAGATGCGGGATCTTTTTTCTTATTTTTTAGCGCAATAAAGGCGATGAGTGATGCAAATCTAGTGTGCGCGGGTAATCTGAAACCGGGGGTAATTTGAAACCTTTACACCGGATTTAGGCGAATTGCGTATGGGTGAGAACGATTACGACGGGGAGGCATCGACAGAATTTACATGCGCAAAATAAACTTCCAACTATGGGTAAAAGTGTATTTTAGCGTATTTTATTCAAGACAGGTTAGCTCAAAATAAATAGCGTATTTTATTATTTGGATGCGCTTTCGAACTTCCGCAGGTATTTTCATCAATCCGACTTCTACCTTGGAATGTATCATTCGTTAATCCAGCTTCTGTTGCAGCAAGAATTATTTTTTCATCAATCCAAATTCTATTTAAATAGCAAGTATTTCCCATCAATCAAGCTCTCATTTAATTAAGTATCGTTTCAGCAACCCGCTTCTATTGAAGGGAAATAATTTTCATCAATCCAACTTCTATTTCTCAAGCAATCTTTTCATCAATTCCGTTTCCATTTCTCGAGCGTTATTTTTGTCCATCCAGCTGCTACGTCAGCCATTAGATACCTTAATCCACATTCCATTTCTCAAGTGTTTTTTCATCAATTCAGCTTCTATTTCATCCATAAGTTTTCATCAATCCAGCTTCCAATATCACTCAATTTTGTCTGTTTGTCACGTTATAACGATTTCATCAACGAAATGTGTAAATACATACGCTAAATATTTAATAAAATACGCTAAAATACACCATATCGATTTCGAAATAATAAAATACGCTAAAATACACTTTTACCCAACTATGACGTCGACATTAGTCTATTTGTTACTCTGTATTATCCCACAATTGTCCGATGACATTTTGATTAAATGATAAGTAAATTCTGCTCACATGTAAACAGCAATCCATGAGAGTTGACAAATTGTAGCTAGCAAATGGTATATCTAACGAAAATAAATAGTAGCCTGCGGTGTATCAATGTTTTTAGATGATTATAGCTAATCAACTTTTGGAAAGAGAGGGGGTGAAAAAGCTCTTTATTATGTAGGCATGGGGTTCTCCCAAAATGCACGAGTTACAACAGAGACATAGTGTCGAAAATACAATTTTTGGCGCTCCCTATTAATGGATGACCCATCCATATGGAGGTTTTATTATAGCAAATGTCAGTGCTAATAGTGAACCGTGTAAATACGATTACATTATCATACAGCCAATGTTGGAATAGAGGCAACAGATAGTGATAATCATAAAAATAATATTTATAATGACAATAGACTGTCACTCAAGGCTCGTCACTTCTATCCTTCATTCCATTCTTCCCATGTTTCATCTTGTCTGTCCGTCAGATAGTAAATATTTTGGGTAAATTTACTTAGGCAGATATTCCAGCAATATTCCTTTCCAGCAAACCAGTGGCGGCGCTAGGGGGGGCTGGGGGGGGCTAAGCCCCCCTACAAGCGGCTCAGCCCCCCCTAAAAAAAGGCCATCCGAGGTTTTTTACATTGAAAAATTCACGATTTGGGGGCTTCAGCCCCCCCCCCAAACTGAAATCCTGGCGCCACCACTGCAGCAAACCCCGGCTAAGCGACAGCTGTGGGAGGACACTTGTAGCTCGCGTTTTTGTCGAATTACAATACTAATAATTATATCTTGTGACAAACCGACCTAGATCCGATCTTGTTATTTATTTTTAATTCATTAACTATATTCATTTCCCATAACCAACGAGACTGGGATCACGCCTTGTTTTAGAATTTTTTCAGCGCAGTTCTGCTCTCAACGAATTGAGTTGGAGTTTTGTGAACGGGCGAACAGCGTTAGTGCAGTGTTCACTTGATCTGAAGGAGCATTGAGAAGGATCGTAAACTGTGGAAATCTTCGAAATTTCACAAATCCCTGTAGTAAGTGTCTCGCGTTTCTATTGCCGATAATATTGAAGGACAAGGCTTACGTTTAGATGTGTGGTAACCTACACATTTAAACTGTCACGTTTATTGGTCTAAATTCAGTTGATAGTGTTTCACTAAGTAGATTAGTGACTTCTACAGTGGGTGTTAGGATTACCGTTGATCACATGACCAGACAGTCATATAGTAGCGCTGCATTGCGTCTAAAGGTTAATCCGTAAGAGTAGTCCAAAGGTGGTCCGGGTCAAGTTACCAAAGGGTCAGAGGGGCGGAGCAGCTACTAAGGTGGGTGTCGTCTGAGTCGGAAATTGGATGATGGAGGATCAGATGAGACAGGGTAAGAGTTCTTGAAAAGGAGTGTCTTAAGTTTCGAATGAAAAACCCGAGATGTGATGGATAGATGAGTGCGAGGAAGGTTGTGGTGTGTGATTAGTAATGACGGAGGAGGAACTGAAAAGGATCGGAACTCAGCAGGCAGATCATTCCAAAGGCGTGGTGCGGTGTTGGATATGACTCGGTTGGGCAACTTGGGATGATATGTGACCGCCGGTCGAGACAGTGTAAAACAGGCGGAGGAACTGTTAGAGCTGGTTGGCTGGATGGTGAACAGTTCGCGAAGATATCTGGGCTGGGAGTATTTAAGGGGATGTGACCCGGATGTGTGTTAAGGAGAAGACTTTGCAATGAATTCACTCTGGTATTTTTTTAACCAGTGGAGTTACATGAGGATGGGGTCATAGATTGAGTATTCGTGACTTTAGGGTTTAATATTCGTAAATATTCGTGAATATTAAGATTTTTTAATATTCGTAAATATTCGCAAATATTCGTTAACGAATTAAGGTGAACGATCAAAACTGCAATGCTACTTGGTATTGAGCAGTTTAAATTTCTGTATGTCTCTACGACGTTCACTCGCATCCAGGGCAAGGCTGAATTAAAATATACAATGCGCCTAATATGCTGAGATCGGGATAATTTTTGCTTGTAATCTGGCACTATTATTTCCTGTGTAAGGCTGTGTTAGTATTTATACTTACTCATCCTGCTACACTGATATAAAACTACTTTATCAATTTGCAGTTGCTATTATGGCAGTTAAAGTTTATTGCTAATTTTGGTCTACTATTGCTGCTACTTGCCAACTGCAATCGATGACTCTGCCTCTTTTCAGTTGGGGAGGATGGCCAGAAGTCAGACAAAGTGACTAACATTAAGTATCGAATGTGATATGAATGCCGCATGGCCACATTGGCCAGACCCAGCAGAGACCTTGAAGTTTTTAACAATAAATCTATTAACGTTATTGTCACTTACTGATATAGACCTATGAGTAAGCTAACTCAATTTTGTACAATTTATTCAGTAAAAGTTAAACATTTAAATTTTTCATAAATAACAAAATAAGAATTAAGAATAAAGAATTTCTTGAAAGAACATATTATTTTACGAATATAATATTCGTTGGCAGTTTTAATATTCGTTAATATTCGTGAATATTTGAAAATCTTAATATTCGTAATATGCGAATACTCAATCTATGGATGGGGTGATGTGATGATGTCTGGGTGTTCTGATGACGGCTCTAGATAGTCAATTTAGTATGAGTTGGGTGCGGTTAAGTTGTGAGGACTCAAGGTTAAGGAACTGGGAATTGCAGTAATCAAGTTTTGAGTGGACGATGGACGTAGCAATGGTGGAAGCACTTTTTAAGTCAAGCATAGGTCGGATGCGGTGGAGGCCCCGGATGTGCATGAAGCAGGAGCGCGATAGGTTAGAGATGTGGCCAGAGACGGAGAGATGCGAATCGAACATTACACCAAGATTGCGGATAGGAGCATCAGAAGTAAAGGTAAGAGATGAAGAGTTAGTCGATATGTATATTGAAGGGTCAGGGGTTTTCTTAATTTGGCCAGGAAGGCCTAGAATAATGAACTCTGTTTTTGAGGGGTTGAGGCAGAGGAGGTTGCACGACATCCATTGAGAGATTAGATTGACCACATTGAGAAGTTCAGCAATGGATGTGGAAAAAGATATTGGGCATTGTCATCCAGGAATTCTTGCGCCTCCTCATACGTCGAAGAGAATTTGGGATGAAGATCTTGTCATTTCACGCGTTGCGTGCGCTTAGATCACACGGAATGCTGGAAAGCGCGTTCTACGTACATGTAGTTGCCGCTCAGCCGCTGCCACTACGATGGTGCATCAGCTCTACGCTGCCCTCGTGGTGGGGGCTACACTTCCGCTGTTGATCGGTTCAGACTCGAGAAGCTCCTGGCTCGTATGAAGAAAATGGACTTTCTCTGACTTCTCCTAGAGTTGAGGAAACGGCTGAGACGACTGAGTTAGTTGGTAAAATAGAAGTCGCTCGTTGTTGGTGGTCGACTGTTGTGACTCTCACGTACTGCGTGAAATATTCCTTCCTAAGACCAAGCGTCAGTACAAACTCAGGCCGCGAACATCTGACTTTTATGTACCGATTAAAGGCAAGAGGCATTTCATCCCCAGGTTTAGCCTATACAAGAACATGTAGGCTACTGGTTCTCTACTTTTGTTAAAAATATGTTGTGCCGGAAAAACTCATTTTTTCATCTTCTGTAACCTGGGCCTACTGCATAACTATACTGTAACCGGCTGCGGTCTGACAACCAGATTATTGAATAAACGGAAATTACTTTCTTCTACAGTAGGCCTACTGCCCATCCAACTTTTAGTTTCACTGAAATTATTTCTTTGCGCTGAAAAGGCTGAATAATTAAAACAACGCGATACCCCGTGTGGTCTCTCGCCTCGACTATCGTAGTGCCCTCTATGTCGGGCTCCCGACGATCCGGATCGGGTGTCTTGACCGTGTTCTGCGCACAGCTGCACATCTTATTGGTCGCATTCCTAAATTCGATAAAGTCAAGGAGTACATGCGAAATGTCCTCCACTGGCTTCCAATTACACAGCGGATCACATATAGGGTTTCTCACTAGTCTGGCGCTGCATGGAGGGTCTTGCTCCCATGTACCTATAGGAGCTCTGCTGTCCCACCTCTGGTCTCCAACGGCCATCCGACCTCCGATCAGCTGATCAAGTTGAACTCTTGACCCCTCGTTCTCGAACTGGTATAATGCAGCGGCGCTCTTTCTCAGTGGCTGGCCCTAGAACCTGGAATGGGTTCCATGTTGCCTCCACCTGGTGCCTAGAGGTCACACCACTATGTTTCTTTCTCACTTAAAAACAGTACTGCCTTATTTAGCCGTTGTTGAACTGGGAGCGCTTCTGAGTAGTTATCTTGAAGGTGCGCTATATAAAAGTCTATAATAATAATAATAATAATAATAATAATAATAATAATAACAATAATAATAATAATAATAATAATAACAATAATAATAATAATAATAATAATAATAATAATAATAATAATAATAATAATAATAATAATAATAATAATAATAATAATAATAATAACCGTGGTCGCGAGGCAAATACGTTGCCTGGGATGCCACTAGCATCCACACTTGCGCCACTTCATACATCCACGTGACATCGACTACACCGGGGGGTGCGGCCGAAGTAGCAGCAACACGAAAAAATGTAAAGTATGCTAACCTCCCCGCAACACATGACTTCGTCCCCATTGCCTTTGAAACACTTGGCCCCATAAACAGATCAGGCATTGAATTTTTAACTGAACTTGGCCGGCGTTTGTCAGTGGCAACTGGTAACCCTCTCGAAACCACGTACCTTTTCCAACGCCTCTCAATTTGTACGCAACGATTTAATGCAGCGGCATTTCGAGGCACGTTCCCACAGTTGTCCTGTGATGAAGGTCGCTAACTCATGAACAAAGAACTTTTTATGCTTTTCTTGTAAAACATGTTTCGTTTAATAAATGATTGTTATAATAATAATAATAATATTAATACTAATACTAATAAGCTTAATAATAATAATAATAATAATAATAATAATAATAATAATAATAATAATAATAATAATAATAATAATAATAATAATAATAATAATAATAATAATAATAGTAATAGTAATAGTAATAATACTAATACTAATAATAATAATAATAATAATAATAATAATAATAATAATTATAATAAATATTCATAAAGCAGTAAATATTATGACTGATATAATATCTGGCCTCCTTCTCATTGTTTTAAGAATCCATGAATTCAATTTTCATGTAGGTCTAATAATATCAAAGATTTGCTGCTTGTGCACCCAATCACCGAAAACACGGCGCCGCAGTATCCTACAATGTCAAATATATCAGCTTCCGCTCTCTCTTCGAAGCCTAATTATTCGTCCAGAGCATTGTTAAGGTCCGCTGCTTCCAGGTGCTCTCGCTGACAGTTAAAACTGCAGTGGTGTTTAAGCTTGTTTCAAATATACGCTTTCCTTCGCCTAAGACCATGAAAATTAATGTCCTTTCAGCAGTTACGCCTACATGCAGTTGTAAGTAGAGTCAAAATGATACGAACGACTTTGGTTATATTCTGGTGATATCTTACTCGGAGTGGCTTCTGATTGCAGCAACTCAACGTCGTAAACATTATATAGACTATACAGTCTTGACCTGAAAATGTAAAAGCTACGGATTGATACACGTTGTGACTTGCATCAGTTGTGCATTGTGCAGCTTATACAACAGCTAGATAACAGGATCCAAGCTCAGCCAGTATGAATGATGACTACTAGGCTACCGACTTATGTTATTGGCCAACATGTACAAATTAAACTATTATATCAAAGTTGGTAGGAAGGGTTTCATTAGGAACGGAAACGTTTGGAAGGCGCAAGATCGGATCTATATTATCATGTTGTCCTGTGGTTGAAGTAAATTAAACTCGGATTGTTTATGAAAAATGCGCTATATAAGAATGGAAAACAAAGCAGACTGATTTAATTTTTCAGGAGTATGGGTAAGTCGCCCAAGAAAGGAATCGCAACTGCTAATAATGTTATTGCCACTACTGTGAACGCCCAAGAGGCGGTACTTGATGTGGAAAATGTTGCGGAAGATGATGCGGTGGATGAGAAATGTACAAACGCCGAGACTATTCTGACCATGGCCAACGTCATCTGTCTGGTAGGAGCGTCCTGTTATCACTTTATTCTCTACAGTAGGCCTATATCGCACTGTTAGGCCTCATCATGCGCTACCAATTAAATTATGTCTTGCATTGTGCTGCGTTGCATATGGCATTGAATTAAATCATATCAAGTTAAGTCATATTAGATCATATCAAGTTATGTCGTGCTATCTACATATAGGCCTATATGTAATTATTGTATATATGTATATAATGTCACAATGTTCTGCTATTGCTTCAGTTATTTTGATGCGGTATACTACGAGCAATGGTATGCCTAATTAGCTAGACTTGCATACGACTCAGGGCTTTTTTAACGTGAAGTTCTACACAAAATGTGCAGTTCTAAACGGATTCGTGCAGTTGTAGAAGCACTTCCGTCACGTTCCGTGCAGTTAAAACTAGTAAAATAGGCCATTTCCCTCAGATTGGGAGTAATTTACCATGGAGGACGAGAAAGGAGAGAAGAGGATGCGCAGCTCTAAAAATTCCTTAAAAACAGACCTGATACGACTATAGGCTAATCGAATTTAGCAAAATAAAAATGTGGATTTCAGTGAAGACTGCGAAGTTTAAATTTTATGAAAGAACGCTGTGAGCGAAAGTTTCTTTTTAGGTTGAGAGTTTCGCAAATACCTTGTCTTTGTTGTAAGTCGTAGATATTGTAAAAATGCTATTACAGTCTGCAACTATAAAACGCATTTCTAGATGCCCAAGGTCGGCGCTAAAGCAGGGCATTACGGAGCAAATGCTTTGGTATAAAAACTGTTGCCATGGTGGCCTGGCCGTTGACCTGCCGGAATTTTGTCCTGTCCGGAATATATTCGGGGAAAGAGTCGGTGCGAATACGATACTTGGAGAGCGAGGGGCGTAGTGCATTTATGAGTCCGCGCCGGCGCCCTTCGCTTTAGGCTTTCATGAGGAACACACACATACTTCAGATTCCCTTCTGCTCACAACCTTGCATCCACCCATACAATGCAAATTATCTTGTCGTCAGCCTAGGTGTGATTTTTTACCAATACCTTAGCTTCTCCGATTATATCACCCATCTTCCCCGGCTTTGCTTCATTCATATCCATAACCTTTGCAGAATCCGCCTATGCATAAATGGAAAATCGCACCTACAATCGTCACATTACGCTAGATTACGCAACAGCGGTTCAGCCTGCTTGAACACAATCATGATCACCGAAATAAACTGCCTCCATCTATTTTGCACACAAACACCATCACATGAATCCTGTCCTCAAGTCATTTCACTGGCTCAAAATACACCCGAACGAATAGAACAACCATTCATTCATACAGAGAATATATAATAATTATATCTACTCAGATACGCTTCCAACCCAGATACGTTTAAAAAGTAAGATTTGAGCGACTTTTAACACGCAGGCAAGTGTAACCGAGTCATCAATCGCAGGGCTGGCTGTAAGGCCAGAGACAGGTCGACAAAAATCAGAGAAGTATGATGGAGCGCAATCAGGTTTGTGGGTAGGCCTATACTGTCCTCGCCTTGGACCATCAACACTAGGATCTGGGATTGATCGTCTTAGACATGTATCATCGATGTTTCCTATCGTCAGCCGATCAACCCTGAAAACAACATCAATTTGCTACTGGTTCAATGATGTGCAGGACAATCAGTCTTGAAATTGCCTCGGTTGAGAGCTGGGCAGCTACAAATGTATGTATGTATATGAACATTTATATAGCGCCTTACCAAGGGCGGATCCAGGAATTTTCGAAGGGGGGGGCCAAAAAATTTTTGGGCTGGGGTCGGAAATTTTTTCGTTGATCTTTCGCCGAAAAATCTGATGAACTTTTTTAGTCGTTTTTGGCCGAAACCAGAGTTTAATTTAGCCCCCACCTCTGGGGGAATTGAGGTTTTCGGAGGGGTAGATAATTGACCGTCTGAAGACAATCATGAGGCGCGCAGCGCCGAGAGTGGTAGGGGAGGGGTGTGGGGAGGGGATATGCCCCTCCCCACCAGAAACTTTTTGAATTTTCACATTGCAATGGTAGCATTTTAAGCTGTTATCTTAACAAATTAGCTGTACTTTTCAGTGCTTGTAAGAGTGCCATAAGGTCTCAATAAATATAGACTTTACTTAAAAACTTCTTTCCCGAAAACTAGATGTTCTTATTTAAGTAATCCGCCGGAAATCTTCAAAAAGGGTGTTCAATTTTCCTTCCCAAAACACTGATGAAATTTTTTGGTCATCCGTGCGAAATCTTAAAAAAGGTGTTTAATTTTTCGTCTAAAAAGAGTGATGACTTTTTAGTCTTCCATGCGAAATTTTCCAAAAAGGTGTTTAATTTCGCATCCCAAAAAACTGATGACTTGTTGTAGTCATCCCTGCGAAATCTTAAAAAAGGTGTTTAATTTTTCGTCTAAAAGGAGTGATGACTTTTTAGTCTCCCGTGCGAAATTTTCAAAAAAGGTGTTCAATTTAGAATTAAAAAAACTGATGACTTTTTGTAGTCATCCGTGCGTAAACTTAAAAAAGGTGTTTAATTTTTCGTCTAAAAAGAGCGATGACTTTTTAGTCTTCCGTGCGAAATTTTCAAAAAAGGTGTTCAATTTGGCATCCCAAAAAACTGATGACTTTTGTAGTCATCCGTGCGAAATCTTAAAAAAGGTGTTAAATTTTACGCCTAAAAAGAGCGATGACTTTTTAGTCTTCCGTGCGAAATTTTCAAAAAAAGGTGTTCAATTTAGCATCCCAAAAACTGATGACTTTTTAAGACTAGAATAAATAAAATACTTCCCACTACTGAATGAAATATAGTAAGATATAAATAAAAACAAGGAGTAAACATGTGTTATCATTCACCGCATTTTCTTGCACATATAGACTAAACTCAAAACTTAACTTGTTTCGCCCTGAAATTTTTTTGGCATCTGCAAAAAATAAATTACATCCCAAACACTCGGTACGTGACTTTTTGGCGCCGCCGTTTTGGCGCCGCCGTTTTGGCGCCGCCATTGCGCAATAACATTTGCGTTTTGCAGTCTATTTCCGGTTCAGTGTATACGACGCGTGAAACAAATTGACGAAATCCTTGCTGAAATAGAAAGTGAATGTACGGCTTGTTGTTGCGTTAATTGAAGCTGGATCGATGAAAATATTCCTGGTTTAATTGGAGCTGGATTTATTAAGCGAACGCATGAGAAATGGAAGATATGATCAAGAAAAGAACCCTTGAGATTTGTAAGCTCGATGAAGAGTCTTTTAAATGAGAAAAAGCGGCGGGAGTTCCGACGAATGCTTGAACAATTGAAGCTGAAAGGAGATTTTTTTGCCGGTGAAATAGAAGCTGGATTTTTTAAACAAATGCTTTATTTAATAACAAATTATAAGACATGTGAGGTAGCAGATTAATAAAGTACAAGCGATCAAAGCAGAGGATGTCACATCGAATGCAGTCTATTATTAAGCGAACGCATGAGAAATGCAGTCTATTTCCGGTTCAGTGTATACGACGCGTGAAACAAGAATGATTGAAAAAAAACAGGCCCACCAAAGAGAGAAAGTCCCGCTAAGCTGGGCCTATTTAGCTTAGTATAGAAATAAGAACTTTAAGATGACATAAGATTTTAGCACGATAGATCGAGGAAATACATACTTTAGTGACAACAATGAATATGGTGTATTAAAGACAAAAGCGACAGTTCTTTTAAAAAGTCCATTGTTTTGAAATGTCCATAATTGCAATTATAATAAAAAGGTGTGCAACTGCAAATGTGTGCCAACACTAAAGAAGGTGTGCAATTGCCAATTTTTGCCAACACTAAAGAAGGTGTGTGTGAGCTAATTTTGTATAACGTATAGTGATCAGCTAATTGTTGAGCGTACGGATAGGCCAGCTCAAGGTCAGCTAATTGTTGAGTGTACAGACAGACAGGCCAGCTGACTGAGTGGCGGGAAATTGCCGCGGCGCGTCGTCGCCGGAGAGAGAGAGAGAGAGAGAGAGACAGACAGACAGACAGACAGCGAGATGGACAGAGAGAGGTAGAGAGAGGGACAGTGCGACCGAAGAGAGAGTGTACGCTGAGAGTGAGATAAGTTGTAGAAGAAATGCTAGTCGTGTGTAGAAGACGTTAGAGTAGTAATATAATAAGATGGCGTTTCTGTCGTGCAATTGTATTGTTTGTCGTCGTTGATGCATTGTTGTGTTGTTTGTGAATATTGGAAATCGAAGAAGAAAATACAAGAAACTGATCTTTGTTGTAAGAGAACAAGTTTAAGAACTTTAGACACTTATAACCTATAGCCATAGCTACCGCAGTACAGTGAATAGGTTAGGCCTAGGCTGCGCTGCAGAACTGAAGAAGAGACTGGAAAATCGTGGGTGATTGTGGAAGATCACAGTGTGCAATTGCCAATTTCTGCCAACACTAAAGAAGGTGTGCAAATGCCAATTTTTGCAAACACTTAAAAAGGTGTGTAATTGCCAATTGTAATATAAAGGTGTGCAAGTAAAATAATGATGCTTTAAAGCACACTGCTGTTGTACAAAAAAGTTGTGCAATTGCACACCTTCTTTAGTGTTGGCACACATTTGCAGTGGGACACCTTTTTATTATAATTGCAATAATGAACAATTCGAACCAATGGATTTGTTTAGGTTTCGCAAAAATTGGCAATTACACACCTTTTTTAGTGTTGGCAAAAATTGGCAATTGCACACCTTCTTTAGTGTTGGCAAAAATTGGCCATAGCACACCTTCTTTAGTGTTGGCAAAAATTGGCAATTGCACACCTTCTTTAGTGTTGGCAAAAATTGGCCATAGCACACCTTCTTTAGTGTTGGCAAAAATTGGCAATTGCACACCTTCTTTAGTGTTGGCAAAAATTGGCCATAGCACACCTTCTTTAGTGTTGGCAAAAATTATCAATTGCACACCTTCTTTAGTGTTGGCACACATTTGCAGTGGGACACCTTTTTATTATAATTGCAATAATGAACAATTCGAACCAATGGTAAATTACTTCTAAAAGGAGGACAATGATATTTTGGCTAGTTTTAACTGTACGTAAGTGCTTCTACAAATGCACAAATTCGATTACAAATGCAAATTTTGTGTATAGCTGCACGTTAAAAAAGCCCTGCCGGGTACCCGGCTAATGTTCTAATATAGCGGCAGTTTTCTGATTTTATTGAATGCCAGATACGATTGCAACAATAATTATTATTATTATTATTCAAAAGCTTAACTACATGTACATCATGTGACCACATTGACTATACTCACTGCCATACCATCTAACAATTAAGGAAGTTATATTACATTGCGACAAAAAATACTTAACATCAGATTTTTGAACACAGACAAACATACTTTTGCTTAAATCGGAGTTGGATTGTTCATCAATGCAACACCAGTTTAAGGAAGAACATTTTCAGCAATCCAACTCCAATGAAATTTAATTGTGGTATTACCTAATACGAATAAAAACAAGCTTTGACCCTTTCAGATCAAGTGAGGAGTGTACGTCGAACATACATTCTGAGCTATTTCGGGCATAACTTTTGAACGGCGTGGAATATCATCACAAAATTTAACTCAAAATGTGCGTAAATGAACCGCCTAAAATTACCTACAATTTGATAATTTTTATACTTTAGAATGAGGGAGAAAAAAATTCCGGCGCCAAAACGTCCGGCGCCAAAACGGCGGCGCCAAAACGGCGGCGCCAAAACGTCCGGCGCCAAAACGGCGGCGCCAAAACGTCCTGCTTCGCGAATAACATACATTCCATGCCATAAATCATAGTTGGATACTGTTGAAAGATTGTTTCATTTCGATGCTTTATATAAAGACAATGCAATTGCATGAGAGACTTAGATTGGATTTTAATTACATTTACACAGTATTTTTATTATAGGTTTTAATTACATTTATACATTAATTCTCCTGTGCATGACTGACACCCTGAATTTTTTTTTGGCCACCATGGATGGGGGGGGCCACGTCCCATGGTGATTTGAAATGGGGGGGGCCATGGCCGGATTGGCCCCCCCCTGGATCCGCCCCTGCGCCTTACAATAACCTCACGAAGGCGCTTAACGCAGCTACCGGGCAGTTCTGAACAAGTGCGACTTAATTAACTTTGAGAATGTTTCATGAGAAACACACAACGCAGCATCACGGATTGCCAATGGAAGACTGTTCCAGAATGAAGGTCCAATACACGAGAAGGCGTGGCGTGTCCGCATCACTGTACAGGAGCGTGGGACTATCAAGTCCCCACGAGTCGCAGAGCGCAGAGACCGACGACCTGGTTGGTTGGAGACGGGAATACAAAGTTCCCTAATGTATTCTGGCGCCAGGCCAACCACTGACGCTCGTCCCATAACGATGATCTTGAATGTTGTTCTGTCCTCGACCGGAAGCCAGTGCAGCGTGTCACGCATATATGCTGATATATGCGAGAATTTGGGCAAATCAGCGACGACTCGGGCGGCGCAGTTGAGGACAGACTGAAGCTGGCGTATCCGGTAGTTTGGGAGACCAGCGAGGACGGCATTGCAGAAATCCAGTCGGTTCAGCACAAACGAGTGGACAAGAGTGACAGCGGCTTCATGTGATGCATTCGACAACTGAACCTCGGAAAGTCAGAAGAAATGATAATCTCCTGTCGTCAGGGCGCGGTTGTTCCAGAGTTTCTAGAGGGACTGCAAAGTGCAACATCATTCTATTAGCATACTTGAAGTGACCTTGGCTCTGATCTTCGAGTCACGTCTCATGTAGACGACGTGATTTCCTCCTGTTCCTTCATGCCATGCGAACATTAAGAGCGCAATTATCATAGGATGCTCTTCATTCAGTCACCAGACTATTGTTCAGAATGATGAATGCCACTCCTGCTGGAGCGACTTTTCTAACGCTCAGGACCGAGCCTTAGCAGGGTTCGTCGAACAATGTATTATGTACTTGTCTAATGACTCACCTACTGCGACTGAATTGGTAGATCTTGCTGGTGTCCGTCTTCTTACTGCAGTCCCAAGAAACGACTTCCACGTTCTTCGTCCGCAGTTTCCACCGGCGTTGATCGTCCATGTCTGACTTGATCGTCCACGTCCATATCAATTGAGACCACGCCCTAAAAACTCTGAATTGCCAAACAAAGACGACAGACCGTTGTTTTTGTACAGAAAGTCACCATATGCTCATTGATGGTGACACATTAGTAGTGACGGCGCTATGGTACCTGAGCCCACCAAAAAATTACGAGACCTTCTAAACATGGTCTTATTCGCGCAAGAAATGTTGAATGTGTGTCATATTGGGAAGGGAAGGTTGAATGCTTCTGTGGTGTTTGGACTTATCTGTGCAAGAAATATTGAATGTTGTCATATCTAATGCCTCACATACAACCTTCCTTACGCAGATAAGTCCAAATACCACAAAAGCACACAGCCTTCCCTTCCAAATATGGGACACATTCAGCCTTTCATGCATAGATGATGCGACATATGAAAAGGGACCACAACGCGGGATTTAGTTACTGAGATACAGGCGTTTGAACATGGTCACCCATCAAACTATCGAAATCGGGTTTTCACTGGCATTCGCTAGAGGGCACCTCAATCTATCAATCAAGTAACATAGTTTATGAAAATTGAATATTTGAAGTATTTCTCTTAAATTTCAAACGATCGCAGGTAAAAGGGACCACAGCGCGGCAACACCATTCTCAAGGTATTTATATGGCAATAAAATATTTTTTTTACTGCCTATTATTTGACTCAAGTGCTGGACTCCGTTATGAAGTATATGCTACACTGAGCTGAAATAAATGCTCAGCTGTATAACTTCCAAGAAAAGGATCTGCTGTGAGCATTCTTAACTTTAAATGAGTTTTACCGAAAATCGCATATTTCGGGTAATTCACGTTCTAAAATCTACAGATCAATCAATTTGACTCCCAGCATGTAACATTATAATATCATTATTTTCAGAATTTTTTGCTGAATATGGTGGTATGAATAAGTCCAATACCGGCTAAGTGGTCCCTTTTCATATGTCGCATCACCTAGTCTAATTATAGAGTTATTTGTTGATGTCAGAATACAAACCGATACAGAAACGTGGTTTACACCTTTGGCATGCAGCCCATTAGCCTAGAGCCCTAGACAAATGATGAAGACTCAAACAAATTGAGCTCTTCCTCATTATAGCACACAACCTTCTCAAGATTTCCCAATATGACAACATTCAACATTTCTTGCATAGATAAACCCAATAACAATAGAAGCACTCAACCTTCCATTCCCAATATGACAGCATTTCCGAAGGACGACCGCCGAGGCGAGAAGCGCTGGGTAGCGTGAAGAGTTTGGGGAGGGATGTGCCCCACCTCAATGTTGAAAATGTTTGAATTTCCACACTGCAATGGTAACATTTTAGGCTGTCATTTAAACAAAATTGCTCGTCATTTCGGTACTGTTAGGGGTGGTTTGACTTGAAATTTAATTGTCCGCCTCCCATTGTTCATTTTTTAATTTCCACACTGTGATGGTAACATTTAAATCTGTCACCTCAAAAACATTTCTCAATTCCGTTGTTGAAATTAGATGATTCAAGACTTTTCCTCCTCATTGTTTCACTTATTTGAATTTCCAAAGAGTGAATGTTAAGATTTTAAACTGTCATCTTAATAAAATTAGGCCTTTTTCATTTTTTAATGCTGCTAGCCATGATTTTATACTATAGAGTGTCTCCTCCCAATTGCTTAAAAATTTTGGATTTGAAAATTGTATCCGTAGCTTTCTAAGCTGTCATGATTGCAGTGCTCAGAGGTGTGGTTTAAGACTTCAATCAATCTCCGTCCCCTCCCATTGTAATTTTTTATTTGCAGACTATGATATGGTAGTTTTTAAGCTGTCATCTTTGCAAAATTGGTCAATAGGGATAGAGGACAACACTGTAGTAATTTACAATGATATTTATGAAATATTCCTGAAATATTGGGGAGATATATGCATCTCCGTTCCCACCACAAACTTTGGAGGGAACGTTCGATTCTGTTCCCCGCTAGCCCCAGCTACTATGCGCGTAAAAGCGCGTAAAAGCTCGAAGCTAAGAATTCGAATTCTCCTCAGAAAATAATTTTTGTGTAGGTAGGCATAGACCTTTAGCTGTTGAGAACTCCTGCTGGTGTCGATGCAACTCTTCGCAAAATAAGAAAAACTTCACACAGACACAGTCAAATTAGGTTGTCTATAATGACTATAATGACTATCATCTAGGTTCTAGCACTTTACGGCTGCTTCTCTGCAGGGCTGTTTTTAAGGAATTTTTAGAACTGCACAACTCCTTATTTCCCCCCCCCCATCCTCCATGGTAAATTACTTCCAATCGGAGGACAATGACCATTTTTTGCTAGTTTTAACTGTACAGAAGTGTTTCAACAACTGCACAAATCCATTTAGTAGCCTACTGCACATTTTGTGTGCAACTGCACGTTAAAAGCCCTGCTTCTCTGGCATGGAAAGACTGTTTTACATCAGAGCTGCTCTTATCCATTTCAGCGATCTGCTGGCTGGGAATCTAATACGAAGCATTTGTTATTAGCTTCATTAGGCTTCGGCTCCTTTTACAGAACGGACCACTGTCCGAAGACCGAGGCAGGCTACACTTGCACAGCAGCAAGACTAGTCTAACTGTTCCCAAGATTCTTGCTGCACGACCGACGTATAATCATTAATTTTGATACCTTCATCATCTGACATGGCGTGGGCTTCGGTTTAGCGCCTTCAGTAAGCATGACCAGTGGCGGCGCAAGGATTTCAGTTTTGGGGGCTGAATTTGCGGAGAAAATTTTCAGTTTTCAGTCGCCAAAATTTCTGATAACCTTTTTTTAGTCATCGACCAAAATCTGAAGAAAAATTTTCATTTCGCCCGTGCCTTTTCTGTTGTTGACCCTACAACCTGGAATGGGCTTTCTGTGGAACTACGTCTGATGCCTAGAGCCTTTGAGACTACGTTCTATTCTGCTCTTAAGACTGTTCTCTTTAGCCGTGGTTGGGTCGGGAGCGCTTCTGAGTAGCTACTCTTGAAGAAGCGCTATATAAATGCCTGAAATGAATGAATGAATGAATTGGCTCCCACAGGAGCTACGTCTGCTTCCTGGGCTCTTACTGGGGCTTTTTTTTATTCAACTCAAAACTGCGCTTTTTCCGCTTTGGAGTCAGGGGCACTTCTTGGTAGTCCTCATGAAGAGACGCTGTACACATTTTTGAATGAATTTATTAATGAATCAAATTAATTTCTGAACGATATAATTCATTACGTAGGCTATGTTTTATGAACAGTTGGCAGGGCTGGCGATGATGGTCTTTGGCTTCTTTGCCTATTGGAGGCCGCAATACCTCTTTGCCGTCATGGGAAAGGTTCAAGGAGTATCGGAAATTCCGGTGACGTTTGATCTCGGAGGAATCTTCAAAGCCAGCGCCGTTTTCCTCATAGTCGTTGGTACTTTTCTTGCAACAGCTGGAATGTTTGGCACCTGTGGAGACAAGAAAACAAAAAGGAAGCTACTGATCGGCGTCAGTATCTCCTTCAGCATCTCTGTCAATCTGTCTATCTGTTTATCTGTCAATCTGTCAATCTGTCTATCTGTAATTCTGTATGCATGTCTGCTTTGATGTAATCTACGTGTCGATCTATCAATCATTGATGAATTGATCAATCGATTTGTAGATCGATGTACGATTGTACGTACTATAATCAATCGATCTGTCTAGCCATCTATCCATCCATCCGTCCATTCATCCATCCATCATCCATCCATTCATCCATTATCCATCCATCCATCTATCTATCGATTCACATACTTTTCTTCCGGAGCCTTATTGGCTGCCGTATACAGCTTATTTTGTTTTATTTGTAGTCATAATTTGATGTTAGATTCTTCGAATAAACAGTTGGATTATGGCTATAATTTTTCTATAAAGTTCTACGTTTCGACGAAAGCTATCATCGCCCATTCGTAACACGAAAATTCGAACGCTAAACAATAGAAAACAAAGTGAATTCACAAATCGTCAAGTTCGTATGCGTATGTTATGCTATGTTTCATCGGCAATCATCGCATTCTTCTTCATTTGATTTACTTGCAATTGAAGTTCATCAAGGACAAGCAGTTTGACGAACTTAATGCATGTCTAGTAAGAATAGCCTACGCGTCAATATTCACAATATCCGTTTCGACGCAGAGAGATCCTTGATCCAAATTCTAAGGTCTTCCCTACCGTCCGCAACGCTGTGAGATATGAGCTCATTGGACAGTTTGCGTCTAATGGCATAGGCCTACTATAATACCATCGGAGTACACTTGCCGGGTTAGACGCCGCCGCAGTCGGGCGGAGGACACGAACGCGCAGTATTGTTGCTAACGACATCACAGGGACAGACTCGAGGACCTAGCGAGTGTGGCGACGGTGCCCTAGGTCAGAGGTTCTCAACCGGCGTATCGCGACACACTAATATAGCGCCTAATAAAGTGTCGCGAATCGACTGGTGGCGTGTTGCGTAAAAATGGTGTGTCTTGGGCGGGAGAATGGAGCCTTGCTTAAACATTGTTGACCGACTCCTGCCGAATTGATGTCGTTCACATAACATCGGACAGCATTGGGTTATAGTTTTCAAAACTTTACAAACCACTGGACCAAATTCCGGGACAATTTGGAATAGACCCGGAACGAAAATGTTTTTGGGTAAACGTGTATTTTAGCGTCGTAAATTATTTTCACGCTTATTTTGGCACAAAAAGCGATTTAAAATATTTATGCCAACGTGCTATCGCCTAATTGATGTATTATTAAACTTAGAATTTGTTAAAAAGAAGGAAATCGGTTGAAAAATTGTAATATTTTGTCATAACAAACCGCCGATCGAAGTTTTTATTCAATTATGACCCTTTCCGGAAGTTGCGTGCGCATGCGTGCAATAAGACAGCAGGCAAAAATAAACAAGTAAGTAACATTCATCCAGCTTCTATTTCTCTAACCTTCATCCAGCTTCCATTTCACCTATAGAGAACCATCACCCAGCTTCTACTTCATCTATACAGAACGTTCATCCAACTTCCATTTCCATAAAAGTTCAGCTTTTTTAATTCCATCAGCTGCTTTATGAATCCAACTTCTGTTTCAATTATGATTAATTTCATCAATCCAGCTCCAATTTAAGCTAGAATATTTTTATTAGCCCAGCTTCTATTTCTCGCCCGTTATTTTCGTCAACCCAGCTTCTATTTCTCGCCCGTTATTTTCGTCAACCCAGCTCCTATTTCAGATATAAGAATACCATCATCCAGCTTCCATTACTTAAGCGTTGTTTCATCAATCCGACTTCTATTTCAGATCTAAAAATACCTTCATCCAGCTTCCATTTCTCATTTAGAACTTAGGCCGAAGTCTTGACGTACACGTTATTTATAGTCGCATGGACCAATATACGTCGATGGTTTGTGCGCGTACGCAACTTCCGGGCAAATGTGGTTCAATGGCGATCCGAACGGTGATTTCGCATGGGAAATGTGACATTTTAAAAACCTATTTTCTGTCAATATTCTTATTCTTACCAAATTTTAAGTGTGCTGTTGCATCTGTTGGTGAAATGTACGTTATCAGAAATAATTTACGGCGTTTTTTGTGCCGTTATATGCATGAAAATAATTTACGACGCTAAAATACACGTTTACCATTTTTTGACCCCTTTTTTATAGGAGACTTATTAAAATTGCCACTGTTCATAGGCGGAAACTTGGTACTGGTATTATGGGACGAATTCGCGGCCAAGGATGATCGCCGAGAAACACAGCGCCGAGCAGGGAAAGGGCTAGTGGAGGGAATGTGCTGCTCCCCATTTCGAGTTTTTTTAATTATTGCCACACTGCGATGGTAGCATCTTAGGCTATTTTTAACCTCATGACATCCTATTCTTTATTCGATAAAAAAAGGTTCCACATTGAAATTGTGGCATTTTGAGTTATTATCTCACCAAATTTCCTATTATTCATTGCTTAAAGACATGATTTAAGACTTCAATAAATGTTCTTACCAATTAAATTTTTTATCATTCTTTGCACTTCATGTGCTTCTCTTGGAATACCCACAGAAGAAAAGCACAATTTTCATTAGCATGGGCGTCTTGGAGCACTCTCCATAATTAGGTCAACAGACTCAAATTTTGCACAAGAAATCAAACAATTGGCCACTATTTAGTGAGCCAATATTAGGCCTAACACTGTGGAATAGTTTTTCAAATAGTGTGTCAAATGGTTTTGAAAGACAATTTAGTCAAGGCTGATTTGTTAACGCAGACAAAACAATAGGCTATCCCGATTTTATGATGCTGGTAGGAGACTCTCGAGCAGTGATGAACATTAATATTGAGCATGTACAATATAGGCCAAAAGAAACAATGCCATTCAAATCGTCGCCTTCGTCCGTAATAACAAAAATGACGGAAGCGGATCGAATAAGCCGGATTTCGGAGTTTCCTCATGTTCGCTGATCTGCTGAAGACCAATAGAGTTAAGACTAGGCTACCGGTTGGCGTAAAACTGGAGTAATTGTTGGGTAGCCTACACTAACTGATATGTTAAAAAGTATATAAAAGACGGAATTCTTTTATAGATACGGTAAGCAATCCCAATAGAGAAATAATATCTTAAAAGCATATCTTGCCGGCTGATTTCTAGTGGTGCCAATGCATAGTAGGGCCTCGCATGGTCCATTTCTGGTGGTGCTGAGCACTCACGGGCCTCGCAGAGTCGGCGCCCATGAATGAGAGTGAATAGAAGGCAATAGCCTGCTTCTCGCCTTTTATAGATTGAAATTTGCAAAGTAATAAAGGGGTGTCCCGTCAAAAGCGCGCAGGACAAAAGCGCGCCGACAAAAGCACGCCGACAAAAGCGCGCACGGGACAAATGCGCGCCGACAAAAGCGCGCGGCGTGGACCAAAGGCTATACTTTCACTTCGCCTAGCATGAATTAAAGCATTACCCAACTATACTTCTCACCTACATGTGGCCAATATACAAGGCCTTTAATCAAGGCAATGATTCAACCACCTATTTTGATGAAAGTTGTTTGTCCACAAATAAGAAATTAAATTTATGAGACTTCAAAGGAAACCGAAAGATTCAAGGAGGGTCGCTAGCTAATGGTTGCACATTTGATCAGCGTAAACTGCGGAACATTATATAAAATTGTAGGCTGTCTGCTCAGTTAGTATAGTTAAGATTTGTGTATTCTGTTATCTCCGTTCTTGTGAATTGTTTAAACTGCATAATTGTACACTGTAACCGGTAGCGGTCTGTCAACCGGATTGTTGAATAAAGAGAATAACACCTCAGCGCAGCATCTGCAAGCAGCTGTGATCACATTGGTCATTAAGGGCGGTGTCGCTGGTCATAGACAAACGGCGCCGGTCAGCTTGCTTCGCCTTTAGCAATGAACCACATGTCGCGTCTAGTGCCTGTGGTTAAAGTTGCGAGTGGGAGGAGAGAGTGTGGCATGACGGCACAAGCATGTATAGGCTACCACTATAATCAATTCCCTGTGAAGGTTAGTCATCACGTGACACTCGAATACCAAAGCAAGCTTTATTATGGTCAGCTAGCAACTGGATCGCGGTCCCATGGTGCACCATTCAAGAGATACAAGGACGACCTCAAGATGAATCTCACAGCTTGCGGTCTCAGGAGTGCACAGTTTGAGGCCGATGTGCTGGACAGGATCGGATGGCGCAGGCTATGTTGGACTGGAGTGGAGGATTTTTAACAGCGGAGGATGCTATGGAGAAGCGACGTAGATGCGCAAGGTTAACGCAATTAACCCGATGCAGCTACAACAAATGGCGTGTGGACAGTTCCTGTGTGACATCTGTGGCCGTGTGTGTGCTTCACGGATTGGTCTATTCTCACACAGAAAGACTCACTGACGATTTGCATAGATATGAATTACGTTATATCGTTATTTTCTTGTTTTCAGTATATCGTCTCTCTGGCCATCCTCATCGTGATTGAAGTGGTTGTCATCGTATTCATCGCTGCTTTTCCAGAGAAGGTGAAAGAAAGTTCGGTCAATCGAATGCCATAATGCTAACTGACTGGATGATTGATTTAGTAACTGAAGTTCAGTCTCAGTATCAGCGACTGCGTGGATCTGTCTTTCTGTTTGTCTGCCTGCCTATGCATCTTAAGTTCAGACACATGGACGCAAGGAAAATCGAGTACACATGCGCATACTTGCTCACACACACAAAAGACACAAAAGTACAGATACGAACTCACAAAACCACGTGTCTGAATGGCTGTGCTCAGGGTATTATGAACGTGCATGTATGGACAATGTGGCTGCATATATAAACGTGTTTACCTATGTTATTTTTGTTGCTTGTTTGAGAAATTTCGTTTTGATGCAATAGTAAAGCCTAACTATAACAGCCTAATTTAAAATTCGATCGAAATTTCAGCTGAAAGAAATCTCGCAGAAAGCGATGAACCATTCTTTGATTCAGTTCCAAAAAGGTATGTCTTGTTATTCTGATTTCACGTCTAAACAATGTTAACCTTTCAATAATAATAATAATAACAGTTATTACTATTTTAAGAACATTTTGAGCCAATTTTTAATGCACCCTCCCAGGGTGCGCTAGTAAAAAATGTTTTAATTTGGATAGAAAAGAAACATTAGAGATGAGTCGGTTAAAATTTCACTCATATTTGCTACTGATACTCGCTCATAATATTTAAGTCAAATTTTATTGGTAAAAAATTCGCATTTTTTTATATCTGCGCGTTGATATAGGACCTTGGCCAAACCGAGATCCTCAAACGCTGTGACAAGGCTAATTTCTATAAAGCAATATTTCCGTCTGTTTGTCAATTGCTGCGTTTGCCAGCGAACTTCCTAGCCAATAAACGAAAATACAAAACAATGCAATTGAGACAAAACTACCTACCTACCTTGGTAAACTATAATTATAGCATGGCTCATTTTATGCAGCGAGCAAAGCGATGGACCTAGATTCCTAACTGAACCACTTGATTTAATAATTTAATTGTTTATGAATGCTTCTTGCTTTCCAGATATAAGATTTGAGGGTGGAACTATGATCCTGCCGAACAACGCATTCTCATTAGGATGGACGGTGCTACAACTTGAGGCAAGGCAGTTTTTTATGGCTGTTGTTTGGGTGGGGTTAAAAAAATGCAATTAGAAATCTGAAAAGTAATAGCAACCAAGTTACCCAATGGCATGTGGTTAAGAAAAGTGAACAAGGTCTTTAAATATTAATGTCATCCGCCCCACCAGAGGGCGGAAGTTAAAAGAAACAGTAGAGTTTTGGGGCGCGGTGGTGTAGTGGTGGCGTCGTTGCCTTGAAGTCGGAAGATTCGAGGTTCGAATCCACCTCAAGTCGCTTCGTAGCAGGGCCGGTGTCGCGTGACAGAGTCTCCCCCCTAAAAGTCTCCCCCCGGAGACTCTATTTCGAAATAGATTCTCCCCCCGGAGGATCTGTTTCAGAATAGATTCGCCCCCCGGAGACTTTGTTCTGAAATAAAGTCTCCGGGGGGAGAGAATATTTCATCCCCTGTCGAAACAAAGTCTCCCCCGGGGAGACTTTATTTCAACGCGCGATTTGATACAGTCGCATCATATTAATCTATACCAAAATATGTCTGAAAGTTGTCCGTCTGTTTGAATATTATTTTGAAACAATTTGCAAAACGTTCTCTTGGGAATTTGTATGTAAACGCGACTATTTTCAACTCGCAATTCACTTCAATACCCGAGATACAATTTTTTTAAAATTCGATGTGGTAATTACTACCGCAAAATTAAGACGCTCTTTCACCGTTATATCACGTCGCCATTGGTGTTGATATCATCTCGGGGCTAAGCATGGGTTTAAGCGGAATCACAATAGTAATTTTTAAAATGATAGTATGAATGGATCACCGCAAAATAAGAAAAAATAATGACAATAATCTTGATTAATAAATATCGTCATCTGGACATTTATAGAGCGCTCTTCGTCGTATGAACTACTCAGAGGCGATCTCGGTGCATAAACACCGGAGAAACGATTTTAATTTAGTGAAACTATTTCAAGCAGCGTGTAGACAAAGAGGCTACCCAGACAATAAATTTTCCCGTGGGGGAGTGGAGGTCATTCAAAGCAGGGGTACGGTAATATTTGTATAAATATCATCGGTTAGTCAAAATTCTTTCCATAAATCCAATTTCTATTTCATCAACAGTTATTTTCGTCAATCCAGCTTCTATTTCATCAGGAATTATTTTTAAGATTTAATCAAGAAACGCTTCAAATAATCAACCCAGCTTTGATTTAATGAAGAATTCTTTTCATCCATCCACTTTATATATCACCAAGCCCTGTTTTCATCAACACAGTACAGATTTACCATAGACCTTCAATGTCTTAACAACTGTCAACTAAAGTAGGCCTACCTGATTGAAACCATAGCATTATTTAGTGACGTAGGCCTAAGCTAGGTCTGGAATTTTTTGAAGTTTTCGGGATTGAAAACATGGAATTAGGCCTATTTCAATTAAAGTCTCCGAAAGGATATAAAAGAATGATTCATCATTTATCATTCTTTATTTCCTGTGTATTATAACATATCGCTTAACCTGAGTTTTTGCTTTTAGAAATTATGTGTGGTAAAATAGAAGTTGACTAATAAATAAAATTTCGATAATATATCGCTTCAGTGTTCTAAATTATTTTTTCTCGCGCAGCAATATTAGGCCTTTTTACCTTGGCATGAAAACGTTTCATCAATCCAGCTTCTATTTGAACAATAGGCCTAATTGCATTTTTATCGATCGATCCAACTTCTATTTAAAAAACTATTTTTTTATGAATCTAGCTCCAATCGAAGCAAAAACTAGGCTATTTATTGATCCCACTACTACTTAAGTGAAAATGCTTTCACCAATCCGACTCATAAATCTATTTGGCAGGAATTCTTTTCGTCAATCCATGCAATGTGATTAATTTAGAACGCTAAAGTAATATATTTATTATAATAATTACCAAGAATTCTTGCTTAAATATAATGGATTGATGGAGGCAATTCTTGCTTAAATTGAGTTTGGACTGATGAAAATAGTTCTTTCCTAAATGAAAATTTCAATGACGAGAAAATTTAATAGCTTAGGCCTACTCACTTACCAGTGTTTAATCTAGACGTCTCTGGGGGGAAGTTCCCCTCCCAGGATTGACATTCCCCCCCCCATAAAAATTTCACAAAATAATATTTTTTTAGTTACTGTTTTCATCATTGTTTTACATGAAGTGTTATAATATACCGTGATATTATTTACTATTATATGATTATAATGACATTATTTAATACTACCATAATATATTATACTATCATGTTGCAATGAGTATAACTTACTGTATATATTTGTATAAACACTATTTTTTCTACATAAAAATAGAGATGACATCCCTTCCAGAAAAATGTGCCAAAACGATAATAATTTTTAGTTGCTGTTTACATCATTGCATTACATGAACTATTATATTAATATACCGTAATATTATATTCTATTATATGGTTATAGTAATTTTTACTATTATAATATATGACACAATCCCGCTAAAATGAGTATAACTTACTGTTAATTTTTGTACAAATACTATTTTTTTGCAACTGAATGGCTTCTCTCTATTGCTATCCCTCAAATTTTAAACTGTCAAATTTCAAAATGTTTTGGTCCTATTAATTATTTGAACACCTATTAAAACAACATCATTACTGTATTGTGGCTATCATATTTTGGTACCAGCAGTTTGTTAGTTCTTGATTGATTTGTGTACCATATGATTTCGGAAAGTGTATCTTGGTCAGCAATTCAGGACCATCTTGGGAAACAGGGATAAGCTGATTATAGTGCTTAAAAGTCAACTTAAATAATCACGTCTGCAGTTATTCATTAGAATAACCCAGCAACAACAGAACTGAGCTGCTGAACTCGATACATAAAGATATTTTATTGTAATTATAATTATATAACATATATATATTGAAATCCTAAAAGACTTTTTATCAGTACTGAATGGAGTAATGAATGGAATAATGGAGTTATTTTGCTAAAATGGCATCCTGAAAGGGTACCATTACAGTGTGGAAACTCCCACAAAAATATTTTTTAAAGTGTTGTATATATTTATTAAAGTCTTTGGCCACTCTTATAAGCACTGATAAAGTACAGCTTTTTAAAGACGACACCTTAAAATGCTCCCATTGCAATGTTTAAGTTTAAAAAGTTTCCGATGGGACACTGAAAAAGTACAGCTATTTTGTTAAGATGACACCTTAAAATGCAGCCATTGCAATGTGGAAATTGAAAAAGTTTCTGAAGAGACACTAAAAAGTACAGCTTTTTTTAATGACACCTTTAAATGCAGCTATTGCAATGTAGAAATTCAGAAAGTTTCTGATGGGTCACTGAAAAAGTACAGCTATTTTTGTTAAAATGACACCTTAAAATGCTGCCATTGCAATGTGGAAATTGAAAAAGTTTCTGAAGAGACACTAAAAAAGTACAGCTTTTTTTAATGACACCTTTAAATGCAGCTATTGCAATGTAGAAATTCAGAAAGTTTCTGATGGGTCACTGAAAAAGTACAGCTATTTTTGTTAAAATGACACCTTAAAATGCTGCCATTGCAATGTGGAAATTCAAAAAGTTTCTGATGGGGAGGGGGCACATCCCTTTCCCCATACCCTTCCCCCTCCCAGTCACGGCGCTACGCGTCTCACGAGCGTCCTTCGGACGCTCAATTGTCCCCCCCCAGAAACCTGAATCCCCCCCAGACGAGGGGAACTAGATTAAACACTGCTCACTTACAGACACGATGTAGGAATTAGTAGGCTAATCTTAAATGTATTACGCCAATGGCGTAATTGTAGCAGTTATTGGACCCCTGGGAAGTCGGGCCACTTATGTAACTACCCATGAATCGGATTAATAAAATAATAGGCCTACGCCTAGCTAATTAATTGGATCCATGGGTATATACTGCAGTGACTGCAGTCTATTTGAGCGATGCAGGGGTTGCCATATTGCTTATATGCACAGACAGTCAGTCGAGATCTTCGGGATCACCGTAACTCGTATGCCTAATAAATCGGTTGCGATATCTTGCTCTAAGCAGCAATAAACATGAGCGAATGGCCGTAAGAGAATCAGCGTCGAACTAATTATTAGCTAACTGGCATAAGCAATACAATCCTTATCAATAATTAGGCTATAGTTAGGCCTAATTGTAGGCCTATGTGAATTACAAATCACATGATCGTTTCGTAAGCCTTTGTAAATAGCAACCAGTTAAATGTTTACTTCTACTGAAAACACTTTATTATATATTGCAATGTATCCTTATGTAGGGTATACTATTCTCTCCGCTGCGCTCTAATGACATTAGTGGCCCGACATCCGTGGTGTTAGGCCCATAACTAAGCTACAATTACGCCCAATGGCATAGAACACTTAAGCTTACTTCATAAGAGTCTCATTTTAATTCAAATGTATTAATGTCCAATTCCACCAATAGACACAGAAATAATTTATTTAAGAAAATATACACTTTAAATCCGAAAATATAGGGGGGGGCGACTTTTAATAGGGGGAGACTTTGTATCGTAGAGGGGGAGATTCTATTTCAATGGGGGAGACTTTGTTCCGATACAGAGTCTCCCCCCGGAGACTCTGTATCAGCAAAGGGGAGACTCTGTTTCGGGGGGAGACTTTATTTCGTGACACCGGCCTTAGCTAAAATAGCGCCCTAGGCAAAGCATGCATTTGGCGCCCTAGCATGCATTTGGCGCCATAGGCAAAGCATACATTGGGCACCTCCAGTGGCGGCGCTACGCCAGGGCATGGTAGGGCAAATGCCCTGGTAAAAAACTTTTTGCCCTGGTCGTTGCCCTGGTCCTTGCCCTGCCAGAAATTTTGCCCTGCCAGAATTTGTTTGGGCATTTTTTACTACTCACGTCCCTTCTATCTGTTCTCTGGCATGGCAAAAATTCTGACAGGGCAGAATTCTGGCAGGGCAGAAGTTCTGACAGGGTAAAATTCTGGCAGGGCAAAAGTTCTGGCAGGGTAAAATTCTGGCAAGGTTAAAGTTCAGGGAGAGAACAATTCAGGCATGGCAAAAATTCTGACAGGGCAAAAATCTGGCAGGGCAATAGTTCTGGCAGGAAGACATTCTGGCAGGGCAAACGTTCTGGTATATAGGGCAAAAATTCTGGTAGGGCAAAGTTCTGCCAGACAAAAGTTCTGGAAGACAAAAATTCAGGTAGGTCAAAAATTCTGGTAGGGTAAAATTTCTGGCAGGGCAAAATTCTCGCATGGTAAGAGTCCTGGTAGGGCTAAATTTTGGCGAACGTTCTGGCAGGGAAAAACTCTGGCAGAGAACTGGCAAGGCAAAATTCTCGCATGGAAAACGTTCTGGCAGGGCAAAAGTTCTATCAGGGAAATGTTTTGTGGCTGTTTTACCCACATTCCGTATACAACTATATAACATAACAGCGTATACCTAACTGTCACTTTATTATTTTTCACATGAAGCTTAAGCATTTGCGTAAATAATAGATTTATATACCTCACTCAGTTATTTTATTTGCTGAACTTTTTGCTTTCGAAATGCTACTCGAAAGAGAATTTGCAATGCTTCACTAAGTCACTGAGATTAGTCTATAAGGTTTATGAGATTTGCTTTCCAAATGTCAAAAAGCGTTCAGTTTTATGGCTTCGCCCATGCGCATCTGATCCTCTGACCAGCCAACCCTAATTGTGTAGGGTGGGTGATTTCACTGGTATCGACAAAATTATAGGCCAATGTAAGCCCGTACTACCCATTGTTTAATCTAGACGTCTGTGGGGTGGGGGCGAAGTTATACCAGGAATGAATCCCCACAAAAATCGCGAGGTGCTGCATGCATATAAATACGTATTCCATTACCTCAGAAAAGTTAATGTTGTGTAGGAATTTCCTCCCTCTCCACTCAGAAAACTGAGCAGGCTTGTGTCCATACATAATTAGGCCACATGGTGGACATGTTGGTAAAAAAGGTCATCAGTTATTTTTTGCATATAAAATTATATGTTTTCGTGAGATTTCAACCGAAAGACTAAAAAGATCACCAGTTTGTTAGTAGCGGAAATGGCAGCTTTCTCATAATTTTTCCAATTGACTAGCAAAAGGTCTTCATAAAATTTTGGCGACCAAGCCGTCCGCCCAAAATCTCCGGCCAAAGCGGACTTTTTTCGCCCCCTCTAGAAACCCGAATTTCTCTCCCCGGCCCCTCAAAGCGGGGACTAGATTAAACACTGCGTACTACCGAGCACGCTACTCGCCCTCTGCCCTGGTAACTTGTATGACTGCCCTGGCTTTGCCCTGGCTACAAAAAGTGTCTGGCGCCGCCACTGGGCACCTCAGGCAAAGCATACATTTCGCGCCTTCAGATCCCCAATCAAACGCGAGGCGCCCTAGGCAACTGCCTGCTTTGCCTATGCCTAAGGCCGGCCCTGCTTCGTAGGAACCTTGAGCAAGTCCTTCATTCGCGATTGCTTGGGCGCTGCGGCGTGAAACACCGATGCAGAGTCCGCGCTGTAGTCGGGAGCGCCTCTGAGTAGGGCGCTTGAGGGGGCGCTATATAAATGAATAAATAAATAAATAAATAAAGAAGTTTCTCTGATGTCGATCCAGCTCTCTAAATGAAGTTGCTTGGCATCTTACGACATTTCCATTCTTCACATCGCAAGCGCTTGAAAAATATTTTCTGTACTTCGTAATCGTAGTCGTAATCGTAGTCGTAGTCGTAATCGTAGCCAATAATTCTCCAAATTTCCTAAACGCCACTCGGAAGCCAGATGCAGGGCACCAGCTTATACAATGTCATGACGGTTGGATATAAGTGGCCTCTTATGAATATTCATGAACAGTTGCTAAACAAATCTTTGACAACATTACAGGCGAATTGCTGTGGTGCGTACAACTACACAGACTACAGCGAGTGGCATCGTAACGTTACGATCAACGGAGTGATTCATTCCGCAGCTGTTCCGATTTCTTGCTGTAAAAAGAACGAATCGTTGAGTCTGGTGTCAACACCATCCTTTAACACATCGATATTCACCAATCTCGACGGATGTTTGGAGGGAGACTACGCTTACATGAATCAAAAGGTTTGTAGTTTCACCGAAAAGTTCCTTGTCTTGAATGAAAAGTTGGTAAGTTTAGTCAAAAGGTTAGTAGTTTCTTCGTGAAAAAGATTAATAGCTGTCGAGAGCAACTATTAGGCCTAGTTTTCTAGAAAGGTTTGGTAATTTCCAATAAAAAGCTTAACCCATAATTGCCCAACTTTTTGTTTTGCAAAATATTTTAATTTGGGGTTTCATATAATGACTTTAGACCATTATCTGCATTTGTTTTGTTTATATTTCATATATCCTCTCATGTTTATGGCACTTTGAAGTTTGATCCCATTTATGGGATTGTAGGCACGAATGGGGGCATCAACAACTAGAGCGGCTACTAATGTAAATTTCACTAAATTACGACAGTAAAAATGTCGCATTGCGTTTATTATACTAAGGCTACTCTGAACAAACGTTTTGAAAGTGTTATTACACATCAAAATTTTGCTCATTCCTCAGAATTGGCCCTATTATCAATAATCAGTTTCAGGTGAGATTGATCACACAAAGAAGTCCGCATGAAGCCGACGTTTGATTTCTGGCTTTGTCTTGGCGTTTGCTCCGCAAGCACCACTCTTCAGCTATGTTCAGTTGCTTGAATTCCACAATAATTGATGATGTTAGAGAAAGGCTTGTTCAAGGTCTGTTAACAGCGAGCGGCTACCGTCTCGTGCGAGAAGACTCGAACTCTTACTCTCCGCCTGACAAGCGGCGTGTTCCAGCCCTTTTAACCATGTCTCGCATTAGGGTGTTTTTTCCAGTCTGGCATCGCTAACAAGATGCATTTTAATTCTAATGTGATTTCGTTTCCTTCAAGAGCATCTCTTTATGTCAAGGTTTTTTTCTTGGCAGAACTGTTATGACTCTGCCCTTAACAATATCCACAAGAATCGGAAGACATACATGGGCATTGTTGCCTCAATCATGCTACAAGAAGTAAGTGCAATTACCTATTACAACTCTACGTAGCACGGTAGCTGAATCGTTTAACCACTCACATTGTAACGCTAAGTGAGCGCATTCGAATCTTCGCCCAAATAGTCATTAAATTGTATATGAGCCATGAGCGAGGTAAAGAGTTTAAAAGTGCTTAGCGCCATCGCTTGTAGCTTTGTGAGTATACTACTACTACTGCTACTGCTACTGCTACTGCTGCTGCTGCTGCTGCTGCTGCTGCTGCTGCTGCTGCTGCTGCTGCTGCTGCTGCTGCTGCTGCTGCTGCTGCTGCTACTACTACTACTACTACTACTACTACTACTACTACTACTCGTTTATTCAAATTCAATCTGACACACCGCAGGACGATTACAGGTACAAGTTATACGAAATACGGCCAGCTTCGCACGATACGCAGGTCGGCTACAACAGGTTCGGTAACTTAACACTAATGGCCTAAGTGTTGGAACGCTCCTGATAGGCCAAGCCAGGAGTGGGAGGGGCTAACTTATTTTTCAACAGACCCGAGTCAAACAACACAACAGAAAGCGCCACTGGCAGCTAACAGAAAATTCAAAGAAATTTTTGACCTGAGCGAGGTTTGAACCCGGGTCACGATAATGACTCTCAGTTTATCGGCCAACGTTCTCTCCACTGAGCTACGGACCCCCCCCAGCTACGGACTCCCCCAATACTACTACTACTACTACTACCACTACTACTACTACTACTACTACTACTACTACTACTACTACTACTACTACTACTACTACTACTACTACTACTACTACTACTACTACTACTACTACTACTACTACTACTACTAATACTACTACTACTACTACTACTACTACTACTACTACTACTACTACTACTGCTGCTGCTGCTGCTGCTGCTGCTCTACTACTACTACTACTACTACTACTACTACTACTACTACTACTACTACTACTACTACTACTACTACTACAACTACTACTACTACTACTACTACCACTACTACTACTACTACTACTACTACTACTACTACTACTACTACTACTACTACTACTACTCCTACTGCTGCTGCTGCTGCCGCTACTGCTACTGCTACTGCTACTGCTAATGATAATAATAATAATAGTAATAATAATAATAATTATAATAATAATAATAATAATAATTTTTACCGTAAAATAGGCCTAATTATTGCGAAAAATTTATCTCCGCAGTGAAGAACTTCGACTCCACTGTCTCACTTATACGAAAGCATAAGCAGCCATGAAGTTTCTATTTTGTAGTTCTGTGCCAAAATGGAATTATATCATGTAGGTCATTTGTGACGGAGCTACAAAACCGCAGGGAAATATTTAGAAGTCGCGTGTGTCGTGTGTTGACTCCAATTGGCAAGATTCCCGATCGACTCGACTTGTAAGTCGATCGAGTCGACGATTTTCCGATCGACTCGACTTGTAAGTCGATCGAGTCGACGATTTTCCGATCGACTCGACTTGTAAGTCGATCGAGTCGACGATTTTCCGATCGACTCGACTTGTAAGTCGATCGAGTCGACGATTTTCCGATCGACTCGACTTGTAAGTCGATCGAGTCGACGATTTTCCGATCGACTCGACTTGTAAGTCGATCGAGTCGGCGATTTTCCGATCGACTCGAATTGTAAGTCGATCGAGTCGGCGATTTTCCAATCGACTCGAATTGTAAGTCGATCGAGTCGGCGATTTGCCGATCGACTCCACTTGTAAGTCGATCGAGTCGGCGATGTGCCGATCGACTCGACTTGTAAGTCGATCGAGTCGGCGATTTGCCGATCGACTCCACTTGTAAGTCGATCGAGTCGACGATGTGCCGATCGACTCGACTTGTAAGTCGATCGAGTCGACGATTTTCCGATCGACTCGACTTAGTCGAGTCACGATCGACTCGAACGATCGACTCGATCGACTGCGGGGTTGGCCTATTGGTGATACATAGAACCATTGCGCTTAACTACAGTTGATATGTTATGATTGTGTTTGTTATATTGTAGATACTGATGATAATTTTGTTTGTCGTTCTGCATTACAAGACTAAGAAAAAATCACCAGACGCGAACATTCCACAGCAGGCACCGCTCCCGCCGCCAGCGACCATTAATATAAACTTCATGCTAGATGGAGCCTGTTTAAAGCTGCCCGGTCAAGTTGAGCAGGGAAGACACTTTGAATTTAATTGAGGAATTTTGAGAAAATAGGCCTACATTGATTTTTCGATTTTTCGCGCCTGAAATTTAAATTTCTGAGGCCCTTTTCTTAGTCATCCCACCAAAATTTCCTTTTCCAGAAAAAATTTCTGATGACCCATTTTTTAGTCTTTCGTTCCAAAATCTACATTTTTTGTGGTCCGTATTCACAACATTTTCGACTTTTTTCACGTCTTTTATACATTTTCACCTAAAAAGTCTATTTTTATGCAAAAAAGTCGGAAAAGCGCAGTGAGAAAAAGGCTAGGTCCTGACCCCAAAAAACTTAGACACCTAGACAAGACCAAAAAACTAAATCTAGGTGGAGAAAGCTATGAGTGGCATCCCTGAAGTTGAGACAGCGTAGAAAAAGCAGGAAACAAGAGTTTATGAGGGCCGATATTAACTGCGGAGCTACAAAGTATGTGAATATATATCCAGCGTTGCCACTAATTGGGTTATTTAACAAGATCTTGGTTTTTTATCCGAACTTGGGAAATGGGGTTTTGTGGGACGAACTTGGGTTTTTTTTTCGACGGAAAAAGAGATTTTTTACATTTTCGGGCATTTTTTGACATTTTTCGGGAAATTGTGGACTTTTCCCCGGAAGATTTGTGCCGGATAGTATATAGGCTAATTGCGAAACATAACCATAGAGATAATGCTGATGAAACGCTCTTGATACAGCTGCTGCTGCTGCTGCTGCTGATGATGATGATGCTGATAATCGGGGCCAGTGTCGAGGGTAAGCTTATACGCGGGTATACAGGGTTTAATCACCCACTGTTTAATCTAGTGCCTCTGCTTTGGGAGAGGGAATTCAGGTTTTTGGGGGCGAGAAAATTGCCGTTTGGGCTGTCTGCACCCATACACCCGACGACACCCGTTGATCAGTTGTGTTTTTCAATAGACCATTTTAAAAAATGTTTTCACTTCACTTTCCAATAAAAAAAACCTAGTAAGATGTAATTTATTCTATACGTTTCAGTTTTACAATCTTTTTACTCCTTCAATATCCGTAGTCGAATTTATCTTCTGACACGGAAACGTTACATACATAGGCCTACATAATAATAATTATATTCGCTTTATTGAGTTCTTGCTGACATACCGCAGCCAGTAACTTACAAATAAGTAATAATACAGAAAATCATAACAATTCAATCAAATGGGTGGAGGTCAGAAAGAGGGGCAATGGTCGAGTATCTGTAAAGTACTCGAGAAACGCAATTCTTTTCGTCCTTAATCGGTAGTTCAAAACTGTGAGGACGAGGACGAAGATTATAAGACCTGTGAACTCTCAGCGGGAAAATGCTAATCAGGACGTGTGAGTGGATTCGGCTCACTGTACGAAGTAGCCAATTTTCAAGGTCATGTACAAGTGCTTCCACGCTTTTAATATCAGGCGTCATCATCGTTGTCGTCGTCGTCATCATCATCATCGTCGTCATCATCAACAACATTATTGTAATTGCTACTACTGTTTCTGCTACTACTGCTACTGCTGCTGCTACTAGTACTACACGCTAAAGTTGATTAGGCCTAACATGTACACAGGAGCTGTAAAAATGTTTGCGGTAAAATGTTGTGTGGCGGAAACGAGCCCTCGACTGCAACACCCCGGCTGCAAAGCGGCTGCCCGGTCGGTTCGTGGATGGCCGTCCACCGATCGGGCGGATGCCAGTCCAAATATGTCGCGCGTGTCGTTTTGGAGGGGAAACGCAAGTCCGCATTCGTCGTCTTTCGAAGGTAATGCAGCCCTTCCGACCGATTCGCCTCACCCAGGAAACACACGACGATGAAGTGAAGACACACAGTTTATTCGTAACACTGCACACGATCGGCAACACGACTGTCTTCAACTGTACGTAACTCTACGACTGACGACTGCTCCTCGCTGACCTAACTCTACTGTCGACTGACCCTGGGACTGACTGTGACCGACTCAACTGTGACTCAACTCACTACAGAGCAACGGGCTCCCTTATATACTCCGCTGGGCATGCACGCCTGCGGCGGACTTCAAAGAGAAGCCGCCGCCTAACTAAGAGGGACATAAAGGCACCGCGGCCGCCGGGCGGCGAGACATAAAGACGCTTCGCCGCGGGGGATAGAGAGACAAAAAGAAACGCCGCCGCGGCCAATAACTACGTCGCCGCAGGCAGGCGGCGAGACATAAACGACTGCCGCCGCGGGAGGGGGGATCGGGAGGTCAGTGTCACAAATGTTCAGCAGAACACCGAATTTGGACAGCCTCGCCAGACCAAAGATACAAAGGATTTCAAACAATTTGTTAGCTGGCTAAAGAGTCATGACCCATTTGCTCAACTACCAGGTGTCAGGACAGTTGGTAAATCTCACTAATGGACTCGTAGTGGACTCGTCGATAACAAGCGACATGGCAGTAGAGATTGGTACAGAGACATTGAAGTCACTCATTGGAAGTGATTTCTCAGATGTTCGAATGCAGCGGAAGAGGAAAATCGTGCCTTTGTCCTAACTAACATCTGGGACAGTACTGTAATATTACATTCGCAACAAGAACTCTTCCATAGAATGCTTTGTTTTGGCATAAGCAAACTGATTTGAAGGGGTAGGCTACTTTGAGTATGAGCTTGCAAGTGTACTTCCATCCTTGTTTGATTGTACGATATTGAAAAAAGGGACAAAGTCCTCTCTGGTGAATGCCTTTCAGTCAAACATAGAGACTTTAGCTTTACCAGCCAGTCCTCACTTCGTGTTAGATGGATTAAACCTTCTTCATCGCGTTGTTTGGCCAAAGCCTGCCACATTTGGTCAAATATTGGAATTGTATACAGTCTACGTCGAGAGCCATTATGGTAAAATTTGTACAATCTTGTTTGATGGTTATCATGACAGAGTAACCACTAAAACAGCAGAACAAGAGTGACGAGCAGCATCACGAAATTCTAGAGACATTATTTTCTCTGACAATACATCAAACACTACCCCACAGCCAGATTTCTTAGCAAATGGAAACAATAAAAGAGCCCTCATTAGATCTCTTGCGTCATATATGAAATTTAGGGGCTATTTGGTTCTGCAAGCGGAAAGTGATGCAGATACTGTTATCGTCGCAGCTGCTCTAGATAAAGTCAAAGATAACATTTCAACGGCGATCGTTGGCCAGGACATGGATCTACTATTAATTGCAACTGCACTGGCCCCGAAAGATTTTAAAGAACTTTGGTTTCTGAAGCCAGGAAAATTAAACCGTGCACCAGGCATCTTTAGCATACACATGGAGAAAGTGACTTATGGGGAGAGGCTTGTGAACTTATACTCTTTGCTCATGCAATGCAATGACTGGATGTGATACGACTTCAGCACTGTATACTAAAGGGAAAATTAGGAGCCTAAAGCTTATTCAGAATCACGAGGAGTTGAGAGATGAATTGAAAATATTTAACCAAAAGTATGCCCGAAAAGAAGTTATCAAGTCTGCAGGGGAAAGGTTCCTGTTGAAACTGTATGGCTCGACATCATCAAGGTCCTTGGATAAGCTGAGATACTTCTTGTACAACCGGATGGTGGCCAAAAAGAAGTTGGACACATCTTTTCAACTGGAATTTCTACCTCCAACCAGTGCAGCTGCGGAGCAACACTCGTACAGAGTATATTTGCAGGTCCAGCAATGGCTGGGAAACGACTTGGATCCCACAGAATGGGGTTGGTCCATGACAGGTGGATCACTTAAACCTATCCCTACCAGCAAAGAAGTAGCTCCAACCTAATTTCGTGCAACGGCAGGCTAGTTTGCACCAAGCGATGCAGGTGTAGCCTATACGGTCCGGTTTGCTGTGCTCATCGATGTGTGGAGGATGCCAAGGAATTACCTGCGTTAACTCCCTAGTTGAAATGTCACCAGATGACTGAGAACTAATTTACATCAGCCTAGCATAGCGTCGCCTGAGAGTCATCTTCGCGTATGTCCACTTTTGTGAATTCCGAGAAAAACGAGGTAGAAGTTTCGCAACTTTGGACGCCAAAAAAAGATATTCAGTGCAATAAAACTTCAGGCAAAGACGTCATATTAAAGCATCGACATTAAATAAAGGATGTTGCATTAAAATTAAACTGAAACTTAGAATGGTTTTTGTGAAATTTTGGAAAATGTTGTAAAAATATAGGCCTATTTAAATCAATGGCAAGTCATCCTGACGAGAAAAAAAATATGAAATAATTCAAATAATAAAAGAAAGCAATACACAATCATTTGCGACTTTGTTCGTTTCAATTTTCGCAAGTTTAATAATCTTTTTTAATAAAAGAACGTTTTTTATTCCCTGGACATACGACACTATGATACAACGAAGTAGGATGTCGTATCTCCTTCGTCCAATCAACGACGAGCTTTCTCTGGACATACGACAATGCACTTTTAAACCGTGAATGCGGCACTGGAGATACGGCAAAATAAATTGGAGATACGATAAAACAACACTGAATTGGACATACGACAAGTTGTTTTCGTTGAATATCTTCAAAACGACTTGTCGTATCTCCTAACGGTTAACAGTGAAGAAAGATAAACAATTTTTTTGCTACAAGTCAAGTCTAAACTCGATTTTGAAAAAAATGGACATACGCGAAGATGACTCTCAGGCGACGATAGACACTGATATAAATTTGATCTTAAATTATCATTCACAGCAATCCTCCTATCTCTCCAATCTCCCCTCCAAATTCAACCTCTCCTCTGCTTGCACTCTCCTCTGCTGCTTTCCATTCACGACTGAAAACCGAACTCTTCAAGCTATCCTACCCAGATTCCAATCACGTTCCATCACCCAACTACCACCATCACCGACAACCACCGTAACACCACGCTGTCTCCTCGGCTTGGCCTCCTCGGATTTTGACCTGGCACCGGAACGAAAACGGCATGTCTGGCTATTGCGGACTTGATTTGATATAGAGCCGGCGTTAAGCTGGTCTCCTTGACGTGGCTTTTGTGGGCGCCGAGAAATTCTCGAAGATTTACATTACATTACATTACATGATGCACTACAGAGTATACGCTGTGCCAAAAGTTTTGATAATTATACAGTTACATACACTGCACTGACTGCAGTCAATTAGTGACGAGCCTCATAAAGAGGCCTCTTTTTTCGTGGCATTTGAAGTTCCGCCTAACTTTGTTCGCCATAGGACACGCTTTCCTGTTTTTAGAGATAATCATGGTAATTTGCCCGATACTACTTCGCAATATAAGACGCTTCTTCGTTTGTTTAGAACTGACAGAATCTGATGCTCCCTGATTTGTAAACACAATGAAACACTTCACTATTTTGATATGGATAATTATATGATAAGCAACGCCAGGGGCGGATCCAGGGGGCCAAAATGGCCATGGCCCCCCAAAAAATTGCATGGGACGTGGCCCCCCATTTGGTTTCAAGAAGCCAATAATATAAAGCAACGGGAGAGAAAACAGGATAACAGCCCCCCCCACTAAAGAAATCGCACGGGACGTGACCCCCCAATTGATTTAGTGTACTACTATGTAGTAGTAGACTATGACACGACCGACGACTAAAAAAAGAAAAAAGTCATCAACTTTTTTGGCGGATGAGTTGGTATCTTTTTCCGGAAAATTTGGACGGTTGACTAAAAAAGTCATCAGTTTTCTCGGCGACGAAAATCACACCAAATTTTTCCCCTGTTCCACCAACAAGACCGACAATTTTGCCCCCCCCCCCCTTGAAACGTTCTGGATCCGCCGCGGAACAACGCTTCCTTATTTTTTTAAATAGTCCTATAATTATAATAATGTACTTCCTTATTCTTTGCCGATATGCGCGATCACATGACTTCCTTAGGCCTAAGCTATAAATAGGCCTACTAGCTTAAATGGCTCAACCGTTTTACTGGGTAACGTCATCATTAATTGCGAGAGACACATGTGGTAGGTTCCTATACAAGAAATGAAATTTATAAGAGTTATTTGATATAAACTTCTTAGATCTATAATTGTATTGCTCAAGTCTATCCTGAAATGATGTGCATGCGGACCTTGAGAAAGTCCTAGACACCTTGGAAGTATTTAAGGGCGCACTAAACACGGAGTTACATGTAACATGTAGATGTATGACGGTCATCATCATCAGGGCTGTGCTCTAGGTTCTAGTGTATACGCGGTTACAACGTGTACTCACCTCTGAGAAAACGGCATCATGTACCTCTCCGAAAACGAGAGCATCCGCGGAAACTAGTGGTTTTGGACTAAGCCCAAAAAGGTAAGAAAAGCAGGCGATGACTATAAAGAAGGTCGACAGACTTCGTCAGAAAAATTCATCAAAAAAGTCGATTTTTTCGGCCGACGCGTGCTCACCTAAACATTTATAATTATCAGTAGATCCCTGAACATCATCCATCATAAATCGTTCATGTGAGTACGATCACAATAATTATTGTGTGCCCGGCCATCACTCCGAGACCTTGTAACATGTAGCCGATCAAACTGTGGACCGGTGGCTAGCCACGGACCATAGGTTCCGAAATATAGGCCTATCATTAGTCCGTTTTATTAAACGTTACTAATTCATTCTCTCATTTCAAAGATATATGCAAAGCTCCGTGAAGAAGGCCACTGAGAGGGACTCCCAGTTCAACCACGGTGTTACAAATGGTTCCCCGACAATAATTGGTCTACAGACAACTCGTCTAACGACAAGTGGTCCCCTGACAATTCGTCTAACGACAACTGGTCTACAGACATGGGCGCCCGCAGAAATTTTCGCACGAGGGGGCAAAACACGATGGTCATGGAAAAAATAATTTTGAAGCAAGAGGCTGAAAATGCATATAACATGCATGAAATTAAGAACTTGCAAGGGTATTCTTCATAGAATTCTGTAGTGTAGGCTACATTTCTGTGTCACGTTTTTTGTAATATTTAATAGTTTCTTTAGAGAGGAGAAAGTTGTCAAAGAATAAAAAAAAAACAGTGGTCATGAAGTGGCGCAACAATTCCACTTGCCCTCTGGAAAACTGACCCCTATTTTTCTTTCGGCTTTTAATTCATGCTCTTTCCGGTAACTTCTACATTTGAATCGCTATTTCTAAACTTCTAAAGCACCCCTCGAAAGTCAATCACAGGCACCAGCTTTTTCATAGATGGACTGTTCAGATGGTAGGCTAGTCATGCAGAAGGAGGTCCGAGTCCGGTAGTCGAGGGGCAGAGTAGCTATTAAGGTGAGTGTCATTTAGGATTGGAAGGTGGAAGATCTGATGAGTAGCGGTATGAATTCTTCTGTACAGGCGAGACTTTAGTTTTAGGTGGAACCCAATGGTCATGGTTGCTGTTTTAAGCAACTTGAAAAATGCAAGGCAGAAAATTAAGAGCGTGTTTATTTTATAGAGGCTTCTAAACGTAGATGTCTTGCTTTCACTTTGTGTACAATTATTATCATTAATTCTCTGACGCGAAGAAATTTGTTAAAAACCCAAAAGTAGTTTTTAAAAAAATAGGTGTTGATTTTCCAGGGGGGTACCTCCTCTTGCCCCTATGTGCGGGCGCCCATGTCTAAATACGAATTGTATTAATGAAATAGAAGCTGAATTTATGAAAAAAACGCTTAATTGGTTTTCTAGCTTAAATGGAAGTTGGGTTGATGATTTTCGATCAGGGCCGGATTAAGGCATGTTCGACATGTTCGGCCGAACAGGGGCCCCACACTTTAGGGGGCCCCCACACATGCAATAGGAATTTTTTCATCATTGCTAATTATAATAGTAAACTGAGTTCAAAATATATGAAAAATTGCCAAATTATTCAAAAACTAGAGACTTTAGCATTATGCAACTTTTGAAAATGTGGGGGCCCTTATTGCAGTTTTCATTGCCGGGCAGATTGATCTTAAAATCAGTCGGAAATGCTAGTAAGAGTAATACGTTTTTTGCTCATTTAAAAATTGTGGGGCCCTTATTGCAGTTTTCATTGCTAGGCAGATTGATCTTTAAAATCAGTCAGAAATGCTAGTAAAAGTTATACTTTTTTGCCTATTTAAAAATTGTGGGGGCCCTTATTGTAGTTTTCATTGGCAGGCAGATTGATCTTAAAATCAGTCAGATAGGCTATGCTAGTAAGAGTTATACGTTTTTTGCTTATTTAAACACTTAATACATCACCTGATCGGAACTCTAGTGCTATGCTACGCATTATGAGATGGCATGATAATAACATTGAGCAGGCCTACATGCAGTACGCACTCTATTTTTACGAATTCAATCAATCTAATAAATTCATATAGAGCCCCTTCAGATTTTTACTCGAAGGCGCTCCCAACGCAGGCGTTGTCAAAAAGAAAAGTTGAGAAGACTAGAGAAAGATCCAGCAGAGTCACGGGAAGCGAGATAGCTACGGGGAGGCTATTCCAGATGACTGTGCCCACTACCGAGAATGCTCGTCGTTGCATGGTCACAATACTCGAAAAAAGAACAAGGAATTCTCCACGAGCAGATGAGTGCAGTGAACGACTGTCTAGAGAGACATACACCGGGGCGAAAGCTCACATAGATCTAAGCAGGACGGAGCTTGAGCCAGGGTCTACTACTGGCATAACCGCGAAAATATATTTTAGTTTGTAAACAGTGTTGGGCCATGCACAGCAGGGCAAATCAGGCCAAATGCCGTGGTAAGAACCATTTGCCCTGGCCGTTATTCTGCTGCAAGTCTACCCGAAATTTTCATAGCCAAGAATGTATTTGGGGCACAAAATCGCTTCTGCACCGTTTGTATGTACGAATGCTGTGCGCTGGTCAGGAGAATGACTGACAATGAATCACTTTAATATTCTTAAACCGTAAAAGCAGTGCTAAAAGTGTGGGAAAATAAGTGCCTGGACGGTCCATACCTTTCCAAAAGAAGTGCCTGGACGCCCCTTACCATTCTAGTCAGTGCTGGCCACTAAGTGGCAGGACGGCGTTCAGATTTTAAAATAAGTGCATGGACGTCGTCCATGACCGTCCAGGCACACTTTAAGCCCTGCGTAAAAGATATATTGGTTGTTTAACACTATTAAAAGACCTGTTGATAATGTTAAAAATAATATAAGTAGGCTAGGCCTAATGAATTAATAATAGACGAATGTTGATTCGTTGAATATACCACGTTTTGTGAGTCATTTTGTCGTGCTTCTGTACGATTTGGGCCCCCACAGTTTTACCGAACAGGGCCCCCACACTTGTTAATCCGGCCCTGTTTTCGATCATGTATTTTAACATGCATCCAGCTTCTAGTTCAGATCTAAAATTCCTTCTATTTCTCACTCGTTATTTTCGTCAATCCAGCTTCTATTTCAGATATAAAGATACCCTCATCCAGCTTCCATTACTTAAGCACTTTTTAATCAATCCAGCTTCTATTTCAGATCTAGAAATACCTTCACCCAGCCTTTATTTCTCATGCGTTATTTTCGTCAATCCAGCTTCTGTTTCAAATGTAAAAGAACCTTCATCCAGATTCCATTTCTCTTGCGTTTTTCATCAATCCGACCTCCATTTCACCTGTAAAAACTTTCATCCAGCTTGCATTTCTCAAGCGCTGGACCAGTTGTCTGTAGACCAGTCGTCGTGACACCGTTACAAATAGGTCTTAGTGAACCTTATGTGTCAACCCTAGGTAACAGTTACAAGTATCTCCAGCGAGAGACTATTCCAGACAGATGGACTTACAGCTCAGTAAGCACGACGCTGACAGGATGAGGTTCCAACACTATAGGGACCAATAATAAAATTATTATAGCTGGAAGCTAGAGGTAGAACGCAGGGCTCTGCTAGCTTTGGCTACAGATACTAGACAGCAGAGCTCACACTAATACCTAGCTAAACAGAAATAATTGTTAGCGAATTACTTGTAAAACTTACTTTAGCAAAATGACTTAGCCAAAGACCTGGTCCACGAATATTTCTTGATTCATATTATGGCGCAGTGTCTAGCAAGTGGATTTTAATACTTGCAATACTTTATTAATTTGTGAACTTCCTGTAGCTTAAGCTTTTTTCTGAGAACGTATAAGAAGTGTTTTTCTTTAGATGCCTTTGTAGAAGATATGAAATACATTGCAGTATAGCTTAAAGTTATTAGTTAGGGGCTGTCCATATAATTTTATCACCGACGCAAGAGGCCACTGGATTTAGGCGAATTGCGTAGGGTGAAAACGACGGGGGAGGCATCGACAAAATTTTCATGCGCAAAATAAACTTCTAATTATGACGTCCAAATAATTAGCCTTTTTAAACTCTGTATTATCTCACAATTGTCCGATGATATTTTTATTAAATGACAAGTAAATTCTGCTCACATGCAAACAGCAATCCATGACAATTTACGAATTTTAGCTAGCAAATAATTATTATGTCTTGCAAAAATAAATAGTAGCCTGCTGTGAATCAATGTTTTTTAATGATTATAGCTAATCACAGGTTTTTTTTTAACGTGCACTTGTACACAAAATGTGCAGTTCTAAATGGATTTGTGCAGTTGTAGAATCACTTTTGTCACAAGTTTTGTGCAGTTAGATCTAGCAAAAAAGGTCATTGTCATCCGATTGGAAGTAATTTACCATGGAGGATGGGAAAGGAAAGAAGGAGTTGTGCAGTTCTAAAAATTCCTTAAAAACAGCCCTGGCTAATCAACTTTTGGAAAGAGAGGGGCAAAAAAGCTTCTTTTTATGTAGGCATGGGTTCCCCAAAGTGCACGAGTTGCAACAGAGACAGGGTCGAAAATACGATTTTTTCATGATTTATGGATGACCCATCCATATGGAGGTTTTATTACAGTAAATGTCAGTGCTCACAGGGGACCATGTAAATGCGATTATGTCAGTGGTTCCCACCCCGTGATCCGGGCCAAAAGTGACCCGCCGGGCCAAAAAAATGATCCTCATCTCTCAAAGAATTGTCAAACATATATGAACAATATTGTCACTTTGGATAGAATAGAACACATAATAATTTTTATTATAAATTATTTTATTTTGACGTCTATAAATAACATCAAACATTAGACCTATATTCTGATTCAATTATAACAATTTTATATGCTTTTCATAAATTATATTTTATCACTGTGGCCTCCTAATGTCTTTCAACTAAGGAAAAGTGGCCCTCATGTCCTCCATCTTAGAAAAAGTGGCCCTATATAAAGTCAAAACAGGTCGTACAGATAATGTTGCAACAGAGGGAACAGATAGTGATAATTAATCATAAAAAATATTTATAATGACAATAGACTGTCACTCAAGGCTCGTCACTTCTATCCTTCTTTACATTCTTCCCATGTCTCGTCTTGTCTGTCCTTCCGATAGTAAATATTTAGGGTAAATTTACTTAAGCAGATATTCCAGCAACGTTCCTTCCAACAAACCCCGGCTAAGCGACAGTTGTTGGTCACTTGCAGCCCGGGTTGGGTCCACGACAATTGGTCTACAGACAGCTTGTCTAACGACAAGTGGTCCCCTGACAATTCGTCTAACGACAACTGGTCTACAGACGAATCGTACTGATGGTATTGATGAAATAGAAGCCGGATTTATAAAAAAGTTAAATGGTTTTCTAGCTTAAATGGAAGCTGGATTGATGATTTTCATTCATGTATTTTAACACGCATCCAGCTTCTACTTCAGGTTAAAATTATCTTCTATTTCTCGCTCGTTATTTTCGTCAATCCAGCTTCTATTTCAGATATTTCAGATATTAAGATACCCTCATCCAGCTTCCATTGCTTAAGCGTTTTTTCTCATACATTCAGCTTCCATTTCGGATCTAGAAATACCTTCATCCGGCTTTTATTTCTCATGCGTATATTTTCGTCAATCCAGCTTCCATTTCACCTGTAAAATAACCTTCATCCAGATTCCATTTCTCTTGCGTTTTTTCATCAATCCAACCTCCACTTCACTTGTAAAAACTTTCATCCAGCTTCCATTTCTCAAGCGCTAGACCAGTTGCTTGTAAACCAGTTGTCGTTAGACGAATTGTCTGGGGACCACTTGTCGTTAGACGAGTTGTCTGTAGACCAGTACTGTTGTCGTGACACCGCCCGGGTTGTTTCCGTATTGCAATACTAATACTGGTATATCGTGTGACAAACCGATCTAGGACCAATCTTGTTGTTATTTATTTTTTACTCATTAACTGTATTGAGTTCCCATAACCAATTAGGTTACAACGTGTTGTTTCAGAATTTTATCATCGCAGTTCTGCTATCAACAAATTGAGTTGGAGTTTTGTCAGCGGGCGAACAGCGTTAGTGCAGTGTTAACTTGATCTGGAGAGGCATTGAGACGGATCGTAAACTGTGGAAATAATCGAAATCTCACAAATCACAGTAGTAAGTATCTCGCGTTTCTATTGAAGATAATATTGAAGGATAAGTTTATGTTTAAATACGCGGTCTACATTTAAACTGTCACGTTTATTGACCTAAATTCAGTTTATAGTGTTTCACTAAGTAGATTAGACTGACTTCTATAGTGGCTGTTAGGACTTTCAGGGCTGTACTCAGGTGAGTGCACGCCGACCGGGAGTAAAACCCGACTTTATTTGGTCCGAAATTTCTGACCACTTTTTTAGTCATCCGGCCCAAATATTCTGAAAACGTCAACAAATTTCCCCTCCGAATTTCATGGAAAATACACCTAAATACTTTGTCTGGCGAAAGTATATGCTGTATACCCGCGTGTACCCTGGTTTACGGGGTGAGTATGCGATAGGCTGACCAGGGTAATCTATCGTTTTAGCGGAATAAATTATAAAAAAAATTGGCCTGGCGCAACATCATTATTTTTCAACAACCCAGCTTCTACTTTGGTACGAATTATTCTCATCAATGAGGCTTCCATTTAGGCAAGATTTCATTTAATCATTCCAGCTTCTGTTTTAATTAATAACGGTTTTTATCGATCCCATTTTTATTTAAATATCAACTTCTTTTCATCAATCCAGCTCCAATTTCAGCAATAATGTTTGCACAAATCCCACTTCTATTGAATTAAAAATAATTTTCATCTAGCCGACTTCTATTTAGCAAGAATTATTTTCGTCAATCCAACTTGTATGCCATCAACGCAAAATCTCATGCAATGGCGAATAATTTATTCCGCTAAAACGATAGATTACCGCTGACCAGAAATTGGAAACTAAAAACCGAGACTCTGCAATTCCCAATATATAATATTACTTGCACAAATATCTATGTTATGCTTATTATATTGGTATCTATAATTATTATTACTGGCCTAGTTAGCTACACTGGTAAGCGAGAGCGGCATTCGTCTGTTGGTCGCAACGGACTGCGGTTCAAGCCCCGGGCTGGGAGTTGACATTCAGAGATTTAGATATCTCGGGCAAGCACGTGTGGGACGCAGGGGCGCACGCTCCTGCGGAGCGACCTTGGGCAAGTTGCTTACCCATCATTGTCTGTGGGGAAGGCAACGGGAAACCACCTCACTCATCTCATCCCCAGGGGCGTAAAGCCAATGAACCTGCCTTCGGGCAGAGAACCATCATCATCATCATCATCATAATTATAAGCGAGAAAGTTTGTCCTTCTGTTTATTTGTTTGTCCGGATGTATTTTGAATTTCTTCCCAGACCCTACTCGGAAATTACAGCGATTCGTTTTACCAAAATTTTTGAAATTGATTCTTACCCAAATTTGACGTTTAACGCGACTGTTTTCATCTGTCAATTAACTTTATAACCCGAGATGTCAACATTTTAACTTCACACGCGATAAGCGATTCAAAAGTCTTTCACGTTGATCATTGCCATTGCGGCTAGCAGAGTCCTACAGCCAATGGCATGACGGTTTGAGGTCACGTGATATTTACTTCCATCGAAAATATTTGTGAGGCTTATTCTAGGTTTATTTCTTCTGATCCACCCGAGAAAAACATAAAGATCGCGATACAAAAATCTTTCCATATTTTAAATTTCGCTGTTATAAAAACGTAATTATTAGAGACGTGTATGTTCACTAAACTCATGACGTCATTATTCTGAGCTCAAATCTTTACGTCACATCTGGCCGTAGCAAAAAATGTTATGAGCGTAAATAATGCGAACATAACTGTAAATAATTGGAACAAAGAAGCGTAGATTTAAAAAACTTCCTTTATCTAAGTGGCAAAGAACAGTTCCGTGTCGAGTGGACTTAACGGGTTTTGAAAATAAGGCTTAATAAGCTCTTCAATTATTGACTGGCAAAATACCTAAATTTCGGGGTCGATGGAAGGCGGGGTCAGAATGGCGAAGTCGGAACGGGGTCAGGCGAGGCTGGGGACAAAAACTTATATTTCCCGGGCAACGCCGGGTAATTCAGCTAGTAGGACTATAAGTCTATAAGACTAAGTGAAAGGTTTTATTCAAATCATGCATTTAAATTTAAAATTAAATTCTAAATTTATCATATCGGCCTTCAGATTGTCTTGAACATTCGTTACCGGAATGACATTTTGCAGTTTCATTTTAGTAATTTAGTTTCAAATTTTAGAACTTATATTTTAAATTTTAAATTATTATTTATGAAAATGTGTTTTATCAGAATATTATCACTACGACAATCAGTGTTGCCACTGAGGTTTCAGAAATAAACCCAGATTTTCTTACGAAAAAACCCAGAAAAACCCAGACTATTCATATAAGCTATTTTAGGTCCCTTTTGTTCAAATTAAGTTGATTTTCGCTTGTTCGTGTAAGGGTTAACAAAATGTACGTCAAAAGAGTCGAATAAAATGTAATTACAACTTTTAAAATATCAATTGTTAAAGTTGTCAGACTCGCCATTCATACTAACAATAAGCCTAATCCAGCGGCGCCCGCAGGCGTACGCACTTACGCAAGTGCGTACAGCAGCGGCGCCCGCAGACGTACGAACATACGTAAGTGCGTACAGCGCGATGACCCAAAAGAGTTTTTCGCGGATAGAAAAGGTATGTTTTTTGTGAAATTCTGGGTTGAAAGGTAGATTTTTTTGAAATTCTGGGTTGATGACTAAAAAAAAAGGTCATCAGGTTTTTCGGCGGATAGAAAAGGTAGATTTTTTGAAATTCTGGGTTGATGACTAAAAAAAAGGTCATCAGTTTTTTCGGCGACCTAACGAAAAGTTTTTCCTGTTCGCCCCTCCATCGAAAATTTCTGTGCGTACAAGAAAAAAATCCTGCGGGCGCCGCTGGCCTAATCGATATATTCGTGTGCGCATGCGTTGGAGGTCGAGCCTTATTGTAAAAACATGGCACACGCCCCTTAACTTTACTAAGTCTTAAAGTTGTCAGACGTTTCCAGCCAAATTTTATTAATACATCAACAATCCAACGTTTTGACCACCTAGAACATTATGACTCTGCAACAACTAGGCTATTATACCAGGATTGACCTGACCTACAGTGTCTGCATGTATGTATGTATGTATGTATGTATGTATGTATGTATGTATGTATGTATGTATGTATGTATGTATGTATGTATGTATGTATGTATGTATGTATGTATGTATGTATGTATGTATGTATGTATGTATGTATGTATGTATGTATGTATGTATGTATGTATGTATGTATGTATGTATGTATGTATGTATGTATGTATGTATGTATGTATGTATGTATGTATGTATGTATGTATGTATGTATGTATGTATGTATGTATGTATGTATGTATGGATATGCCCATTTATATAGTGCCTTAACAAGAATCTCATGAAGGCGCTTATAATGTTATAGATTGTCAAAACGGCTTAACAAGGAGACAGAAGTGACCTGACCTATTTTGAGATGTCAAAATGGTTTATTTCTGTGCAGAGCTATTCTTCAGGTTATAAATTATTTGTGAATTAACAACGTGAGATCTTGATTGTGGAGTTTAAAATTAAAATTAGTGGAAAAAATATGTATCACAACCATTTTACATTGAGTTCCACAGAATATTCATGTGTTGTAAATACAAAATGTCAACTCACCAAAATAAACCCAGATTTTGCCCCCCAAAACCCCAGAAACCCAGATGAAGGCGAAAAAACCCAGATCTAGTGGAAAAAACCCAGCTGTGGCATCACTGACGACAATAATTATGACGTTTAGAACCGGAAGAGGTATTATGCATGGTAATAAATAAAAATGAATTTACTCGCCCGATGCCAGTAGTAAAATCAAGGAGACGTTGATAAAGTAAGTAAGTAAGTATATCTTTTATTTAATCACATGACAAGTGCACATGAAATACATCCTATATAAGATCGGAAAGTCAGGTCAGTTCTTGAAAACCGGGACATATTTAGAGTTTGGCCTACCTCTCCCGGCAGCCAGGACAGCTAGCAGAGAATCGGGGCTGTCCCGGGAAAACCGGGACATCTGGTCAGCCTTGTAGACCTATAGCCTACGATGCCGTTTTTCCCCGGAGGTGAGTATACGCTGTATACCAGCTGCTAGGATGACCATTGCGAGAGGCACTTAATATGTGTGGATTCAAGGTTTAAGAACAGAGAATTGCAGTATTCAAGTTTTGAGTGGACGATGGACGTAGCAATGGTGGAAACAGTGTTTAAATCAAGCATAGGTCCTATGCAGCGGAGGTCCCGGATTTGCATGAAGCAGGAGCACGATAGGTTAGAGATGTTGTTTGAGAAGGAGAGATGTGAATCAAACAGCTAGATAACAGGAACCAGGCTCAGCCAGTATGAATGATGACTACTAGCGACTTATGTTATTGGCCTGCAATACATGTACAATTTAATCTACAATTAATTATCAAAGTTGGTAAGAAGGGTTTCAATAATGGCGGGAACGTTTGGAAGGCGGATGATCGGATATAGTATCATGTTGTCATGCGGTTCAAGTCAAATTAAAACAATTGATTGGTTATGAAAAATGTGCTATGTAAGAATGGCAAACAAAGCAGACTGATTGAATTTTTCAGGAGTATGGGTAACACGGCAGGGCGCGCAAAAGCCCGTAGGCCTACAGCTGATACTGCTCCTGCTGATCCTGATGGTGCTGCTGCTGCTGCTGCTGCTGATGCTACGAATTGTTTGAAAGGCGTAGTGTGTGGAAATGACGATTGTTGCGCATGTAGCAATTCCGAGACGATTCTGACCATGGCCAACATCATCTGTCTGGTAAGAGCGTCATGTCATAGCTGTATCCTCTACATCATATCACACTTTAGGCCTCATCATGTGCTGCCAATGGTGGATTATGTCTTGCATTGTGTTGCGTTGCATAATTATGGCATTGAATCAAATCATATCATTGTTAAGTCATGCTATCTATCTCTGTTACAATGTTCTGCTGTTGCTTCATTTATTTGGATGTGGTATATTTCGAGCAAGGGTGGGCCTAATAGTTAGTTAGAGTTGCATACGACTATAATCGAATCTAGCAAAATAAAATGTGAATTTCACTAAAGACTGCGAAGTTTAAATTTTGTGAAAGAGCGCTGGGATCGAAAGTTTCTTTTAAGGTTGATAGTTTTTCGCAAATACCGTGTTTTTGATTGTACTTCTAGTCTGCAACTATGAAACGCCTTACTAGATTATCAGGGTCGGCGCTACACCAGGGCATTGCACTGTCCGGAATATATTCGGGGCAAAGAATCGGTGCGAATACGATGCGTGGAGATTGAGGGGCGTTGCGCGTCTATGACTCCGCGCGGGCGCCCTTCGCTTTAGGCAATAGGCATTCATGAGGAACACATACAAACTTCAGATTCTGCTCCCAACCTTGCATCCACCCATACAATGCAAATTCTCTTGTCTTCAACCTGTGTGTGATTTGTTATCAATAAACCTATCTTAGCTTCTCCAATCCTTACACCCATCTTACCCGACTACACTTCATTCATATCCATAACCTTTGCAGAATCCGCGTGTGCATAAATGAAAAATTGCATCTACAATCGTCGCATCACGCTAGATTACGCAACAGCGATTCAGCCTGCTTGACCACAATCATGATCACCGAAATAAACTGCCTCCATCTATTTTGCACACAAACACCGTCACATCACTCCTGTCCTCAAGTCATTTCACTGGCTCAAAATGCACCCGAACGAATAGAACAATTATCATTCATTCCGAGAATCTATATAGCGTAGGGTGACCGTTTTTTCTTCATCAAAAACCGGGACACTTTTGTGGAAATACTTTCGAGCAATAATTATTGTAAAATTAGCCACAGGAATATAGGCCTATGAGGACCTATTATCACCTATAGTCTAATAAGCAGTGTTTAATCTAGACGTCTCTGGGGGGAAAGTTCCCCCCAGGATTGACATTCCCCCCAAGAAAATTTTTACGAAATGATATTGGTTTTTAGTTACTGTTTTCATCATTGTTTTACATGAAGTGTTATAATATACCGTGATTTTTGTTATTGATTTTGTGATTCGTTACTAGCTGGGGAACCCGGCATTGCCCGGGAATTTTAGGATTCGGCAGTTCCTGGCCAATCCCTCCCTGCCAAAAAATATTTCTTCTCCCTCCTCAACCCCAACCCCTTCACAACACTCCGGCAATTTGGGTTTTCGGGACAAAATTTCTTCCCCCACCCCACCTCACTCCGACCTCCACCGGTACGCCACCCGTAAAATATAGATTATCGGGGAAAATTTTCCTCAACCCATTTTCCCCTTCCAACCCCCACCACACTCCACGACACTCCACCACACTCCGACCTCCACCGGTGCACCACCCGTTAAATTTTGATCTTCGGGAACAAATTTTCCCAAACCCCCACTCCCCACCACCCCCCACTCTCCCAACACCACTCACCACACCCCACGACACCCCACCACACTCCGACCTTCATCGGTAAGCCACCCATGAAATTTTGATTTTAGGGAAAAATTTCTCCCACCCCACTCCCCACCCCTCTCCCACTCTCACACCCCCCTCCATCCCACCACACCCCACGACACCCCACCACTCTCCGACCTCCACCAGTACGCCACCCGTGAAATTTTGGTTTACGGGAAAAACGTTCTTCCTCAATTTTTCCCCCACCCCCACTCCCACCCCTCCCCACTCTCCCGCCCACTCCACCCCCACTACACCCCACGACACTCCACCACACTCCGACCTCCAGCGGTAAGCCACCCGTGAAATTTTGATTTTCGGGAAAAACGTTCTTCCCCAATTTTCCCCCACCCCCACCCCTCTCCACTCTCCCGCTCCCTCCGCCTCAACTACACCCCACGACACCCCACCACACTCCGACCTCCAGCGGTAAGCCACTCGTGAAATTTTGATTTTCGGGAAAAACGTTCTTCCTCAATTTTTCCCACCCCACTCCCCACCCCTCTCCAGCTCTCCCGCCCCTCCACCCCACTACACCCCATTACACCCCACCACACTGCGACCTCCACCGGTAAGCCATTCGTGAAATTTTGGTTTTTGGGAAAAACCTTCTTCCCCCACCCTCCCTCCCTCCCAAAACCCTCCACCCCAAACACACACCTCAGCCCTGCAGGCCAAGGTGTGTGTTTGGTGGAGGCGAAGTGGCCCGTGTAAAAATCTGTGTAGTTGCAACGTTTCAGATGAATAATTGTGAAACTATGCATGGCAACGGCTGAAAAAGTAGGAAAAATGAGGGGGTTTGCCTCCCTACCCTGGCCCCCATGGTGGCAGAGATTCACCCACCCCAATGACCTGTGTCGCGTCGACCCCGACCCAAATGCGAAGGATTTTGCTCGATTGCTTCAAAACTGTGGCCGTTCATAGCTAACACACAAACAGTCAAACAAACAAACAAACAAACACACAGACTTACTGAAACATATATAAGATTATATGATTATAATGACATTATTTGCTACAATAATAATATTATGGGATACTAACATGTTAAGGTGACAACTTAAAATGCAGCCATTGCAATGTGGAAATTCAAAAAGTTTCTAATGGGTCACTGAAAAAGTACAGCTATTTTGCAAAGACGACACCTTAAAATGCTGCTATTGCAATGTTGAAATTCAAAAAGTTTCTGATGGGTCACTGAAAAGTACAGCCATTTTGTCAAGATGACACCTTAAAATGCAGCCATTGCAGTGTGGAAATTCAAAAAGATTCTAATGGGTCACTGAAAAAGTACAGTTATTTTGTTAAGATGACACCTTAAAATGCTGTCATTGCAATGTGGAAATTCAAAAGTTTCTAATGGGTCAGTGAAAAAGTACAGTCACTTTACTTAGTCAAAATGACACCTTAAAATGCAGCCATTGCAATGTGTAAATTCAAAAAGTTTCTAATGGGTCACTCAAAAAGTACAGCTATTTTTGTTAAGATGACACCTTAAAATGCTGTCATTGCAATGTGCAAATTCAAAAAGTTTCTAATGGGTCACTGAAAATGTACAGCTATTTTGTTAAGATGACACCTTAAAATGCTGCCATTGCAATGTGGAAATTCAAAAAGTTTCTAATGGGTCACTGAAAAAGTACAGCTATTTTGTTAAGACGACACCTTAAAATGCTGCCATTGCAATGTCGAAATTCAAAAAAAGTTTCTAATGGGTCACTGAAAAAGTACAGCTATTTTGTTAAGACGACACCTTAAAATGCTGCCATTGCAATGTGGAAATTGAAAAAGTTTCTAATGGGCCACTGAAAAAGTACAGCTATTTTGTTAAGACGACGCCTTAAAATGCTGCCATTGCAATGTGGAAATTCAAGAAGTTTCTGATGGGGAGGGGCGCATCCCCTCCCCATTATGATAGCCCTCCGCTCCCAGTCTCAGCGCTACGCGCATCACGAGCGTCCTTCGCACGTTCAATTGTCTCCCCCCAGAAACCTCAATTCCCCCCCCCCCCAAGGAGGGAGACTAGATTAAGCACTGCCTAATGTAATGTAATGTAATGTAATTAGAAATTTATATAGCGCCGCTCACAACCAAGGCCATTCAGAAGCGCTCCCAGTGCGATAACCCCTAGAGAAAAAATAGGTCTTAAGAGAGAGAGATGTAGATAACGATCCTGAAAGTAGAGTCCCACGCAGAGTGGAGGGAAGAGAATTCCACAAAGAGGGCCCAATGATGGTGAAGGATCGAGTTTGAGCAATAGTGGTCCTAGCTCGTGGAACAAACAAGTCAGCCCTGTCCAGAGAACGGAGAGGTCGATGAGAAGATGCTGATAGAGGAGAACGAATTAGATCACTGAGATACATCGGTGCAAGACCCAGTTTGGATTTGAGTACCAGAGAAAGGACTTTATATTGTATGCGGGCAGAGAGAGGAAGCCAGTGTAGTTGGTTAATCATAAACGAGAATATATGGGAGTACTTAGGAAGGCGCGCAATTAATCGAACAGCAGCATTAAGGACAGATTGAATGGGAGATAGGCGGACCTTTGGAAGACCAATAAGAAGGGAGTTACAGTAATCAATTCTGGAGCAGACAAAAGCATGGACTATTGATGTCATGGTTGAAAGGGAGACAGATCTGCGAATGGACCTGAGACGACGGAGGTGAAAGTAAGAGGAGCGCGTAAGGTTGGTTACATGTGTTGAGAATGTCAGCGAGCAGTCAAGAGTGACACCTAGGTCACGAACAGAAAGTTGAAAATGTAATTTGAGGAAAGGTCTGAGATAGAAGCAAAAAGTCGATTTTTTAATTTGCTGGGGAGTGCCAAGCCAGATGAGTTGAGTTTTGTTAGAATTGAGTGAAAGGCGATTTGAAGACATCCACAGGTCTAATAAGGTTTACTATAAAAGAGGCGAAAATTTGCTGTGATATGCCAAAACAAATTATGTCGGCATCAAAGGCCTTTGTTGTCATAAACTGTCGTTAAAATCTGGATCCATCCATCAAGGACTAAATCTAAAGGTCGCAATCAAGATGGCGAAAATGAATCAAGCGAATGTTCAATTTTGCACGACATTAGACACTTCTACTACATTCGACTTAATGACTGCCAATGGACTGAAGTACTATAAGCTATTGCCCGCGAGAACGGTGCAAGCTTTGCGCTGCTAGGCCTATGGTTTAGGCCTAATGTGTCGATCGCAGGCGACACAGAATATTTATTGCACCAGAATTTCAAAAATAACTTAGGAGTTATAATTGTTTTCCCAGTTTCTGGATTATTCTTATTTCAATTCAGGCAGCCTCAAATTCTATAGTGGACCTTTAGAGTAGGCGGGCCCCTATTAGGCTGGAAACTATTAGAGTTATACCGTTAGAGACATACTGCATCGGCAGGCCGAAGCATTATAGGTATTTTATAAATGCATCAGGGCCCGGTATCTGTTTTAACAAGGGTGGAGAGGGAAACCTGTCTCTCCGAGTGCGTTTTCTTCCATTAAAGCCCATGTTAAGGCACTCCGTAGGAATAGTATCCTGATAATATTGTGACGGACCCCTCCGCTTCCGCCTCGTATTGGGTTCTAAACTACCAGGATGACTACCCCAATACGTGCATATGTACGCTGGATTCGACTCTGCTAGTCAGCCAGAGACTTGAAACAAAGTTAAACACTTTATTTATCATAAAAAGTGAAATATGGCAACAGAAATAGTATGTCTTTGACGTCAGTTTGGCAGAGTTAATAATATTAACCACACAGTTCGCTTCTTTCAACGACCCTTCGAAAAGTACAGTTCTTTCTACTCTTCTTTTGTCGACAACTATGTACTGAAGAGGGCGACGACGACGACGAGGAGGAGGGACACAGGCTAAGACGCCTGTCGACGACGAAGACACGGCTACGACGCCGTCGAAGAAAGACACGACCAAGACACCCGTGAAGAGGACGATGACGACGACGGAGAGCACAGGCTAACGTCGACGACAAAGACACGGCCACGACGCCGTCGGAGAAGGACGACGACACGGACTAGGCGCCCATCGGAGAGGAGAAGGACGACGACCTCGAAGCAACGGGCAATGCCACAATCCCGGGGAAGAAAGTGCCGACGGCGTTACAGACCACTGGCAATAGCGTCCGGTGAAGAGGACGACGACGACGATTGTCTGCTCCACTCTCCTTCTGACTCCCTTGACTCCACGGACGACTGACGGCGCACTTGACCGCGACTGACTGCGACCTACCGACGACTGAGCGTCCTGTCCCTCCGCTTGTCCTTGACTGAGCTCGACTGTTCCTCCTTCCGGCTGAGCTGACTCCAGTGACTGTCTTTCTCCGAGCTTGACTGACTTCTCGTTTCTGAGCTGACTGAGCTCCGACGACGAAGAACCCCTTTATATAGGCTCTACGAGTGAAGCGCTTCAAGTGAAACGGAAACGTGAAGCGGCTCAGTGAAGCACAAGGTGAAGCGCTTCAAGTGAAGCGTGAAGCACTTCAGAGTGAAGCGGGAAACAACAACATGCAGCGCCACCCACCAAAAGAAGAAGTAGACGAAAATAACGGCCAAGTCCGTTACAATATTATTTAGCATTGCATTGAGTTCATGTAGCCTACATTCAGAACTGCCACTAGCGGAGAGGGAATTCTTTCATGCTCCGTGCCTAAAAGTGGTGAGGAAACTTCCAACCTTCCTTCCCCAGGATTTCCGTCCCTGGGCGCGTTAACGGGCCCCAGCAGCTGAAAGTAGCGTTTATGTAGGCCTATAATAGGCCTGCGACCATTAAAATTCCATACAGGCCTTGGCCTAAATTGACAACTTCACTTTCTTTAAGACTTCTTTTTGAGTTTCAAACTATAATTTTTCCAGTTATTGCACAGAATTGACCATTCCAAAATCTATATGACAATTTATTTTCCTTCTTGTCAAAACCATTAACAATTTATCCCTTTTGCCTAAGTCGTCGAGACACCGGGACACACCACAAAAAACCGGGACATGTCCCGGAAAACTGGGACGCATGGCCACCATAATATAGCGCTTCTTCAAGATATAGCTACTCAGAAATGCTCCCAGCTGTCATCTTTGCAAAATTGTCATTAAAGATAAATAGAGGATAACACTGTAGTAATATACAATGATTTTATGAAACATTTCTGAAATATTAGGGAGATATAAGCATCTCCGTTCCCCACCACAAACTCTAGAGGGAACGTCCGATTCTGTCCCCAGGCCCACCTAAGTCTCCGTCCATGCGCGCATAAAAGCTCGAAGCTAAGAATTCGAATTCTCCACAGAAATTGTCTGTGTAGGCAGACATTTAGCTGTGGAGAACTCCTGTTGGCATCGATCAACTCTTCGCGAAATAAGAGAAACCTAACACAGAAACAATAAAATTCGGTTGTCTATAGCTATAGTAGGCTATAATGACAATCATCTACATGTAGCATCTAGCACTTTACGGCTGCATCTCTGGCATGGAAAGACTGTTTTTACATCCGAGCTGCTCTTAACCATTTCAGCGATCTGCTGACTGGGAATCTAATACGAGGCATCTGTTATTAGCTTCATTAAGCTTAGGCTCCTTTTACAGAACGGACCACTGTCCGAAGACCGAGGCAGGCTACACTTGCACAGCAGCAAGTGTCTAACTGTTCGCAAGATTCTTGATGAATGACCGACGTATAATCATTAATTTTGATACCTTCATCACCTGTCATGGGGTGGGCTTCGGTTTAGCGCCTTCAGTAAGCATGTCAAGTTATTAGAGGTCAATCCCGAATGGATGTGTTCCACCACTATGTCTATGAGTTGTCATACACCCTACAAAAACATGTGACTTCAAGTGAGCCGTGGGTTCGTTAGTCCGAGGTAACATGTGTTTTCGATACATACATTATGCACAAATAAATTTATTTTCGTATTCCAGGACCTTATACAATTGGAGTTCTGCAACCCCACCAATTTACACCTGAAAACGTCAAACCACCACTTGAAAAAAAGTGGGATATAATTCTTTCCACTCCTCCCCCCCCCCCATTGGTAGAACGGGGGAGTGGACGCCACTGCGCACGGGTATCCAGGGCCACCACTCCCTCCGTTCTGCAGAGAATGGGTTTTCTTGGTTCCATTTGCAAGAACCGCAACAATGCATAGTATGCAGAATCGAGCCTTTTCGGCGGTGTCCCAGTGATCTTGAATGGACTCCCACAGGAGTTACGTCTGCTTCCTGGGGCTCTTATTGTGGCATTTTTAATCCAACTCAAAACTGCGCTTTTTTGCCGTTCTAGAGTCGGGGACGCTTCTTAGCAGTCCTCTTGAAGAGACGCTGTACAATCTTTTTTATGAATTTGTTAATTAATCAAATGCATTTCTTCACCATATAATTCGCTATGTATGTTTTATGAACAGTTCGCAGGGCTGGTGATGATGATCTTTGGCTTCTTTGCCTATTGGAGGCCGCAATACCTCTTTACCGCCTTGCGAAAGGTTCAAGGAGTATCGGAAATTCCGGTGACGTTTGATCTCGGAGGAATCTTCAAAGCCAGCGCCGTTTTCCTTGTAGTCGTTGGTACTTTTATTGCTACAGCTGGAATGTTTGGCACCTGTGGAGACAAGAAAACAAAAAGGAAGCTACTGATCGGCGTCTGTATCTCCTTCAGCATCTCTGTCAATCTGTCTATCTGTATGCATTGATGTATTCTGGGTGTCGATCTATCATCGATGAACTATTGATCAATCGATTTGTAGATCGATGTATGTGCTATAATAATTAATTCAATTCAAATTATTTATTGATCCCACAATTAACGTAATATACAGAGCATAGTATAACACTTGTAGATTATAATTAAAGTATTAACTAATTCGGCAAAGGAGTTAGGAGACAGAATGAGGAGCAATTTTTAGAACTTTAAAATAAATAAGCCAGCGCTGTTTTAAAGAAATTTTAAAACTACGCAACTCCTTTCCTTTCCCATCCTCCATGGTAAATAACTTCCAATCTTCCTATTTTCACTGTTCTCGCAGTGTTTTTCTAAACCCCTCAAATTCTGATCACAAAGATTTCATGTTTACCCTAATTCATCCGCACAAGTCTGCACAATTATATTTGCATTGATTTGAATTACGTTATATCGTTATTTTCTTGTTTTCAGTATATCGTATCTCTGGCCATCCTCATCGTGATTGAAGTGGTTGTCATCGTATTCATCGCTGCTTTTCCAGAGAAGGTAAAAGAAAGTTCGGTCAATCGAATACCATAATGCTAACTGCATGGATGATTGATTTAGTAACTGAAGTTCAGTCTCGGTATCAGCGACTGCGTGGATCTGTCTGTCTGTCTGTCTGTCTGTCTGTCTGTCTGTCTGCCTGCCTATGCATCTTAAGTTCAGACACACGGACGCACGGAAAATCGGGTGCGCATGCGCATACTTGATCACACACACAAAGACACAAAAGTACAAACACGAACTCACAAAACTCGTGTGTCTGAATGGTTGTGCTCGGGGTAATATGAACGTGCATGCATGTACAATGTGGCTGCATATGAACGTGTTTACCTATGTTATTTATGTTGTTTGTTTGAGAAATTTCGTTTTGATGCAATACTATAGCCTAACTATAACAGCCTAATTTAAAATTCGACCGAAATTTCAGCTGAAAGAAATCTCGCAGAATGTGATGAACCATTCTTTGATTCAATTCCAAAAAGGTCTGTCATCTTATTCTGATATCACGTCTAAACAATGTTAACCCTTCAATAATAATAATAACAGTTATTATTATTTTAAGAACATTTTGAGCCAATTTTTTAATGCACTTTCCCAGGGTGCGCTAGTAGAAAATGGGTTAATTTGGATAGAAAAGAAACATTAGAGATGAGTCGGTTAAAAATTCACTCAGATTAGCGAATGAAACTCGCTCATAATATTTAATTCAAAGTTTATTGGTAAAAAATTCACTATCTATAAGAGCAATACCTCCGTCTGTTTGTTAAGTGCTGCGTCTGGCAGCGAATTTCCTAGCCAATAAACAAAAATACAAAACAATGCAATTGAGCCGAAGTTACCTACTTATGTAGGCTACGTACCTTGGTAAACTATTTAGCATGGCTCATTTTATGCAGCCAGCAAAGCGATGGACCTAGATTCCTTATTGAACTGCCTAATTTAATAATTATGGCGAATGAATGCTTCTTGCTTTTCAGATATAAGGTTTGTGGGTGGAACTATGATCCTGCCGAACAACGCATTCTCATTGGGATGGACGGTGCTACAACTTGAGGCAAGGCAATTTTCTCTATGACTATGGTTAGGGTGGGGTTAAAAAAAGCAAATTAGAAATCTGAAGAGTAATAGCAACCAAGTTGCCCAATGGCGTGTGGTTAAGAAAAGTGAACAAGGTCTTTAAATATTAATGTCATCCGCCCCACCAGAGGGCGAAAGTTAAAAGAAATATTATATGATTCACCTACAGTACAGTTTTGGGGCGCGGTGGTGTAGTAGTGGCGTCGTTGCCTTGAAGCCGGAAAATTCGAGGTTCGAATCCACCTCAAGTCGCCGCGTAGGAACCCTGAAATCCTTCATTCGCGATTGCTTGAGCGCTTCGGCGTGAAACTCCGATGCAGTGTCCGCTATGTAGTCGGGTGTGCCTCTGAGTAGAGAGCTTGAAGGGGCGCTATAGAAATGGATGAATAAATAAATAAAATAGATGGAAGTTTCTCTGATGTCGAGAATGAAGTTGCCTGGCATCTTATGACATTTCCATTCTTCTCATCGCAAGCGCTTGAAAAATAGTCTACTTTCCCATCTGTAAGTTTTCTGTGCTTCGTAATCGTAGCCGTAGTCGTAATCGTAGCCTAATCTCCAAATTTCCTAAACGTCACTCGTAAGTCAGATGGATGGCACCAGCTTGTTCATAAGCATTGGATATAAATGGCCTCTTATAAATGTCTCTGGAATAAGCTTAGGTTTAGTTGATAAACAAATCTTTGACAACATTACAGGCGAATTGCTGTGGTGCGTACAACTACACAGACTACAGCGAGTGGCATCGTAACGTTACGATCAACGGAGTGATTCATTCCGCAACTGTTCCAATTTCTTGCTGTAAAAAGAACGAATCGCTGAGTTTGGTGTCAACACCATCCTTTAACACGTCGATATTCACCAATCTCGACGGATGTTTGGAGGGAGACTACGCTTACATGAATCAAAAGGTTTGCAGTTTCACCGAAAACTTCTTTGTCTTTAATGAAAAGTTGGTAAGTTTAGTCAAAAGGTTAGTAGTTTCTTCGTGAAAAAGATTAGTAGCTGTCGAGAGCAATTATTAGCCCTAGTTTTCTAGAAATGTTTGGTAATTTCCAATAAAAAGCTTAACCCATTAATGACGAACTTTTTTGTTTTGCAAAATAATTTAATTTGGGGTTTTATATAATGACTTTAGACCATATCTGCATTTGTTTTGTTTATATTTAATTTCCTCTCATTTTTATGGCACTTTGAAGTTTGATCCCATTTATGGGATTGTAGGCACGAACATGGGCGCCCGCAGAAATTTTTGCAGGGGGGGCAAAAATTTTAAGGTTGTCACGGCTAAATTTCCTAGTCGCAAGAGCTTAAAAATTGCCAAGCTGGAAAGTGAGAACATGAGTATTTTTCAAAGAGGTTTCTTAATGCATATTTCTCAGTTTCATTTTGTGTAGGCCTATCATTTTCAATATGAATAGTTTTCTTATTATCGAAGAAATTGTTTAAAAATCAAAAGTCGAATGTTAAAAAGTAGGTTTTCGAAGGGGCGCTATATAATGAATGAATGAATGAATAAATGAACGAAAAACAGGTATCAGTTTTAAAGGGGCAATTGCTCCATCAAGTTATTTCTATATTTAAATCGTAATTTCTAAACTTTTAAAGTGCCACTCCAAAGTCAATTGTAGGGCACCAGCTTATTCAGAAGTGCTCCATCGAGTCATCAGGCTGTTCAAAGGGTAGTCAAGTAGGACGTCTGGTAGCCAGTGGGTCAGATGTTAATGCAGGTGTCTTTAGGAAGATGGAGGATTCGGAGGATCAGAAGAATGGGGTATCAATTCTTTTGAACAGAGGAGACGTTGGTTTTGAGAGAAAATCTCGAGGCGTGATAACCAGAGCCAATTATCCAAGTTTCTCTACAGCTTGACCTACCTAAATTCTGTACTAGCTGGCAGCATGCAAAATGGACAAAATGCAACCTGACTTAAAGCAGACTTTATTCCATATATAACGCTAGCGAATATGTAGATCTCTTTCACTTAATTTCAATGGGCTGTTGATAAATTTCAAATTGTTACATTAGTGTAATTTATTGATAATTAATTTTGTGTAGTTGTGAAAAAATGCCTTAGCCTACAGCGAGACTCCAGACAAGTAGGCCATAATCGATAGGAATACTATTTGTACGGGCACCCACGGGAGGGTTAAAAGTCATTGTTACCGTTTTCTGCAAGAGCTTGAAAAAATGCAAGGCAGAAAATTAAGAGCTTCTTTATTTCTAAAGAGATTTCATTACTTAAATTTCTGACTTTCACTAAAGTGTATCGTAGCATTAGTATTTCAATGGGAAGAAATTTCTTAAACCCCAGAAGTAGTAGTTAGAAAAATGGGTTTCAATTTTCCAGGGGGGGCAAGTGCCCCCCCTTGCCCCTATGTGCGGGCGCCCATGGGCAGTGGGCACGAAGGTGGGACATCAACAGCTAGAGCGACCACTAATGTAAATTTCACTAAATTGCGACAGTAAAAGATGTCGCATTGCGTTTATTATACTAAGGCTACTCTGAACAAACGTTTTGAAAGTGTTATTGCACATCAAAATTTTGCTCATTCCCCAGAATTGCCAATACAAACAATAATCACTGCAGTTTCACATGAGATTGATCACATGAGTAATAAAGTTTCACATGAGATTGATCACATAAAGTAGTCCGCATGCAAACCGACGTTTCATTTCTGTCTTTGTGTTGGCGTTTGTTCCTAAAAAACAGCACCTTCAGCTATGTTCAGTTGCTTGAATTCCACAATTGATGATGTTAGAGAAAGACTTGTTCAAGGTCTGTTTACACTGAACGGCTACCGTCTCGTGCGAGAAGACTCGAACTCTTACTCTCCGCCTGACAAGCGGCGTGTTCCAGCCCTTTTAACCCATGTCCCGCATTAGGGTATTTTTCCAGTCTGGCATTGCTAACAAGATGCATTTTAATTTCCATGTGATTTCGTTTCCTTCAAAAGCATCTCTTTATGTCAAGGTTTTTTTCTTGTCAGAACTGTTACGACTCTGCCCTTAAAAATATCCACAAGAATCGGAAGACGTACATGGGCATTGTTGCCTCAATCATGCTACAAGAAGTGAGTGCAATTACCTATTACAACTCTACGTAACACGGCAGCCGAATCGTTTAGCCTTTTATCGTAAGGAACAAAAGACGTTTATTTGAATACGTACTTAATTAATATTCTGATGTGCTATTTGCTGTGTGTATATTTAAGAATTAGCGGAAGCAGACGATGTTTAACTTTACTAGCGGTAATTACGACATTTCTCTTGCATCTTCAGTTAATAAATTGCAGTGACCAATCGTCCGGTGATCAATCGTCCGGTGATCAATCGTCCGGTGACCAATCGTCCGGTGATCAATCGTCCTAGAACCGACTTGCATTTAAGACTGTAAAAGTTCATTTCGAAATTCTTACTTCTGGTCAAGATACTGGCAAAAACCTGAGAGGATTTGTTGGACCACCCTGTATATCTAATGGCTGTCGTGGTGACGTGGTCTTTGACCTCACCCTCCTCTTTTCACCAGACTTGGGACTGGATTAACCACCAGAGTACGGTCAGTGGTACGGTGAACACCTGCGTGTGCTAATCAGCAGATAATATACCCGCAGTCGATCGAGTCGACTTGACTAGGCCTATGATAGAGACGCGATCGACTTCGTCGACTCGCCGCCGTCTCGACGACTCGATCGACTTGGCTCGGCCGACGATCGACTTCGTTGACATCGACTGTGGCCTTCTGAACAAGGTTTCTAACGACAGCTGCGTTCTTATATCCCATTACTAGCTGGGGTACCCGGCGTTGCACGGAAAATTTCGATTTTTCGTCCGCAAACCCAGCTCCACCCGCCCCCTGTGGGGCGGCCATTTGGTGTTTATAAATGGTTATTTATGCCCCTCTGCTTGGAAGGTCTTCCCCAGCTAGCTGGGGTACCCGGCGTTGCACGGGAAATTTCGATTTTTCGTCCCCAAACCCAGCTCCACCCGCCCCTGTGGGGCGGCTTCGCCGCAAATTTAGGGTTTATAAATGCCCCTTTGCTTGGAAGGTCTTCCCCAATTCTGCTGGTTAAACTCATATTGTATGGGGCTCCTCTTAGTGTATATACTCCTTGGCCTAAGGCATTTATCTTTCCCAGGGCGGTTGCGCTGCGTAGCGAGAGCTCGAGTTTCATGCTAAGCTTTGGCGAAAAATGACGTCATTTCTTATTGCACAACGATTCAAATAATGGCATCGCAATTGCAGCGATCGCGTAAATAACACGGCGAAAATTAAAATGTTTAATATTTCGAGTTCTTAAGTGAATAAGGAGGTGAAAATAAGTTATTAAGTTGTTTGAGTGAAAGTCTATTTATGTACAATGTTTACGGTCAGTAGCTGCAAAACTGTGAGCATGCATAAAGGACAAAGTCACCCACATCCTTTCTTATAGATATAGATTTAGGTTAGCCTACTCATGAATTTCAGAGACTACAAATGCTCCAAGGTGTCTGCTAAAATTGCAAGTATCTTTCTACAAATTCATGTGACACCAATTGTTTTGTATTTTGTGGCATTTCAAATCAAAAAATCAAATCAAATCATTTTTATTTTGTAACCTATCAATTACTATTTACAGCCAAAAAATTACAAATCTCATATTCAGATGGGAATGGCCACAAGGATGGGCCCTGAAGGGATCACTGACCCCGCTAATAGGGACACCCACGTACTTGTGAAACAAAAAGATGGAACGGCCGACTCTTAACTAAATAAGACAGAGTAAAGATTAGTAAGTGCAAAACAAGTATGCGCGAGTGGCTTTAATAAACCATCATTATGATACTTCATAACACATTATTGCCATTACCGACTAAGTGAGAGCGTAACTATTTCTTAAATAATTATAAATATGGAAAGTTGTGCTCGTTTGATTCTTTCATTATAGTTTATAGTGAAAAAATAAAATAAAAAAGTTACTGAATATTTGTGTCATCCAAGTCTACTGAATCCACTAAGTTATTATTCTGACATTTTCTGGGCATTAGTGGCATACATTCTGAATCAGATAACCCAAACGACATCAAAATCGGTTCACTACTTCGCAAATTAGGGCAAATTCACAGTTATATACTGAATTGAAGAATAAACTGCATTCTTCACCCCTCTCGCCTATTTCGGCGTCTAGCGCAATATCTACGAAGCGACAAGCGACAGGTTTCGAGACCCTGCGTCACATATGTAGTTCGACGAGTTTCTTGTTGAATGAGAGTGGATCTGTGAAGCAAGATTAAAATTCATTTCATTTCAGATTATGCAACAATATATTCACTCTGGTTTTGAAAAGAGCCAAAAATGTGCATTGTGTGCGACAGTTGCGGCTCCCATAAAATAAGCTTAGGTCCTACTTGCTGCATAGCAGATGGATCAAAATGTTCTAGAGTTATAAGTCGACGAAGTCTATTAATCCTGTTCTAACGTACAGACTGTCGAACGTTTTGAGATTGTAGGACGTAGGTAGGCCTACAGGCTAAGTAACTGACTACAAAACTTATAAATATTCTGAAACTATAGGAACTCTTAGCGCAACTTAGTCGTCCCATTTTACCGTAAAATAGGCCTGATTATTGCGGAAAATTTATCTCCGCAGTGAAGAACTTCGACTCCACTGTCTCACTTATACGAAAGCACAAGCAGCCATGAAGTTTCTATTTTGTAGTTCTGTGCCAAAATGGAATTATACCATGTAGGTCATTTGTGACGGAGCTACAAAACTTCCGGGAAATATTTATAAGTTGAGTCGTGTCGAGTGTGTCGTGTGTTGACTCCAATTGGCAAGATTCCCGATCGACTCGACTTGTAAGTCGATCGAGTCGACGATTTTTCGATCGACTCGACTTAGCCGAGTCACGGTCGACTCGAACGATCGACTCGATCGACTGCGGGGTTGGCCTATAAGTGATACATAGAAACATTGCGCTTAACTACAGTTGATATGTTATGTGTTTGTTATATTGTAGATACTGATGATAATTTTGTTCGTCGTTCTTTATCGAAAGACTGAAGAGAAGGCTGATGATTCGAAGAAGGGGGGGAAGAAGGCGGAGACGAAGGATGAACCACCAGTCGCGAACATTCCACAGCAGGCTCCGATCCAGCCAACCATAAATATAAACTTAGCCCTAATGCCATTGCAAGACGGAGCTTTCTGTTTAAAGCTTCCCGGCCAAGTTGAGCAGGGAACAGTGCTGGCGCTAGGACCCCCCGCGCCCTCCTGTTGGGAGGTCTAGACTTTGCAAGGGACCTCCAAATTTAGCTGGTCAATATGCCTATTTGTGACTATATTTCTTAGACTGGCATATTCACTTGGGGCCCCCGATCCGGTCTGTTACATGCCTCAACATACCATGGCACTGTGCCACATAGCAAACCTAATGCAGATAATTATCATACTGATTTTGGGCGTAAGAATAGGCTAGCCATTTAAACTAATCCAGTTGAGTCTACTTTCTCCAACGCAACGTTTAGCATATAACTTATTCTAAACACTAATAGAGTGAGTCCTCAAAATAAAACCTGGGTGAGGCCCCAAATAAAGCCTGTGTAGGGCCCAAGATGTCATTGGGACGTGTATGGTCTCAAGTTTGTACTTGCGTCTAGATTTAGGTGGTGATTATACCTTTTAAGACTGTTCATTCCTGAAACTGCGCACCGAATTATATATTTACACAAAACATATACAAAATAATATGCAAACCAATACAGCAATTGTCCTCCAACCAAGGGCTGAGACCTAGGAGGAGCAGAGGCACGGACCCCACAATTTGTGTTGGGGACGGAGTCCTTAGGCCTGTGTAGTTTATATTCTCCCAATATTTTAGAAATATTTCATAAGTTTCACGAATTTCATCAGTGTTATCCACTGTCTATGCATAATGATCAATAATTCTGTTAAGATTACAGCTTAAAATACAACCATTAGGCTACAGCGTGCAAATCGAAAAATGAAACAATGGAGAGGGGCATTTATTGAAGTCTTAAAACATGTCTCTGAGAACTGAAATCATGAACAATTTTGTTCGGATGACAGCTTCAAATGCAACAGCTACAGTGAACAAATTCCAAAAAATTTAGCAATCGGGAGGTGACACTCTGAAGTTCTAAACCATGAATAACAGCATTAAAAAATCAGCGATATTGTCACGATGACAGCTTGAAATTCTACCTGCAGGGCTACAGTGTGGAAATTTCAAAAATTTTAACAATTGACAGAGGATATTTATTGAAGTATTAAACCATGTCTTTCAGCCCTTAAATTGTGAGAATTTTAAAGATGACAGCTTAAGGTTTAGAGGGCCTCAAGTTTTTTTTTTGGGGGGGGGGGGCCCTCAGATATCCTAGCGCCGGCACTGGCAGGGAGACACTCTGAATTTTAAAAAAGGTCAGATCCGGCCGAAAAAAGGCTAGAAAAGGCTTACATAAATCAACTCTGAATGACAAATTATTAAATGAATTATTCAGCAATAAAATTATTTATATTATATACGAAAATGTTCCTTAGATGTTAACTATCGCACCAGAATGCGACTTACCCCAGAAACGACCCAGAGCCTTTATTGCCCATATTTAGTCTTCCCTCTAATAAATTCGAACAAGCCCCGACTTATCCCCGAACACAAGTATTTATTACACCTGCCGTAAGACAACACAGAGCGCGTCCAATCAGTCGCTTCCTTGCAGGCACCTATAGCTTCACATCTGCCACTGTGCATTGAGCAATTGAGATGCGTGTAAACTCCAACCTAAAAATAATTGAAGCACCAGCTTATTATCATAACCACGCCTACCCATGCTACTTAAAACGAGTGATTATCTTGCTCAAAATTATAAATATTCTTCAATTTCGTCCATTTATATAATTGATAGAATTTAGCCCCATTAGAGTTCAGGGCTTTTTTAAACGTGCAGTTGTACACACAATGTACAGTTCCAAATGGATTTGTACAGATGGAGAGGCACTTCTGTACAGCTAAAACTAGCAAAAAGGTCATTGTCCTCCAATTGGAAGTAATTTACCATGGAAGATAGGAAAGAAAAGAAGGGGTTGTGCAGCTCTAAAAATTCCTTAAAAACAGCCTGTGACAGTTCTTCCTTGGTTTGTGCAACATTTTTTTTAGCAATTCTGAGAGCTGTGTCCTGTTTAGCAATACACATGGGCGGACTTTATCAGGGGCTAGGGGGCTAAGCCTAAGCCCCCCAAGAAAACCAAGAGTCATTTATTTTTTATCGTGCAAATTGTATATTTTCTTGGGCCTAGCCCCCCACGCGAAACATACGAACATACGAATGACTAAAAAAGGTCATAAACTTTTTTGGCCGGGAATTTTTTTTTTATCGTTTTCTGGACCGAGTCTCAACCCGAAAAAATTCAACCTCTACAAGAACGAAAACCAAACTCCGCTCATGGCAATACAGGACCTTTGTGAGCAACTGGAATAAACTAATTCCAGTGCAATAAGTGGGGCTTATATCATAATTACTAGCTATACCCGGCCACGCGATGCTGTGGCTGAAAAGACATTCCAACCCTCCCTACCTACGTCCCCTCTCCCCTCCCGTCCCCTCCCCTCCGTTCCTCCCTCCCTCTCACTCCCTCCCTCCTTCTCTCCCTCCCTGCATCCCTCTATCCCGTTTCCTCTCCTCCGACCCTCCCCTTCCTCCATCCCTAGAAATATGCGCTATAGAAAGACGCGCGGAAAAGGCCGCAAATGGACGATTTTGTAAAAACCGATAGTTACATATAAATATGCGCTATAGAAAGACGGCCGGATATGGGTTTTAAAACGCCCCCGGAAAATGGACAGCAGATGCGTGAAAGTTCAAATCGAAATGGGTGGACTCCATCGACGTATATCGAATCGAATTCAAAGTTGTGGTTTTTTTTGTCGTAAAGATTGCGCTTTTCCCCAAAAGGCATTATACAAACCCGCTCATGTTCGAATGGAACGTTTTGCGAAAATTTTCAAAACAATCGGTCAAGAACTTTCCGAGATCCTTGATTACGCACGGTAACGTTTTACATTTTTATTCATATAGATGCACCCGTCTGCAGTTAATTCTGTAATGGTCCAGAAGCAGCAGAACTGAGTTCCTGAACTTGATACGCAAATCAATTTTTATTGTAATAATAATTATACTTATTGAAATTTTCAACCACTCTTGTTATCAGCACTGAAATAATCACTGAAATAAGAGAGTAACTTTGCTAAGATCTCAGCTTGCAATGCTACCATTGCAATGTGGAATCTCAACAAGAAATTATTATAGGCTAATTGTAAGAATATTTGTTGAGGTTCTAGACTAGGCCTACTCATGTCAGCACTGCAATAGTTGAGGAATTTTTTTAGGGTGGCAGCTTAAAATGCTGTCATTGCAATGTGAAAATTCAAAAAATTCGGGTGAGGAGCAGTACATTCTCTCCCAATGACCCCATCATCCCCCGTGCCCCTCCCCTCTCGGCGCAACACGTCTCTGCGATCTACCGGGAAAATAAAACTCGTTTCCCTTCCCCCAGAAACCTTGATTCCTTCCCAAGAGGAGGAGGAGGAGGACTAGATCAGACTCATTGCTACGTCTAGGATTAGGGTTTGTGTATATAAGACCCAAAACTCCTTGAAACGGCACAGTGAACTCGTTCTTAACAGGGTCCGAAGAGTTCAGTCCTGTATATATGGACACACTCATCAATGGAGAATGATACTACATGGAAGGCCCTGCTGTGGGCGAGTCAAAATTAATTTATGAGATCTGCCTTTTATCACCAACCCAGATTATCCGAGGTTTAACAGCTGCAGGATTTAGATTAGGAGGAACAATTTTATTTATCATACACTGCTATCTAATAGTGATAAGCCTCATAAAGGGCTTCTTTATTGTTCAGGGTAGACCTATCAGATGTCTAAGTATTTATTTTGTTCACAAATGAAACGCTGCCCAATTTGACCACGATATGAGACCTTATTTTTGAAATACTATACGCTTCCTAGTTTTGAAATAATTATGATATGCTACCTTATTTGCTCACTACAATGAAACGCTTCCCTATTTGCTCGCTAAATGACACGCTCCCTGATATGATTGTAATATGGGTGATACGCTTCCGTATTTTTGAAATATGAAACTCTACCGTATTTTGGTCACTAAAATGAAACGCTTCCCTATTTGCTCGCTAAATTACACGCTCCCTAATTTGATTGCAATATGATACGCGTCCGTTTTTCTCGATATGAGAGACAGCATGACTTCCGTAATCCTGGAATACAAGCTACAATGGCTCAAGCTTTTTGGTGACACCCACGCCTTTTTCGAATAAAATAATGGTTCTGGCCATCCAGTGGGGGGCAGTGAATTGCGCCTGGATATCGGAAATAGATTCCTCTGGGAGACGTTCCACAGAAGAAGGCAAGTTTCAGCTCCAGCCGTTCGCGATATAGTTATCTGGAGCTGGGAATGTTTCCAGATGAGAATCATGAGATGCTCCATGCTCTACCACACTGTCTTTCCATGCAGCGATAATGATTGCCATGTTCCCATCCTCAAGACTGTGGAATGAAAACTGCTCTATTCTATGGTAGACATCTTTGAATTCGCCAAACAGTTCCTGCATGGCCGTTCAGAGTTGAACAACGGAGACTATTAGGCCAAGTCATCCAAATTTATGCCTTAGCCTACCTTTTGCACAGCCTTCATTGGTCCTGCTCTTTGGAATAGGTCCTCTACAGTGACTTAGGCTACTTACTTAGACTTAGTAGTCTTAGTTCCCTCTGTTCCGATCGAAACATTGGTCGACACGCCTTGTCGTTTCTGTAGCGTTGAATCTTTTTACAGGGATGGGGCTGCTAGCCCCATACCCCAACCCTCCTCCTTTATAACCGGGCTTGGGACCGGCTTTGGCCGAGTTAACCGGCTTTGCGTAGTTGACAGTGACACTGGTCGCTATTAGGCTAACTGGTGCCCCAAGCACATTGTCAAATGTTCCAAAACTATTCTTGGCTCTGGGTCTTTCGCACTGGGAACGCCTCTGAATGGTGTGCACTGTGAGAGGCGCTTTATAAATTAATAGACACGATAGGATACTAAATTAAGCTTCACGATGTTTCACACTCGTTATGGCACTTGGGATAACGACAGAATCATGAATCACGCAGTAGATAAGAGCCATGACTGCAGAACCACCTGACCAGCGATTTTTTCGCTTCTATTGGTCCGATCTGCAGCTACTTCAGGAGTGACTTAATTAGTAGCCTATCATCTCTGATAGCTAGCGGCCGTTCCCCTATCACTTCTTGCATCTGATAGTTCAAGTTACTGTAGAGTGTAGACTGAGACGACTGAGAGCTGTCAATAGATCTGTTTCCTCTTCTGTCTCTACAACCATTAGGCCTATTTATAGGCCACGATTTCATCTGATTTGGCACTAGCTACTGCAAGTCATTATTTGGATGGACTTTCCAGAGCACACGTTTCGTTGGTCATAAACTCAGCAGCTATTCCCAGAGTTCTGCCTAAATGAGACTGATATCTTACACTTCAGGCTTCTTGATGCCCCTCGTATCCGGTACAAGGCAGGCTAGGACACTACCTTTAGTCTTAATGAACTCAGCACAACTAGCTTCTCAATATCTTTGCAACTTAATTGGTAAAACTCTGCCGAAACAGTAGACCTAGACTAGGGTGACCATACGTCCAGGTTTTCCGGGACATGTCCCGGTTTTTGTGGTGCATCCCGGTGTCCAGACAACTTTGGCAAAATGTCAAAATTGTCCCGGTTTTTTACGATACGGAAGATAAATTGTCAGCATAGTTCTTGGAATAGTCAATTCATTGTAATGACTGAACAAATTATAAAGTTTGTACAGGCTAACTAAAAAAGAACTCGCAACGAAAGTAAAGTTGTCAGTTTAGGCATGTATGGAATATTAAAGGATGTATTGTGGTGTAGACAATGTACTAAAGTATATTGTAGGCCTACATCAAAACTGCTTTAACTGCTGCGGCCCGCTATATAATGCAGTTATAAAGTGCTGCTCCGGCCTACCGATACATAAAAAAATTTCGAACTTCTTCAACGGTTCAGTATTTATAGTTCGCTCTAGATTGCGATGGTTTCACCTCGGTGAAAGATTTTTAACTGCGATCGGAAATTCAATCAACGATGGTGCATTCGCTAGAGGCGCCAGTGAAAACAGCGACATTGACTGAAATTGCATCGCCATCTAACGAATTGATTTAAGTGTTTATGTAGCACCGCTTCAGCCGAACACTTAGAAAACTGTGCTCCAGCGATTAGTCATAAACTAACGTGCATAAATATAATTGTTATGGTTTCGTTTGGAGCAGAGACGTTTTGTGCAAAGCAGATAGCAATGTTTTTGTCTGGTTAACGCAATGCACGTAACGATTAGATTGATTTAATTGATTGACTGAATTATTTGATTGATTGATCGATTGATTGATCGATCGATCGATTGATTGACTGGTTGATTGATTGATTGATCATAGAGAATGAGCATAGAGATGGATTAATTCATTCATTCATTCATTCGGGGTATTTATATAGCGCCTCTTCAAGGAAACTACTCAGAGGCGCAAAATGGATCGATCGATTGATTGATTGACTGGTTGATTGATCATAGAGAATGAGCATAGAGATTGACTGATTGATTAATTGTTTGACCGATTGATTAATTGTTTGATTGATTGATTTATTGATTGACTGATTGATTGATTGATTGATTGATTGGTGTGGGTTTTGGCTGTTTCACCGTTAGGCCCTACAGCTGGGGCAAAATTGTCAGATTTATAGATCCCATCAGAGCAGAAATTTTATTCGACGATCATGATTGCCCCTTAATCAAGCATCTCAGCTGTATTGAATACGCTGATCATTTGGTAGGTGAAACAGCGGGGAAGGCACTGGATAGTGAACATCCTATATCATACCTGTGCACCGAGGCTGGAAACTAAAGTCGCTTACACTTCAAACCAATGGGTAGGCCTACTTCAGGGGAGCTTAAGGAACTGCTCCTGTCGCTATAGTAGTCTAATAATGAATAGTCTTACTTACTTATTAAATTGTGAACCTTTACCGAAAGTTACATAATGAATCCCGATGCAGTTGTCAGAGGTCACAGAGGTCACAGAGGAAATTTTCACCATTGCCAATAAATAATGTTCTCTGTCTCAAGAATGTCATTTATAACATTTTACTAACAACCTCAACCATTTGCTCTATGTAGCCATACTTTTAGTTTTTTTTATGTACAACTACAGCAATCTTTTTGTGTGTGGTTTTTTTGTGGGGGGGTGGGGGCAAACGAATATAAATAAAGCATGCAATATACAATGTCTATCGGAGTGAGCGGGCAATGAAACTCTGTAATTTGTCGAGGCTGACAAGCAGTAGACATCTGCTATCCTACTTAATGTCTATGGTCACACCTTGCAAGTCTGCATGTTAGGAGTCCAGCATCTGCTAGAAAGTACACATATTCTTGGCTGGTGTGGCGTGGCAGAGTTTACTCCTTAAAAGTCGTTCCCCCGGAAACTCTATTTCGAAACAGATTCCCCCGGCGGATATGTTTCAGAATGTTTTACCACCCCTCCGGGAGACCCTATTTTGAAATAAAGTCTCCGCGAAGTGATAATATTTCCCCACCGCTGAAATAGTCTCACCGTTCAACGTGAAATGAATTGCAATCACATAAAATTTTGTAGATAATCAGGTTAAACCGTTAGTTTACGTTGAGAAATCATTTATCAAGAACACGCGCTCCAAAAATAGTAACTGCCATTATCAGAAAATCTGTTCTAATACAGAGTCTCAGGCAGGGAAGACTCTGTTTCGGGGGAAGACTTCTTTATATCAGAGACAGACTTTACATCTTGACACCGATGTTCATTCGCAGGTCCCGGTCCATCCATCTGAAACTCTCTACTATAAATTACATGTATAGGCTACCACATCATGATCGCAACTCTCTTAGCGAGACTGTTTTTCGCTCTTAACCAAAAACTTACCATTTCCAGACTACCTATGGCTCTTCATTGTTGTCCAGCTTCAAATTGCACTTCTGAACTTTGTAAGAAGTGCATTGTCAAAATACTATTGCATTGTATTGTATCAAACAGCTCGTAATCTGACCACTGCATGATATACTTCGCCTCAGGGCTTAAAGTGTGGCTGGACGGTCATGGACGGCGTCCATGCACTTATTTTTAAATCTGAATGCCATCCAGCCATTTATTGGCCAGCTATGACTGGAAAGGTAAGGGGCGTCCAGGCACTTCTTTTGGAAAGATAAGGGGCGTCCAGGGCTCCAGGCACTTATTTTTGCATAGGGCCTACTTTAAGCACTGCTTCGCCTCATATTCGTGGTTTTGTGTTCTGCGTTGTAGAGTAGTGTCGTGTAGCCAGTGTCGCCTCTTGTATTGTTGTGCACAGTACAGAGTGTAATGGCTAGATTTATGTAGCCCACAGTTCAACGGTTACATTGATGTAGCCCAAGATTTTTCGAACGATCGCGGTCTCGAAGGGCGGACCATTTCTTTTCAGCGTTACTTAGTCGACTCAACTTTGCTGCCCAGAAAACCATCAATCACAGATACGCGCCGCCCACCTAAACAACAAACCTCCCCTACTGTCGACATCTACCCCTCCCCCCCAACCCTGCACCCAAATCACCCTCGCCCCTCGACACCCTGTCGCTAATCTTAAGGCGCGAAATCGAGAAATGAGATCTGTGAGATCAAACATGGTTGAGATTACACTTCCAACTGTTCTCGTTCCAGATTCTGCCTTTTACCCCCGGCCCCCGTGCCAGTTCAACACACTCCCCCTCACCCAAAGCCCAAAAGAGTCCCCCTCTCGTTGCGACCCCTAGGCAAGGGGTTAGAATTGGAATGCAGTCACGCACTGGTGAGCACGCAAAGCCAGCAGACCGATCTCCGAATTTTATGGCAAGGCACGGTTGCAAGTCGACTGAGCGACCGTCAGAGACAGCCAACCAGACAAACAGACAGACAAACAGACAGACGAAGAGACAGAGGCGCAGACGACGGTAGAGAAGGCAGAGAATACTGAAAGAAGAAAACAGAGTGTTTATATGAACTGCCAATTAGTCGGTCGGTTGTAGGCCAAACCGACGTTACTGCTTTCCTCGCTGTACGACACAGGTAAGGAATATGTTGCTTGTCTTTTTGAAGATCAGATCATTTACCGTTTGAGTGTATGGCTGTGTGTTTGTGTGTGTTCGCGCGCTTTTGTAATACTTCGTGGCGATGATATTATTCATTCGTTCGTTCACTTTTCAGTTTTGAAGTCAATAAGTGAGACGTCAGCAGACAAATCAGACTTTAAGTCATTGGGTCATAAAGCCAGTCAGTTCTTCGTCAGTTAACTAGATCAGTCGGTCATTCATTTAGTCATTTAGTCATTTAGACAGACGGTCGGTCATTTGAGTGATTTATTCATTCAGAAGGTCTTAGACCAGTCATTAAGTTAGCCCATGAGCACCGAGTCATTCCGTACGAAGATGGAAGGGAGTTATTCACATGCTGAGTCATTCAGTCAGTCATTCGGTTATTGAGTCAGCTCCTTAGTCAATTTGCCAATTAGTTAGGCGGCCATCAATCCAGTTAAGTATGAATGAATGAATGAATGAAATGAATGAATGAATGAATTTCCTCTGTCACTCAGTCCATCAATTCTTCCTCCCTCCCTTCTTATCATCCGTTCGTCCGTCTGCCTCTCCCCGTCTGCCCACCCCGTTAATCCGTCATCTTTTCACTCCATTGATCTGCCCGTCACTCCGTCCGCCATTCCGCAAGTCATTGCGTGTAGAGCCGAGATGATCAGTGTTAGTTTGCTGAGCCGTGCGCCAACTGTGAAGACACGTTCTTCCGTGTTAAAATCGCAGCTCAGCGGTCGTCGTCGGTGTGGCTTTACCTCCACACGCCACAAACATCCCCCTCCTCTGTCTCATGACACCGCCTGCAACTGTTACGAAGCCTCGGGAGACCCCCTCCCTCCCGTCACATGGTTCTTCCGTCGTTCAACTTATTTACGAGAAGCGTTTTCGCGCCGCTCGGCGACTTTCGAGTCCTGGTTGACTCTCCTCAAACGCCGCCCTATAAGTTTAATAGTTGCACATTCTTCGAAGTTTTTGGCTGGAAGAAGGCGAGGGCTCGAGTCTTGGCAACAGCCGTGTAAATGCCGATGTTCACGCCCTTGGGAGTTGACGGTTCCCTGGGTGAGTGGAATTGCCGAGGATTAGAATGGTGGAGATTCCTTGGTTGGGAAGAGTTTGTGTTATTTCTGGAATCCAGGCATTGGATTTTGTTGCTGGTTAATGATGTTTAAAAAAAGTTATAATGGTGTAGATGTATGATTTGAAATAAAATGTTTATGCATTATATAACCCATTACATTACCTTTTCCAACCTAACGCTACCTTATCATCTTGTGCCTCACCTGGTCACCTGGTGCCGTCAGCTCTTGGACATTCATGATGTATCCTCTCCAGTGTCTCCTCTCTCTCGTTGCCTCTCTCAGCTCCTCTAGGCTCGAAGTTTAATATTGTGCCTATGAGCGTTAATTCTCAGTGCTTGTGAATACTCTGGTGATTTGCACTTTGCTTTATATGGTAGGCTACTAGCTTAGAATTATTTTGGAAGTTTAAGATAACGATTCTAAAGCTAACCTGGTGTCTATTCTCGTTCTATTCCATTCTATTCTCGTCTGCTCTATTCCAGTTACGGCTTTGTAAAGGATCTCTCACTATACAACCTAATCAGAGGCGCTCCTACTTCGAAGTGCCACTGGAAAAATAAAAGATTTAAGAGAACTGGCAGAAACAGTGTAGTAGGCTACCCCGAATAAGATCTCAGATTTCAGTGCCTGCCTGCATAATATAGAGTGTTAGAAGTGAAGCAAGACTCGCTACGTAGTATGTCTTTTCATCTGCTAAGCATGTCATCGTTTATGCAACGATGTATACACGCATTCCTGCTTGTTTGTTCAGCAATGCACCGCCAGACATCAAAGACGGTTCTTGCCAAGATCGCCAGTCCCACGTAGCGGAATAATAAGACTTCTCACCTACGGTACGGTCGTGCGAGTACGAAAACAGAATCTCCAGGTTCTTTTGGCGACTCGCGGTGTTCCTGTCCGACTGAATTATTCACCTCAGGCGATGCAGCTGAGTGGGTGGAGCAGTTACTCTACTCAGCAGAACTCGGCTTCGATCGGCGAGGCTTATGGGGCGATCCGGGCTGGCTAGATCGCACGGCAAATTCTTCCGTCGTAGGACCGTGAGAAACTAGCCGTAAGCTGGACGGTAGCCATAGCTGGACGACGCCCTTTGCTGACGAGCTGTGGTGTTACTACCCCTCGCTTTCGTTGCAATCAACTTAAACGCATTGCTGGATACTGCGAAGAACTTGCAGCGAATCGAGAAAAGGAAGACGGAGGTATAGTTAGGCATTGCTGCGGTGGACACTTAATGGCGACACGCCGGTCGAAACTTACTAAAGAACGAGTTACCGGAACCGAGTTAATAGCGACGTTAAGAGTCACTTAAGAGCGGCATAAAAGAACTCTTGCAGTTGAGAAAGTGTCTGGGTACAGGGAATGTCGTTAACAGCTTACTTAGCGGTCAAGTGGGCAGAGCCAATTGAGCAACTGACCCGTGTGCGTGATTTGTGTTAATTCATACGAAGACACATGTTGTTGATAGCTGAACAGAGATAACGACTAGACAGTTTTTGCTTTAGTACTAAACGGTGAGACCAACAAGATACTGCAGCAGTTACCTAATAGGTACAAGGCGTTTACCTGTTGAAAGAAGGAGCTAACTGCACAGTAACGAAGCGAAAAGGACTGATACTTCGGATGCTCCAAGGAGAAAAGGAACCGACTGCAGAAAGAGAAAAGATGGATAAGTAACTCAGTCAAAGGACCGCCTAGCTGGAGAAGGGTATCCAAGTTGTCGTATAGAGATAACAGCATAATTTACCTTATAAAATGTACCCAGAACACAAGTTTCACCGTGTAACTCAAAGTCGTAGCTGGGTTCGCATTTGACATAAATATTGCATCAACCTTGCAACTCGACTCTCGACTTGAACAATGAACAGCCTTCATCAATGTTGACAACTCCAAGACACGTTTTGCAGCGCTAGTTTTAGTCTGAGCATTCATGCTCCCCCGGATTACCCTACAATACTAATTCACCACGTACGCGCAGGCGCACTGACGCCAGTGTCTTCGATGACGTCAGCAGTATCTGTCGTTACGTCATCAGTTCTTGTCGACTGAGTCCATCCTCGCCATCGTGCGGCAAATGCTGGGTCGCTGTGGAGACTGTTGTGGAGAAGCAATCGGTGAAATCTTTGAGAGAAGCTCATTGGAGAGCTGCAGTATTTATTGTCGGGAGTAGGCTGTCTCTGCTTCCGGTCTGCAATCAGGAGGGTTGGCATGGAATGCCAATGTCGGAAAGAACGCGACCACACTCATTGACAATACAGTAAGTCTTGACATTTAAATTGCAACAAATCAATCTGCTATAGCGTAACAGTAAAACCCTCCGAGCACACCAGGTCCTGTATTGCATGTCGCCATTCTGTCGCGCTCTGTTACAGGGGCGCAACCAGAAAATTTTCCTGGGGGGTGCTCAGAATTATTGTAAGCGCCGAAGGTGCGAAGCAGCGAGTGCCGAAGGTACGAAGCCAATGCCGACTAGGCATAATACAGAAGAATGAAGGAAGTTGCTTGATTGTGTAATCTGAAAGACTGAAAGACCGAAAGACCCCTACCCCCCACCCCCCCCCCCACAAAAACTCATCGGATTTGGAAAAATTGCGTGGGTCACCTTTTTAGCCCATGGGGGTGCTCAAGCACCCCCCTGCACCCCCCTGGTTGCGCCACTGCTCTGTTATAGCGTAACTGTAAACTCTGTAAACCTAATCCTAGCTGTAGATCTAATAGCTGAAATCCTTATCCTACTCGTAGCCTAATATATATTCGTAGCGTCTTACAGTCTACAATGTCGCGACTTCAGAGATATATAAATATTATACTGATGTCTTAAAATGACGCCTGTTTAGAAATTTGAATTCAAAGGGTTGACTGATAATAATCTTATATTTCCTGGTCTTCGAATTTTCCCTGATTCTTTTTTCCAAGGAATTAGAACACGTCTGCAAAGGTTTCGATTACCTAGTAGGCAACCATGAGATTAGATTAATAGCAAAGAGACTTCAGACGAAAGCGGACAATGTGGTTAGACCCAGGAGACCTGCAGCCAAAAAATTACGGATTCTGACTCTTGCGGATCATGCTGCGCCATCTATAATTATTGTCATGTACCGTGTTGTACTCATATGCAGGTGTGTAAGTATTATTATACCTGTATGTATGTATGTATGTATGTATGTATGTATGTATGTATGTATGTATGTATGTATGTATGTATGTATGTATGTATGTATGTATGTATGTATGTACATGTATGTATGCATGCATGCACGCATGCATGCATGCATGCATGTATGTATGTATGTATGTACATGTATGTCGCGCTCTGTTATAGCGTATACCTGTAAACTCTGTAGGCCTAAATTATAAATCATGTACTCCTAGATGTAGATCTAATAGCTGAAATCCTTATCCTACTCGTAGCCTAGTATTCGTAGTATGTGTGTATGTAGGTTTTCTTCTTTTTCACTTACCTCATTATTTTCGATTTCATCTCTTCCTTTATACTCGTGTTCTTTCTTCTCGCTCTTCTTGTCGCTCTTCCTTTTCTTCTTCTTCTACTTTCTCCACGTTCTCCTCCTCCTCCTCCTCCTCCTTCTCCTCCTCCTCCTCCTCATCTTCTACCACTTCTTCTTCTCCGCCTTTTCCCCTTGTTTTTCAATTCTTTTTATTCTCCCTACTTTTATTTTCTTCTTCCTCTTCCACCTATTGTTCTTCTTCTTTTCTCGTCAGTATTCGTCCTATATTCCGTCCAGTCCTTCTTCCTCTTCTTGACGCCGATATTTTCGGACATTGCGATGTATACATACCGACAGACATCAAGGCAATCAGAGTTCCGTAGACGACGACATCGACTCTGTGGCGCCACCGAGTGGTTCGTCAAAAGCGCTAAAACGATTCGGAGAGAGACTTCTTGTAAGCGATGCATTTAATCGTCTGCTCTGATCTGGACCAGAAAGCGTCGACCATAAAAAGACGACTCGTCGTTGTTGTTATGTCTTAATAGACCCCGAAATGACTCACAGCTTCTCTTAATGGTATTTATAGTCACATCAAGCGAAAAAATGGCCGTTAAAATCATACGCAAACACTCACGCATGTGTAATTGTGTATGTATTTCGTAAAGACACGGTAACTATATCTAGCCTGTACAAAAATATACACTAACTGTGGCTTTTTATATTATATATAATCATATATATATATATATATATATATATATAACCGATAAGCAGTAATTAATAATAATGGATACACTGCGAAAAATTGTGGTTATGTTCATTAACACATCTTCTCTAAAATTAGCGCTAATCTTTCACGTGGTTGTTAATCCAGTTCTCTGAAAAATCATTATGGTAGTTGGCAGAAGAAACCTTGGTCCGAAGAGCGATAGTTGCCATGCATGGGCAGAGGGCCCGAGGCATAGGAAAGGGTATAGACAAGTAGGGGCTGAGGGTAGAGAGTTAGGGGTCATTTTGCAACAATGAAGTTAACCCGATATGTATACACGAGCACTCGACTTTTGGGTCATTAGTAAATTTCTAGCGCGCGCAAGGTTTTACAGCGAAATGTGAATCTGAAGCGCGGAAAATAAATCTTGTTTATTGGCAGTTACGTCTCGCCAGTGCTAGACTAGAGTCGCCATGTGTGCGTGTGTGCATGTGGGCTTGTTTGCATGTGTCTGTGTGTGTGTGTGTGTCTATTTGGATGTTTATCCATACGTATGATCATTTACTTGTGTCGAAGAACGAGGAACTCGATCAAGTCTCCCAATTAGCTCAAGTGGCAAACCTACATGCACCGAAATACAGTGTTCAATGATATCATTCTACTAGCGACAATAGGTTTCTGTTTTCCAGTGGTGAGGCAAAAGGTTTTTCTATGTGCGATCGTCCGTGTTGCAAGGTTGTCATCAATTTTGTGTGGATTGAACAGGGATTAGCGCCACACGATGTAATAGCTAATCATTAATCTAATGATTTATTGAACTATTCTGTGCACTTGCATTTACGAGAATGTTCGAACAACCGGACATTCGTTTTCCATAATGAGTTCATGCATGCATTCTACACGAATTTGAACGACTTGAAAATTCCTCAGATTAATTTTTAATATTGAGATATTATGTTTACTAATGACCTTGATGTATTTTACTTTTAGATTGCTTTTGGTCTTTCTACTTGCCAATCTTTGCAGAACTTTGGTGAGTGAATACTACAGCAGTTCAAATCGACTTCATGGCTACTGTTACCGTCATGGCTACTGTTACCGTCACGGTAACAGTAGCCATGATGGCAACATCAGCCATGACGGTAACAGTAGCCATGATGGTAAACAGCAGACATGACTGTAGCAGTAGCCATGACGATTACAGTAGCCATGATGGTAAACAGCAGACATGACTGTAGCAGTAGCCATGACGGTAACAGAAGCCATGACGGTAAACAGCAGACATGACGGTAAAGAGCAGACATGACGATTACAGTAGCCATGACGGTAAACAGCAGACATGACGGTAAAGAGCAGACATGACGGTAAAGAGCAGACATGACTGTGGCAGTAGCCATGACGATTACAATAGCCATAGTTGTAGTGACCGTGATGGTAACAGTAGCCGTGATGGTAACAGTAGACACGACGGTAGCAATAGTCATGACGGTACCAGTAACCATGATGATAACAGGTGCCACGACGGTAACAGTTGCCATAACGGCTAAAAAAGCCATGACGGTAGCAGTAACCTTGACGGTAACAGTGCCATGATGGTAACATTGACCATGACTTTAGCAGCCAACACGACAACAACGGGGTTGGTTTAAGGAACTGCTATTCTTTCTCGGCGAACTTGCTAGTCCGTCGGCCATGTCGCCCCGGGTGGTAGCTCAGGGATGGAAGACTTGCCGTCATCCCAATACCCGCCTGTTTTCGACGATTCTTGCAAGACTAGTACACTGTCCTCAACGAGTTACTACTCCCAGCGTAGCCAACGCGTTACAGCCTACGTCCCGTACCAGGTGGTGCCAAGACCAGACAATTAAATAAATACCAGACAGATTGGCGCCTGTTTATGGCTGCCGCTACTTTATTTTTCAAACTTTATTATTACTATCCTTTATTATTATTTCTGTGTCTTATTTTACATTTTTGACGTGTAACCAGAGGTGCGGTGTGTCACCAGGAATTGTCTGATTTTTAAATTAAACTAATATACAATTAAATGAGGAAAGCGTTCATTGTTAGAATCTTGTACGCAAACTACTTGTTTTTGACTCATGATCTCACATGAAATCACTGGTCTGATGTTTTATGTATATATACATGTATGTGAAGTTTATATCACCGTGTTTGTTTACTAGAGTGCTGTGTGTAGCAACTGGTTATGCTCAAGAATATACTTACTAATGGATGGTTCCAAGACAATTCGGAGCGGACAGTTCGGAGCGGACTATTCGGAGTGGCGAGACTTGTTGTCATCAATCCAACTTCTATTGAAGCAATTATGATTTTCATCAATGCAATTCCTATTTGAACAACAAATTGTTCCATAAAATCCAACTCCCATTTAACCAACTTCGATTTGAGCAACAATTTATTTTCATCAACACAACTTATATTTGAGCCAAATTTCGCCAATCCGCTCCGAATCGTCCGGCTCCGAATTGTCCGGCTCCGAATTGTCCGACTCCGAATTGTCCGGCTCCGAATTGTCCGGCTCCGAATTGTCCGACTCCGAATTGTCCGGCTCCACATTATGTGGACACCAAAAGATATGCCTTACGTTACGTATGATTAGAATTGATGCACCAAAGAAGTCATTAGGCTACATCACGTTACACTGGGTTCTTCACCATTAAGCAAACGGATATTTATAGTGCACCAACTGTCTAACCCTTGTACCCTTGCCAAAAATCGTCGTCGTCGTCGTGACCTCTAGCGTCGCGAAAGGTCAGCAGGCGACACTGCTGACGTCACTAGAGTCTTCGTCGGCCATGTTTGCCGGAGGCGACACCTTGCGGTTGATTCGTTGATTGGTTGTTGTTACGATGAGAAAGAAAAACAGCTTTTGCATGATACATGCACGAAATGTTAACAGACTGAGTCAGTTGACAACATTTACTGCTGTCGTGAAAGGAAAACTTGTGTCTGGTTGGACTGGATACGGTTGCGGCGAGAAGTCTAATCCGATAGACTTTCTATATGAGAGATGCCAATTCGAGATCCGAGAGGCCAAGTCTAAATCCGAGAGGTCAAGTTTAAATCCGATGGGCCTTATAAATCCGAGAGTCCAAATCGAGATCCGAGAGGCTAAGTCAAAATTTGGAAAGTCAAGCCTACATGTAGCTTATATCCGAGAATTCAAGTCATATAAATCCGAGCATTTTGATAAGAACGCTTTGGAAGCCATCAGTATACTGTAGATCTATATTAGATTAGATTCGAATAGGTTAGATAAAGGTTAAAAATGAGTAATTCTAGCGTCGTTTGCATCGTTCTTAGACGAAGTCAATAAGATTAGGACAGCATAAAAATGCAGTTGCTTCGTGCAGTCAGAAGGCTATCGCTTTGTAAATAACAAATGACAAGGAGCGCTACGTAATTAAGTAGCTAAGGATACATATGTTATGGTAAGCTTATTATGTATAATGTATATATATAGTTTATATACATATGTTATGGTAAGCTTATTATGTATATATACATATGTTATGGTAAGCTTATTATGTATATATACATATGTTATGGTAAGCTTATTATGTATATATATACATGTACAATTGTACATGTATAATGTATTGTTGTATCCATGCTTCTTTAATGTCTAAGATTGTTATTTTTATTCTTGAAATTGTTTGTACAAAACAAAATGCGGTTGGCAATTGATGGATTAATAAAAAATATATATATATATTTGTGTAATAGATATAGCGTTTTATACCCAATACGCATGTTTAAATAATAATGTATGCCTCTGTTTATATGTAAACCTAAAATCCACCCACAACTTGGTAACGCCTGAGCACTGCGTGACGTGTGCGTATGTACATATATATTTGTGCGTGTGTGTGTGTGTGTGTGCGTGTTTGGTTTCGTAATTCCTTCTCCGTCATGGATTGTTGCTCAAAGAGATCTGACAAAATCTCTTCTTCAATAATACGAGTGGATCGGGTACAACACAGAGCCTTAGACCTCCGACCAAACAAACTCCCTCCACATCCACGACAAAAGACAGAGATTAGAAGTCGATAGACCCAACCCCGTTACGATCGGGGGTGTGGGGTGGTGATGGGGTGGGGTTCATGTTTGCTGAGTAACGACATCGTTTGTGCATATAGGGCAAAAGTTGGCAAATTAAAGCCGACTTTGGTCGGATTTCTCGCCCCGCTGTATATCGGCTTTCAGCATTACCGTGAAGTATAATTATAAAAAGGCGCTATATCAGTTGCGTTCTTATAACCTCCGTCACTGCTTGTAGCTGGCAGCACCAGTCCCAAGCCTGGATAAAGGAGGAGGGCGACACTAATCATCCATGATGTGAAACAGTGTAATTAAACAGCAACAAAGATGACTAATTTTTTAAACAGGAATGCAGGTATTGATAGATTTATGAAATCACTTAAACGTTATGTGTATAGGCTGGGTGAGCTTAGCATTAATATTTAGAATTTAGAATAGTTAATTGCTGCTGTGGACCATGCTACAGCCATTACCTTGGCAAATACCAAAACTTGTATTTCTATCTTCCACGGTGATATCACAGATTCTGCTACCATCCCCATGGTATTACCACCTCTTCTTGCACCATTAGGCCTACATGCAGCGCATTCTACCGCGATGACCGAGGCATAGTATACAAAACCTATTTCCCCATTACCGTCTCAATCTCTAGTGGGGAGCTCAATGTGAATTTTCTTTAAGAATCGCTGAGTAAATACTGTTGTTCCTCGCATGCGTGGGGCTACTGCCCAGTCCAGGAGCTTTGCCTATGTTGGCCCCTCCTGCTGGAACCGTCTTCCACATAAACTATACGTCTGGAGCTTCTCAGCCTCTCTCTCCCTCTGTTTAGGAAGCGCCTGAAGACTATACTATTCGTTAGCGACAGTGCTAACTTTGGGTCGGGAGCGCTACTGAATCTGTGAGCGGCGCTATACAAGTGTTCAATTACAATTACAATTACTGTATGTGCATACAACTGTTATTACGAAGGTATGGGTCCCTCAAACTTATGGCGTAGCTAAACTAAGATGCGTCATATAAATAAGAACTTAAAATACAAAGACAATCGACTTTACATTACACACCATCATGACAACGTAATAGGGTTCCATCGCTTTCAAATCATGTTGGAAATTAGAATACATTACATTACGCTCTATAACATATTATGATGTATTACTCTTCAGGTGGCAATGCCAACAGCACGGAACTTTTTCCGGGAAGAAGAAGGGAGAGGAATGGGAGGAGGAAATGGTGGAAGAGGATCGGGAAGCCTCCCTGGAAGGAGGCAGGAGACAGAGGATGTTCAAGTGGTCAGATATTTCAAGCTACTCAACCGCTGCTCGCAAAAGTACGTCCGACTCACGAGCAAGCATATCGACTCAAGAGCCATGCTCGACAGCATCTATAGTAAGTTTAATTAGCATGAAGTATTTATAGCTGTGCTATTGAATTAAATATGATTAACTTGATTAACTACTGGTTGCACTTTAGTTGGGGTAAGTGGTAACAAACTATAGCCGACTGCATTTACAATAATTGGTTTCTTTGTCACTTGTATTACTAAGTTACGAATAATAATAACAATAATAATAACAATAATAGTTGCTGCTAGAATAACCATGGCAACCCGCGGTCTAGCTTAAGGGGCTGATCTTCATCTTATTCTTGACCTTACTTCTTTTCCTCCTCCACCTCTTCCTTCTCTTCGACTTCCTCTTTTTCCTCCTCCTCCTCATCCTCTTTCTACTTTTCTTCATCTTCTTCCTATTGACAGCACTCACATCATCATCAGCAGCAGCAACCGTGGGCTCAAGGCCCGTATGTGTCTGATGCCATCTTCACTATAGACTCTTCCATCGTCTTCTGTCCATTGCGATGTGGCTCAGCTCTTGCAGCGATGCTCTGCTCCATCCGGTGATGTCGTTTAGCTACTCTTTAAGTCTACGAGGTCTTCCTCTCCTACTTGTACCGTCCATTCGTCCGAACATTAGCGATTTGATCTTTCTCTCGTCGCTGATTCTACAGATGTGTCCATACAATTCTAGCGTTCTCTAAATCAGTTTCTGCATGATGTTTTCCTATCGGTGTATTCGTCTGTACAGCTTGAGAGATGTACGGTGTTGCTAACTTCCTGTGTCCAAGCACTCACATAGCAATTAGCAAAGCA